>CM060681.1:144764832-145214832 GCA_030686995.1 Artemisia argyi
GAGCCTTATAGGTATGTACATTTCCATCCATGTCAGTTTTCTTTTTAAAGAGCCACTTACTCCCAACTACCTTGGCATTAGGAGGAAGGTCTACTTCAATCCAGACTTCATTATCTTTCATGGATTGCATTTCCCCATTCATAGCTACCTTCCATTTATCCTTTTCAGGACTATTAATAGCAGCTCTATAACTAGTAGGTTCATTAAGATCCCCTAGTATAGTTTCCTCAACCTCTACATTAAGACATAGACGGTCAGGAGCTTTCACATGTCTAGAAGACTTGCGAATGGGAACTACTTCAACTTAAGGTGGAGGACCCAGACTTTCAGGTTCTACAAGAAGTAAGCTAGTGTTTTCTGAAGGTAATGCATTATCTTGATCATATTTTAGATCATAGATTCTCCCACTGACTTCTTGAGATACAAGATCTTTTTCAAGAAATTCACCATACCTAGCAACAAACACTTTGTTCTCAGGTTAGTAGTAAAAGTAGTAACCCATTGTTTCCTTTGGGTATCCTACAAAAATGCACTTTACAGATCTTTGTTGGAGTTTATCTGCTGAGTCACATTTAACATACGCCTCACAACCCCAGACCTTTAAATAAGACAAATTCGGAGCTTTTCCATTCCATATCTCATATGATGTCTTATGAACCTTCTTTGTGGGAACCATATTTAAAATACGAACATCTGATTCTAGAGCATAATCCCAAAAAGACAAAGGAAGATTAGTAAGATTAAACATTGATCGAACCATGTCCAACAATGTACGATTCATTCTCTCAGATACACCATTTTGTTGTGGAGTATATGGAGATGTGAGATTCTGGACTATTCCATTCTCAGTTAAGAAATCTTTAAAATCTTGACTAAGGTATTCACCACCTACATCAGAACAAAAAGCTTTAATCTTCTTTCCTAATTGCAACTCTACTTCTGTTTTGAAAATTTTAAATGTTTCAAACACCTCATGTTTATGTTTAAGTAAATAAACATAACCATAACGGCTGAAATCATCTATAAAAGTTAAGAAGTAAATAACACCTCTCCTTGATACATGTCTAAGTGGTCCACACACATCAGTATGTATCAAACCAAGTAGATCTGAAGCTCTTTCCGTATTGCTATGAAAAGGTTTCTTAGTCATCTTCCCAAATATACAAGACTCACACTTATCAAATGACTCATCATTGATATTTTTCAAAAGCCCATCTTGTTGCAGCTTTTGCATGTGAGCCTTGCCTATATGGGCAAGTCTACAGTGCCAAAGGTAACACTAGTACAAAAATGGCCTTTCGTTACACATGGTCGATTTTGAACGGTCACACGGTAACATTTTTACGTAACTAAATGTACCAGAATAAAATAAACAGCCACACTTGATCCGACTTGTGTGACCATTTCGGAATTCTATTGTCACACATTTGTGTATTTATGTGACTAGAGGGTAACTGGTAAATATTTTTCAATCATTTAGTCACTTTTAATTTGGGACGTATGACAGATACAAATCAGCTTTAAACATTAGTCACACTACATATATACATATGTGACAAATATATGTCATACAATTGAAGAGTGTGACCAAAATAGATATATGGTCACATGAAGTAATTGTGTATGTGGCTAAATTATATAGTCAAGTTTTTCACACATTATTTAAACGTGACTGCTATTCTTTGCTGAATATTTAGCCACATAGCGTTTGAAATGTGTGACAATTGAAAAGTAAGTTTGAAGCGTTAGTCACGATATGCATTTAATAGTGACAAATATATATGTCACACACTTGAAGAGTGTGACCAAATGTCATATATGGTCACACTAAACCATAGAAAAATGATTAAGTGTAACAAAAATTCGATACATATGGTCACGTAAGTTAATATGCGTGTCTAAAGTTTAGTGTGTGTTTGCTTGCCAAATCCTAATGTGTATAGTCACACTTAATTGAAGCACGATCATGTGACTATAGGCTTTACAATAGTCACATCATATCACAAATGTGTATCTAAATGATGTTTATGGCCACATTATAAGGGTATTATATGTGACCAATACATTCAAAATAGTCACATTGTGAAATATTCATGTGACTATTATTTATAGCAAAGTGTGAAGTCATGAGTTATCATTAACCTTGATATTAGTCACATTGAGTTTTTGAGTGACTAAATCATTGTCATATATTGTCACACATTACTTAAGCGTAGTCACAATTCGATACATATGGTCACACATTTCTGATAACTTATGTAATTTGATATTCACTTAATTGAGTTCAGTCAATTAGTCATGACTGCACATTGACTACTTTTTCAACCACTGTTTTTTCAACAAAGTGCCTGCAATTGAGAATCTTTCATACCAAACACTGTTTTTTTTTCAACTCTGCATTATATAAAGGCATAACCACATACATGAAAACTGCATATACAAGACAACTGTAACAAAAATATGTAGGGTGTTTACTACTACTAGTACATAGTTAATACTGCTAGTACACAGTTTATGCTGCCAGAAGTTATAGTTTTGTATAATCTGGAATCCTTCAAAAGAGTATTCGAAATTACGAACTAAACAATTAACACAACAACAACAACATAAATCCTTTAAAAGAGTATTTGCAGCAAAACAAAAGCTTGAATAGGTTCTGCAGACAAAAATAAATCCCTAAACAGAGTGTTATAGCTTGAGAATGACATGTGCTTCACTTTGATTTTCGTATAACAATACCTTCACAGTCGGTTCGATAGTAGGCATCTTTTGCTTGTGGATTTACTCGCGGCAATATGTTATCATTTTGCTCGTGAATGACTGTACTAAATTCCTCATCGACATCGTCATACGTATCTTTGTAATTCTTGGTAGGTGTTTTAAAGACAATAGACAATTTTTTATCTGCCTGGTCTTTCACATAAAACACTTGTCGTGCTTGTGAGGCTAATATGAACAGATCATTCTTGTGGCCTAAATTATTCAGGTCTACCAATGTGTAACCAAGAGTATCGCGTTTGACCCCACCATTTTTTGAATTAACCCAATCACATTTGAAAAGAGGAATTTGCCTGAAACGGTAATCTAGTACGCATATCTCTTGTAAAATCCACTAATAAAATGCTTTTCTTCTGGTTGCAACTTCTTTGGATATGTGAAGATCTGCTGCCTCAACACTAACCCCACTGTTCTGGTAAACTATGCCGTCATTACTTTTTGTACGAAATGTATACCCATTGATGTTATATGCCTCGTATTTCACTATGTCGGTGCGTGGTACAAATGATATCCACCTCACAGTTTTTGATACACTATCTTTAGATATCGCTAACTCTCTCTCAACCTGAATTTCATTACAAGTATATATTACCTTTAAATTGCAGGAATAACTCACTTATATTTATCAAGAAACAAACAAGTAGTATAAACAACATACGAGTAATTACCACTTCGTGTAACCACTTAGCAAAAGATTTAGTGTGCTCATTCTCTAGCAATGCCATTTTTTTACCCCGGGTATTTTGTTTTCAAAAATCGCTTGTGTCGCCTGAAACAAAACAATGTATTTGATTATTATATTTGACACAACATTTTAAGCAACGAAATAGACATGTGTTAGTAATACTTACTCGATATACGACACAATTTCATCTGTATTCTGTATTACATACAAATGTGCTTTCTGAAAGACATCTCTGGTAAGTACATTTGATTTGCCGGCCGATAATGGCTTTCCATCCTCATTTTCATTGGTTACATGTTTATCAGGTGGGATACCAATAGTTTTCATGGTTTTATGATACTCAGTAAAAAACTCTATTGTTTCTTCGGCGATAGTCTCCTCAGCAATGCATCCCTCTGGTGTATTTCTGTTTCGCACATGTCCTTTAATAACCTTTATACATCTTTCGAAGGGATACATCCACCGAAAGCATACGGGACCACATAATTTTACCTCCCTAGTTAGGTGCACTGTCAAGTGTATCATAATATCAAAAAATGACGGAGGAAAGAACTTCTTGAGAAGGCACAGTGTCACAACAAGTTCTTGTTGCATCTTATCTATTTCTTGCAAGATGATTTCTTTCCTACATACAGCTTTAAATAAAAAGCAAAACCTGATAATGGCAAATCGTGTGGGTGGGTGCATGATTGAACGTATAGCAATGGGCAAAAACTCTTGCATTATCATATGATAGTCATGCGATTTAAGGCTAATGAGCTTCTTATCATTTTGGCTGACCAAACTAGAGAAATTTTAACAATAGCCTTGTGGTACCCTGATGTTGCTTAACGTTTCACCAAAGATGTCTTTTTCAGCATTCGTTAATGTGTAACCTGCTGGAGGTAGTGTTATTTTGTCTGCTTCTTTCCTAGCAAATAACTCTTCTTTTATCCCCAACTCTTCCAGATCCAATCGAGCATTCATTCCATCTTTTGTCTTTCTAGGAACATTCAACAAAGTTCCGGCTAGAATCTCAGCAACATTCTTTTCTACATGCATGAAGTCAATACAATGTGGAACACTGCCTCCAATACTTTAGCTTTCGATACCAAATGTTGAATTTCTTCCAATATGGTTCATTTACTTGGCTTGCACTACCCTCTGCTTCTATTGTTTTCCTTTTCTGCTTTGTAATCTTCCCACCACTGCCTCTCATATCTTCTTGGTTATTCGAGGTGTTATTGTTTGTTCGTTTTCCTTTTCCCCACTTATTTTCAATTAGTTGTACATCGTTGTATATTTGTTCCTCAGTCAATGGAGTTGGAGCATGCTGAAATTCTTCTTCTCCATTAAACGCCGCCGTTTGCCTTCTGAACACATGGCTGTATGGTAGATATCGTCTGTGTCCAGCATAACTTTGCTTGGATGAGGCGGAAAGTCTAACACAGTGTGTATCTTTCCTACATACTACACAACCTTTGAATCCACTGTATGGGCAGCCACATAATGTACCAAGTGCAGGGTAATCATTTATCATCCATAACACAGCGGCACGCAGTTTAAACTTTTCTTTTGTACAAGCATCATATGTGTCAACCCCTTCCTCGAATAAGGTATGCAGATCATTAACCAACGGTTCTAAAAATACATCGATATCATTTCCCGGGTATCCTGATATCAATACCGAAAGCATGATAAACTTTCTTTTCATACACAACCATGGAGGAAGGTTGTATGTGACAGATAAAACTGGCCATACACTGTGATGCCTAGTTCCTGAGTTGATGTCAACCCCATCAGCCGATATTCCTAGCCGTAGATTTCTCGGATCTTCAGCAAAGTGGGGGAATTTTTCATCTATGGTACGCCATGCCTGTGAATCTGCAGGGTGACGTAAAACACCATTTGTTACCCTCCTTGTTGCGTGCCATCTTAGATCTTCTGAAATACTCTCTAACTTAAAGAGTCGTTGCAGTCTTCTAATTGGTAACTTGCTTGAACGTCTTAAGAAACATGATCGGAGGTGTACTACGATATATTGGTTGTATTTAATGCATAGTTAACTACTAATGAGGCCATTTTAGGAGCTAGTAGTTGGCTCGACATAGGAAGAGGTAGAAGCTTATAGAGTTAGGGAAGATCGTACACGGCCCTACGAATGGTATTAAGGAATATAACCCATCATCCATGCAATTGTAACAAACTAATCAACCGGTAAAAGATAGCAAAGGAGTAGTGAAATCTAAGTAAACACATTTTCTCTCATTATTGTTTTCGCCATAATTAGTTTAAGTTTAGTTTATTTTATTTTGATTGCATCTTTAGTTATTTGGGTTAGTTGATTAGCAACTAATTCCGCCCACTCCTTCCAAAACCGAGATTTTACTAGCTTTCATTTAAAATATAAAAATTCTAAAAAGAATCATCCCTCATCTTTAGACCTAGTTTTAGTGAGTTTTAACCCTAGCGAACACTATTCTTTGAGTTGAACGATCAATCCCCCGATACTTGTCACTATACTATACTACAACGGTCAGGTACACTGCCTGGTAGGGATTGCAAGCTTCTCAAGATCCCTTGAGAGGTAAAACCTTTTATGAGGGCGCAATTCCACGCATTAGTGGTGGTGGTAGTTGTGGCTGATGGTGGTAGCTGTTGGCGGTGGTGGTGGCTGGTGGTGGTAGTGGTGGTGGTGGCTAGTGGTGGTGGTGGTGGCTAATGGTGGTGGTTGTGGCTGATGATGGTAGCTGCTGGTGGTGGTAGCTGGTAATGGTGGTGGTGGCTGGTTGTGGTGGTGGTGGTGGTTGCTGGTGGTGGTGGTGGCTAATGGTGGTGGTTGTGGTTAATGGTGGTAGCTGCTGGTGGTGATGGTGGTGGTGGTGGTGGTGGCTGGTGGTGGTTGATGAGACGAAAAGTGTACCACTTTTAGGGGGTCATTTAAACCCTAAATCATAATTATTTGATCAAATAATGCCCTAAATCGTCCCTTTTGTCATTTTAGGTACTTGGGACGTGATTTCTGGAATATGAAGCATTGTGGAGCTTTTTGGACGTTTTTATGCTCAAGAATGAAGAAAACGAGAAAATCAAGAATTCATGCTGGAAACAGTACCTGACGGCATCAAGCTCTACAAGGTGACGCCGTCACTCATTGATAAAGAGGTGGATAATTCAAGTTGTACGTGACGGGCCAGAAAGATTTCAAGGCATTTGTACATAACGGCGTCACCAAGTCCGTTAAGAGCACGTTACATGTGACGACCCAAAACACATTTATACATGACGGCATCAGGACTTAACCTGACGACGTCAGATGATTTAAAGTGACGATGTCAGGAAGAAGGCTTACACGAGAAGAAACCTTAGTGAAACCGTCACAAGATGATCGAGACAATCACAACTTGCACGCGGAGTAACTGACACTGTTTTGGTCATAACTTTTGCATACGGACTCGGATTTGAGCGATTCAAAAAAAGGAAACGATCGGGACGAAAAAATCTTCGATTTGGTTAAAAAATGGTCGTGACGCCATCAATCTTTACGGGCTGACGCCGTCAAGATGGGCTGACAGAAAATCTGCCTATAAATATAACCTTATTACTTCACTTTTTGTAAGCCCTAAACCCTAAGGTCGATTCCTGGGTTTAGGTAGGTGTTTTTCCAGCAACTTAGAGGGTTTCAATCACTCCAGAAACATCTTGTATTGGTTTGTTGATTCTATCTTAATTCATGTCTTCAATTATCATTATTGTTGCTTGTTCTTCATTAATTATGTTTTGCTAATTCACCTTGTGTCTACTTATGTTTATGTGAAACTTGTATATAATTGATTAGATCTTATTGATTCCTTGTTGATGTTTGTGTCTATCTTCATCAATTAAGGCGTGACACTTCAATAGGTCTAGTTGATTTAGCTTATAATTCTTGTTTCCTATTGTCTCTTGTTTAATTGAATGATATCGATGTTAGGCTTAAGAAAACTGGCAGACTTCCAATTGGTAACTTGCTTGAACGTCTTAAGAAACATGATCGGATGTGTACTACGATTATATGGTTGTATTTAATGCGTAAGAGAATTCTAATGATCCCATGTTAGGAGCTTCTAACGGCTCGACATAAGAGTAAAGTAGGATCTTATAGAGTTAGGGAATATTGTACACGGCCCTACGACTAGTATTAAGGAATACAACCTGTCAATTAAAACAAGGTGTGACAATTCAATAGGTAGAGTTGGATAGCTAGCAAGGAGTAACATATCATGGGTAGACATGCTTCACATCCCTTGTAGAACCTTAGTTTATTTTTCTTGCACATTAGTTTAATTAGTAGCTTTTGGGTTAGTTGATTAGCAACTAATTCCGCCCCTCCTTCCAATACCCGAGATTTTTACTTGCTTTTCATAAAATATAAAAAAACACAAAAAGAATCATCCTTCACCTTTAGACCTAGTTAGATTAATTTCAATCCTAACGACACTATTTTTGAGTTGAACGATCAATCCCCCGGTACTTGTCACTATAATATACTACAACGATCAGGTACACTGCCTGTTGGGGGTTGTAAGCTTGTGATGCGTGGGAATCGCAATAGGCTTTACCTCTCGAGGGATCTCGAGAAGCTTACAACCCCCACCAGGCAGTGTACCTGATCGTTGTAGTATAGTATAGTGACAAGTACCGAGGGATTGATCGTTCAGCTTAGGAATAGTCTCGCTAGGATTAGAAAGCCTAAATTACTAGTTCTAAAGATGAGGGATGATTATTTTTGTATTTTTATATTTTATGGAAAGCAATTTAAATCTCGGGGTTTTGGAAGAGTGGGCGGAATTAGTTGCTAGTCAACTAACCCAAAACTAAGATGCAATCAAAATAAAATAATAAAAATGAAAATAAACAAATTTATACTAAGGTTGTGAGCAGTAATTGGAGAAAATGTGTTTACTTAGACTTCACTACTCCCTAGATATCTTTTACACGTTAATTACTTGTTATAATTGTATGGATGACGGATTGTATTCCTTAATACCATTCATGGGGTGGCATACATAACTCCCTAATTCTATGAGCTCTTATCTCCTCCTACACCATGACCCAGCACAACTATAGGGATTGTAAACAGTGGCTCATGCATTAAATACAACCAATAAAGACCTAGTACGCCTCGGTTCATGTTTCTTAAGACGTTTAAGCATGTTACCATTTGGAGATCTGCCAGTTTTCTTAAGCCTAACATATAAAATCATTCATCCAAGACAAGAATAAACAAGTAATCAACACATAATCAATATCTAGGTTTCATTAGATCTAAGCAAACACAAAAGAGATCTAGCCTAGCATGATAGAATTAAGATAAGAACATGATATAGACAACCAACACATAGACATATTGATTGAATTAGAAGAACACTTATCTCAATTACAATGCAAGGTATCAAGGGTTTGGAACCCTTGAAAAACCTGTAAAAGTTGCACCAAATTCGTCTTTAGGGTTTCTCCAAAACTTCTCTCTTTAATGTGAAAAACTAGAAAACTATATATAGGAAAATCGGGGTGACGGCGTCAAGAACAAAGGGGTGATGCCATCATCTCGCCGCCAAATACTTCCTCGGACGGCCTTGATCTACTTCTGACGCCCTGTGTGACGCCGTCATGAGCTACGGATTTTAATTCTTGGGGTTTGACGCCGTCAAGAATAACTCTTGACGCCTTCATGTACTGTTCCAGCATGGAAAATTGAGACTTTGCCGTTTTCTTCACTTTTATGCTCAAAAAACGTCCAAAATGGCTTCTTTTCTAGAATTCACTCTCCAAGTACCTAAAATCACAAAAGGAACGATTTAGGGCAATATTTGATCAAATAAATTCGGATTCGGGCGTAAATGACCCCCCTAAAAACGGATCATTTTTCGCCTCATCATATACCCTTACACTTGAGATTTGCTTGTCCTCAAGCAAATGCGCTTTTATTCTACTCAAAAGACAAGTTAGGGGTCATTTAACACTAATATAAAAGTAATTACAACAAATAATCGTTCCACTAAAGACCAATAGACAAGCACGGAGGTCATACACTAGCACCTCACATATAGTGTTTAGATACTCACATCTCTCGGGTGTAATAAAGTAATATAACATTATGGAAATGGAAGATATCTCTCACTACCTGTCATAGCAAAATAGATTACCATAGGCTTGGGAAAGGATCAAACCTCCACCACATGGCGTAAGCACCTAGGATAAACTATCAAAGAGGTCTTTTAAAGGGTTGTAACGTTAGGTATAGGGATATGAATTACACGGTTTTGTTGGATAAAGGAAGTTTTACTGGTGGCGAGTTAACAATCTTAGTTAATTACATGTACAATATGGCGTTGCTAAGCCAAGACTAGACTTAACTTAAGCTAATAAATGAAAAATAACAAAAACATAAAATGAACATAGAATGAAACGGGATGGTAGTCCGTATGTTTTTTCTCTTTTTCCTTTTTCTATTTTTTTTTTTTGATTTTTTTTTTTTTGATTTTTTCGATTTTTTTTTTTTTTTTTTGCCTACACTCTTACCCTACCATCCAAAATAATACATCATAGGAGATGAGAATTCCCCTTACACTTGAATCTTTACATACTTTACATTAAACTAATCTAATGACTCAAATTAAGAAAATCAAAACACTTAGAGCACTTTTAAGATTAACGTACATATGGGGGTAATAAATGATGTCCTTCCCCATTACTCCATAAAATAAGTACTTACCCATGAGTCCCAATCGTCCCAAAACAATATGTACAAGGATATGACTCGACTTAGCAACCATGTAATCAATTAGAAAGTTAACTTAGGGTTTAACAAATAACAATAATGCACTAAAGATGAGCGCATACAAGGAAGGCTAAGGCGATTTGGTTGTACATTTAAGTGGGGTGTAACAAATTCTTCCTTTAAGTAAGATGCTTAAAGTTAGAAACGAAAAGATAGGCTCGGAGGGGTGTACTAGGGGTATCGTGTACTAAAAATGAGTACCACGCTAAGGGTGTGGGAAAAATTAGTTGACTTAACTAGCCAAGTAATATGACTTAAATGGTCAAGTAATTATGATACGGGTTTAACACAAGGGTGATCCTAATGCCTCTTATCATGTAGTAAATCCTACCACACGAATGTAGTCTCACTAGCGGTCTCGGAATGCATCACTAACGCAAGTTCTAGAATCTAAATGCTACCGGTACACTCATAAGCACTAATAGTAAATGCTTTTCCTATCAAATCTAAAGGCGAACCTCACATATTTGGGTGGAAAATTTTTCTGAATATACGGTTATGTGCTAGTCATACAATCTCCTATCCATGAGACGCTTGCTATGGCTAAAGTTTTACTCCTAAATGTTGTAAAAAATTTTAAATTTGGCGCTAAAATTGCACTAACAAGTATTTCTCATAGTTTTATTACACATCTACTATCAAACAAGACAAACTCAAGCGAAAGTGCATATGTAAGGTATCATCTTTTTACCCTCCCCTTACACTTAAGATGAACATTGTCCCCAATGTTCAAGTAAAGAATGTAAAAGTGAAAAAGTAAAGAGAATGAAATCAAATACTCCCCTGATTCGCTCGGTATGGATTATAGGTTGGCCATGTTAAATCTTCCTCCAAGAAAATGAACAATCAAAGCTTCTCTTCCAGAATATAAATCATCTTCTTGTCATACATAACCTGTAAAACCTGACAAAAATAGACAAGACAACCTCGCGTAAAATCGGCGGCATCCTATATAAGTTACTAAATCCTAGAAAACAAAGTAAGATATAATGCTTGTGGAATGAAGTTTGCAGATTTCCTGGAGATTATAAAACTTAATAATTCACAAAAACCATAAGACTCCGTTAGAAAAACAAAACCGGTAAAATTTCCAGATTTTAACTCCTGACGCCGTTAAGAGTAAACCTCTGACGCCGTCAGAATGGACCTGCAGAAATTCTTATGTTAAGTTTCCGGAAAATTTCTGGAAAAACTTGGTCCTACTTCCTGGAAAATCCTGCAAAACTTCATTATGACTCAATACAAGCATTTGACTCTAACAAATACGAATATACATGTTCATTTATTCTTGTGGAGAATCATGATCGGTTTGTTTCTTAAAAACATATTTGGGGTTTCCCCTTACACTTATCTTTTGCAAAAATACTTTTAGGTTGGAGTTAAGACTAAGCCAAACAACATAGTAAAGTATTTCCACATTTTAATTGAGAAACATGATCAACCAACAATAAAAATAAAACATGCATACGGAAGCAAATGACAATCAAACAAATAAAATCACACAAAACATGGGTTGCCTCCCAAGAAGCGCTTTTCTTTATTTACGAGTCTTGTAGCTAGACTCAAGGTCATGGGTTACTACGTGATCTCATCATTGGTTCCACTCTCTAGGTCGTCTTCTAAACCAGTTTTGTATTCCGGACCTAGTTGCAAGCACTCTTTGTAGAAACCAAGCATCCTATTCTTTACATATTCTACTCCCCTACGTCTATCCTCCTCATTCCTATAATAAGCCGCTTTCTTATGTTCCTTTTCGAAATTAGAGAGAAGGCGGTATTGTTCGATCTTGTAGGGCATTTGATAAGCAACCTCATCATTCTCTTCCTTGAATCAAACTATCCCTAAAGTTGGATCATAACTCATCCTAGTAGCCTCAACAAATGGTTTTCCGAATATTATTTGGCTTAGGCAAGCATCAATCACCGGACGAGTGTCCTCAACTATCATAAAATCGATCTCATAAGTGAGATTCCCTATAATCACATGCAGTCCCTTCACTCTTCCTGCAAAATTACTTATCAGATTCTTACCGAGCATCATCCTAAAATTGAGTTGCTTCTTCATCACCCAATTGTAATAAGTCCTAGTCATGATGTTCACGGGGGATCTAAGGTCGATGTAAGCTTTCCATATATGTATGTGCCCGATATTGCATGGGATGTTAATGTTAGAGGGGTCTCCCATTTTGATAAGGGGTGTGCCAAAGATATATGTTTTCTCGGGACTATCGAATAAATCCTTGTGGTATTCCCGTTCTTCCTTGGTTGGCAACTTATCAAAGTATTCTTCTATAGGTTCTACTTCCTCTAATTCCTCATCCTTATTAACCTTAACTTCCCTACTCTCATTCTTACTATCGGCTTCTATTCTAACTTCCTCCTTGTCACTCTCCTCTATCTCCTTATCTATTGGCTTAATGGTGACAACATTGACAAAGTGGACATGTTTGGATGATGAGGGATCCTTAATTTGGCTTCCACTATTGGTGTCCCTAGTGTCCTTCCTAGGTGTGATTAACGATTGGTTGTTGAGGGCTTTCAACAAGTTGTCAATCTTGTTGGTCATCTCCGTTTGTTGTTGGTTGAATTCGGTTTCAAACCTAGCTATGCGGGCTTCTTGAGATTCCATGAACTTTGACATCAATCCTTCAAGATTGTTAGTACTACCATAGTTGTTAGAAGGATTGTTGTTCAAAGTACGGTTGGATGGTGGACCGTTTGGTTGGTAACGATTAGGCGGATTGGAAGAATTGGGTTGATTTTGTTTCCACCTAAGGTTTGGGTGATTTTTCCATGAGGGGTTGTATGAATCACCGTAAGGGTTTGGCTCGGGCTTGAAAGTGTACCACTTATCTCCCGCTTCGTCGGTACGCGTGGATGCGTAGTCCGCAAAAGCTGTTCCGGGGAGTTCCACACAATCACGAGTGTCATGGGGACCACTACATAATTCGCATGAAGAAGTGATTTTGTTCACTTGGCTTGAAGGCTTAGGAGCATCGTAAGATTTCATGAGAAACTTGACTTGGTCCTCAAGTTCCATGATCCTACGGTCGGGAGTGCTAGAGTTGTTCGAAGGCAAAGATATTGCCTTGACCGTTTTGTTCAAGTCACGGGGATCGTTCCAACTTTCGTTGTCATAGAGAGCAAGATCTTCTATGAGTTCCCATGATTGTTCCGCACTAAGATCACGTAGCTTACCACCGGCCGATTGGTCAATGGCTCGCCTCGTGGAGATATCGATATGGTCATAAAAGATTTGGACTTGGAGCCAAAGATCTATGCCATGATGAGGGACTTTTTGGAGTAAGTCCTTGAAACGAGTCCATGCTTCATAAATAGATTCATTTTGATGTTGTTGGAACATCAAGATGTCATTCCTAAGCTTAGTAGTTCTCCCCGGTGGGAAAAATTGAGCAAGGAAATGAGTGGTGAGATCATCCCATGTGGTGATGGATCCCGCGGGTAAACGCTCAAGCCATTGACTAGCTTGATCCCGTAGAGAGAATTGGAATAGGCGTAAACGGGTAGTCTCTCTAGTTTCAACACCTAGGTCTATAGAATCTACGATTTTGAGAAAGTCCTTAAGATATTGGTTTGGATCTTCGGAACGAAGTCCATGGAATGCACATCCGCTTTGCACCAACCGGATGGTGTCGGATCGCAAGGGGGTCACATTGGCTCTGGTGAGCTCAATGGTGTTTCGGTAGCCTTGGTGGCTAGGTCGGGAATACTCTCCTAAGGTTCGGGGCCTAAGGGGTCCTAATGGTGGGTTTTGTTGTGGTGGGATGATGGGTTCAAAGATGTTACCACCTTCCATGATGTTGGATGGTAAAGAGTTACGAACAAAGGCACAAAGAAATAAGATAGACTAAAGAAGACCTAAAAATAAAAATAAACTCTTACTAGAAAGGAATCTAGCAAGTAGACCTAATAAAAAGAAATCCTAACCTAGACAATAACTATTCCCCGGGCTGTGGCGCCAAAAACTTGATGCATGGGAATCGCAACAGGCTTTACCTCTCGAGGGATCTCGAGAAGCTTACAACCCCCACCAGGCAGTGTACCTGATCGTTGTAGTATAGTATAGTGACAAGTACCGGGGGATTGATCGTTCAGCTTAGGAATAGTGTCGCTAGGATTAGAAAGCCTAAATTACTAGTTCTAAAGATGAGGGATGATTATTTTTGTATTTTTATATTTTATGGAAAGCAATTTAAATCTCGGGGTTTTGGAAGAGTGGGCGGAATTAGTTGCTAGTCAACTAACCCAAAACTAAGATGCAATCAAAATAAAATAATAAAAATAAAAATAAACTAATTTATACTAAGGTTGTGAGCAGTAATTGGAGAAAATGTGTTTACTTAGACTTCACTACTCCCTAGATATCTTTTACACGTTAATTACTTGTTATAATTGTATGGATGACGGATTGTATTCCTTAATACCATTCATGGGGTGGCATACATAACTCCCTAATTCTATGAGCTCTTATCTCCTCCTACACCATGACCCAGCACAACTATAGGGATTGTAAACAGTGGCTCATGCATTAAATACAACCAATAAAGACCTAGTACGCCTCGGTTCATGTTTCTTAAGACGTTCAAGCATGTTACCATTTGGAGATCTGTCAGTTTTCTTAAGCCTAACATATAAAATCATTCATCCAAGACAAGAATAAACAAGTAATCAACACATAATCAATATCTTGGTTTCATTAGATCTAAGCAAACACAAAAGAGATCTAGCCTAGCATGATAGAATTAAGATAAGAACATGATATAGACAACCAACACATAGACATATTGATTGAATTAGAAGAACACTTATCTCAATTACAATGCAAGGTATCAAGGGTTTGGAACCCTTGAAAAACCTATAAAAGTTGCACCAAATTCGTCTTTAGAGTTTCTCCAAAACTTCTCTCTTTAATGTGAAAAACTAGAAAACTATATATAGGAAAATCGGGGTGACGGCGTCAAGAACAAAGGGGTGACGCTGTCATCTCGCCGCTAAATACTTCCTCGGACGGCCTTGATCTACTTCTAACGCCCTGTGTGACGCCGTCATGAGCTACGGATTTTAATTCTTGGGGTTTGACGCCGTCAAGAATAACTCTTGACGCCTTCATGTACTGTTCCAGCATGGAAAATTGAGACTTTGCTGTTTTCTTCACTTTTATGCTCCAAAAACGTCCAAAATGGCTTCTTTTCCAGAATTCACTCTCCAAGTACCTAAAATCACAAAAGGAACGATTTAGGGCAATATTTGATCAAATAAATTCGGATTCGGGCTTAAATGACCCCCTAAAAACGGATCATTTTTCGCCTCATCAGCTTGTCAAGATCCCTTGAGAGGTAAAACCTGTTGCGAGGGCGCAATTCCCACATATCAGTGGTGGTGGTGGCTAGTGGTGGTGGTTGTGGCTAATGGTGGTTGCTGCTGGTGGTGGTAGCTGGTGGTGGTGGTGGCTGGTTGTGGTGGTGGTGGTTGCTGGTGGTGGTGGTGGTGGTGGCTAATGGTGGTGGTTGTGGTTGATAGTGGTAGCTGGTGGTGGTGGTGGTGGTGGCTGGTGGTGGTGGTGGCGGTGGCTAGTGGTGGTGGTTGTGGCTGATGGTGGTAGCTGCTGGTGGTGGTAGTGGTGGTTACTGGTGGTGATGGTGGTGGCTGGTGGTGGTGGTGGTGGCTGGTGGTGGTGGTGGTGGTGGCTAGCGGTGATGGTTGTGGCTGATGGTGGTAGCTGCTGGCGGTGGTGGTGGCTGGTGGTGGTAGTGGTGGTGGTGGCTAGTGGTGGTGGTGGTGGTGGTGGTGACTAATGGTTGTGGTTGTGGCTGATGGTGGTAGCTGCTGCTGCTGGTGGTGGTGGTGGCTAGTGGTGGTGGTGGTGGTGGCTAATGGTGGTGGGTGTTTGATGGTGGTAGCTGGTGGTGGTGGTGATGGTAGTGGATGCTGGTGGTGGTGGTGGATGCTGGTGGTGGTGGTGGCTTGTGGTGGTTGTGGTGGTGGTGGTGGTGGCTAGTGGTGGTGGTTGTGGCTGATGGTGGTTGCTGGTGGTGGTGGTGGTGGCTGGTGGTGGTAGTGGTGGTGGTGGCTAGTGGTGGTGGTAGTGGTGGCTAATGATGGTGGTAGCTGCTGCTGGTGGTAACTGGTGATGGTGGTTGTGGCTGGTGGTGGTGGTGGCTAATGGTGGTGGTTGTGGTTGATGGTGGTAGCTGGTGGTGATGGTAGCTGGTGGTGGCTGGTGGTGGTGGCTAGTGGTGGTGGTTGTGGCTGATGGTGGTAGCTGCTGGTGGTGGTAGCTGGTGGTGGTGGTGGTGCTGGTGGCTGGTTGTGGTGGTGGTGGTGGTTGCTGGTGGTGGTGATTGCGGTGGCTACTGCTGGTGATGGCTGCTGTTGCTGGTGGTGGGTAATCTTTCCATACCTCCCAATTTACTGGGTAATGCCTCATTACCCGATACTAAACAATGATTGCATTCCCTAGTTATATTCAGGGTTGTTTAATCATTGCATTTCCCAATCCCCACCCCCTCATTACCCCCAACTAGAGGTAGCAATTTCTGACCCGACACGAAACCGACCTGAAATTTCCACCCCTACCCCCAACCAAGCACCCCCTTAGCTAACTCAAAGGGTTTATGGTTTAGCGTTTAGGGTTTAGCGTTTAAGGTTTACGGTTTGGGAAGTGATATGTACAACACTAAATTACACTGATGATCCACACAGTACAAGTGGCATTAGACGCTTCATATAGTCTTATGCCTTAAGTTGTATGCCATGTACAATGAGTTGATTGAATAACTAGTTGTACCTCATGCTTTGTGAATAAATGTTTGACCGTGACTCGTTTGTTGAGACTTGATATTGATTTGACTTGGACAAAATATAAAAAAGAAATAAAAACAATTGTTGAATTAAAAGTTGTAAGCGAACTGAACGTTCAGTGAACATTGATCATGAACCGTTCGGCAAAAGTTCGTTTATTTATTAAGTGAACATTTTATGAACCGCACGGTAACCCGACCCTTGTGCGTTTTCGTCCGTTTTAGTCGTTTCATACGTTTTCTTAGTTTTGTACACGTTTTCATCCGTTTTTTTTTTTTTTTTATGTTTTAGTCCGTTTTCATCTATTTCAGACGTTTTCCTCCGTTTTAATACGGGTTCGTCTGTTTTACACATTATTGTACATTTTCTTACATTTCATACGTTTTCTTACGTTCTTACACGCTATCGCCCGATTTAGTCCGTTTCCATCCGTTTTTACCCATTTTTTTGTTTTTACATGTTTTTTTGTTTGATGATCCGAATAAAAATATAACCGATTTAATGAAACCGAACTAATCAAACAACCCGATTTACACGTTTAGTCCGTTTTCATCGGTTTCCATCCGTTTTTAGCCATTTTTGTTTGTTTTTACACGTTTTTGTGTTTAATCACCCGAATAAAAATATAACCGATTTAATGAAACCGAACTAATCCAACAACACGATTTACACGTTTAGTCCGTTTTTATTCGTTTTTACCCATTTTGTTTGTTTTTACATGTTTTTGTGTTTGATGACCCGAATAAAAATATAACCGATTTAATGAAACCGAACTAATCGAACAACCCGATTTACACGTTTAGTCCGTTTTCATCGGTTTCCATCCATTTTTAGCCATTTTTGTTTGTTTTTACACGTTTTTGTGTTTAATCACCCGAATAAAAATGTAACCGATTTAATGAAACCGAACTAATCCAACAACATGATTTACACGTTTAGTCCGTTTCCATCCGTTTTTACCCATTTTTGTTTGTTTTTACACGTTTTTTTATGTGTTATGACCCGAATAAAAATATAACCGATTTAATTAAACCGAACTAATCGAACAACCTGATAACCGAACCGATCAACACCACTAATTTATAGTCATAGTTTAAAGGAAGGAGGACTTAGTTTGCCGTTTCTAACAAGATTTTTGTCCATGTTTGACTTTTTAAGTCTTTCTTTTATAACTTTGACCTTAAATATTTTTATTTGTGTTGTATAAAACTTGATGAAAATTATACTGATGAAAATACATTTAAAACACAATCCATCCATCTAAAAGTATTATATAACATAAGAAAGAAAACTTAAGGTAAAAGTTGTAAAAGAAAGACTAAAAAGGTAAAACAAGGACAATATTGGGACTGAGTATTTATCATCATCTATGATTACTATTAACTCTCCTCGGTTTTCTGAAAGAAGCCGCCTGACTCAATAGTACTCATGATCTTGGAGAAAAGAAAAGCAGTTTGTGTTCATAAGCCAAATTTTTTGAAAATAATCTAAAAGAATTTGGAGCCAAAATTTTGATCCAAAATTTTTAAATCAACTAATTATATGGCATTTAACATAAATAAGAGCCCATATTCATGAAAATACCCTGTTTTTGTCTCCTAATTAAACTAAACACTACAACCAAAACACAAAAATCAAATCTTTAATCACTATTACTCTCCAAGCCAGAATAATTTTCTTGTACACATTGTTGCTCAAGAGTCGTCATGGAAATGATTGAAAACGTTGATACTGATATTTTGCTTCCAGATAATGAAGCTGGTGTTAACACAATACAGTATGAGGACGAAACATATTATTCATCTGATGAAAAAAATGACAACCAATTAAATCAAAAACTATCTAATAGGGGCATAACCAGGCTAGCTAAGTTTCGCCTTCAATATGGCAATCCTGGTCAAGTAAAGCACAAGGTAACCATCGATGCGTTGAATAGGGTTGTAGGGTTAAACAAAGCACTGTTTGCGAGTTTTTTAGGAGATGTGGTTCGTGAGCACATAGGTTTGAAGGTTCTATCCTGGAAGAAGGTGGATAAAGAATCAAGACAAAAATTATGGGATGAAATCACGGTACATATATACTAATTTTTAACCCAGTACCACATATATAAGTTTAATTTATCAATTATCTGCAACTAATTAACAACATTATGTTAATCTTTGCAGCGATATTTTGATGTTGACGTGACATTCAAAAAGGTGGTAATGAATCGTCTTGGTCAACTACTAAGGAATTGCAGAATGAAACTCAGGGAAAAATACATATTGCCCAACCTAGATACACCATCGAAAATGAATGAACGGCCGGAAAAGTATAGTACAATTATGACACAAGAACAATGGGTTGAGTTTGTAACCTACACGACCACCAATGAATACAAGGTTTTAATTAGTCATCTTTATTTAAGTCTATATGTCATTTCATAATTTTTAGTTTGCAGCATTACCGCATCTAAATGCCTTATGATTTTGTGTTTTTAGGAGAAATCATATAATGCTAAACTGTCGCGTTCCAAAAATATTTATCAGCATAAAATGGGACGAGGTGGATATGTTTATGTTAAAGAGAAAATGGTAAGGTTATACATACTGTTTGTTTTACTAATTGATCAGACTCGATTATCTTGGTTTAACTTTACATATATGTGTATGCACTTGATGTCCATTAGATCGAAAAAAATTAAATTGAAGCAGATGATGAACCACTGCGTAGTGTATTGTGGATCAAAGGAAGGCAAAACAAAGACGGAGAATCTCCAGATGCTGACATTAGTTCATTGGCAGATAAACTTGTAAATTTGACTGCAAATTCTATTATTATGCTTATATACCAGCATCATTAACTTTGTACTAGCCGTACTAACTTGTTTACTAGAAGTACTAACTTTTAATACCAACAATTCTCACATTTTTTTGCAGAAAGAAGCTGATGAAAATATCAAGGAAGGAACCTTGGATGTTGATGATGGCACTGATGCCATGAAAGTTGTGTTTGGTAAGGAAAAGGGAGGTTATGCAAGAGAAGTGAGAAATGGAGTTACATATAAGAGGTATTTTAATCTTCCTCGAACCAGAAAAGAAACTGATGAAAGACTTGAGTTACTTCAAACTCAACTTGATAATGAGAGAAGCGAGCGTAAAAAAAAAGATCTACTTCTCAAGAAACTGTCCACCGAGATGACAGAAAAGGATGAGCAGATCAAGAAATTGTCCACTGAGATGGCAGATACAAAGGGAATGCTTGCTAAACTGATGAGTCAATTGAGTTCACAAGGGATGAAGTTGGATATGCCATCTCAATTGCCATTAGACTCAGATGTAAGCCATTTTTTATGTTGTTAACAATTTCATTTTCTAATGCTAACAGAATGGTATTTCTTAATTTAATTTAATTATATTGCAGGTGATGACTCCAATGGCCATTAATAATATAGATATCAACGCTGATGGTCAGGTGGTTGACGGAACTCAGTCCAGTGTTGGTGTACGTGATAAAGATGCGATAATTCAGAAGAAGCCTAATGGGATTGAAACTTTGGAACCGGTAATGGAAACAATGGTAAGGAGTAAAACACCCCCCTTTGATTTTTTAATTTTACCTACATGACTAATGTACCGTGTTTTATATATACATATAGGAATGTGTTAAAAATGTTAAGAAAACACCAAAGCCACGACAAAACGGGTCTGCAGATTCCCAATCGCAAGGAGATGCATCTCCAACAAAAGAACTAACAAAAGTATGTATTTCAACATGTTTCTTGTTATTCTTTTTTTTTTTAAATAATGTACCGTGTTTTATATATACGTATAGGAACCTGTTATAAATGTCGGACCTAAGAAAACGGCTAAGTCACGATGAAACGGGTCTCCAGCTTTCCTATCGCAGGATAATGTGTCTCCAACAACACAAGCACAAGTATGTATTTCAACATGTTTCTTGTTATTCTTAATTTTGTTTAAATAATTTATGATATATACATATGCAAAAATTCCTTTTTTTAGACAATCAATTGCAAAATGTGGCACATAAAGAAAGCAAATATTGTTGCTTTGGGTCGTATACACAAGATTCAAGGAAAACAAATGCTGCATAACCAACCACTCCCAAAAGATTGCTACAGAGTCTCAATTGGTAAATCGTTAGTGGATGCAGCATGCATACCGGACGTAGGGAATAATGGGTTAAAAACAGTTTGGGAAGGCGTAGGTTGTTTCTTTGCATGGCCAAAAGATCAAGTTATTCTTGCTCATGAGGAGGTACATACATGTGTTTTTTCAACCTATATATATATATATTTCTTCATATTAAATTCAATGTTTGATACAAGCGTCTTTTGTTTACAATAGGTTACACCACCAACTATGAAACCAAAGGTTAGTGAAAACATTCCTGGACCAAAATTACAATCGATGCGCAAAAATTATGTCTCTAGTGCAGAAGTGCAAAAGCAAGCTAAGGCGGGCCCGGGGAAGTTTCAAAAGGTTTTAACTTTTAGTAGTTGAGAATTTGATTATATGCGACATTAAAATTGTATATATATTTTGTTCATTTATATACATTCGCGTTTTATTGAATTTTAAATTGCTTTTTGTTTTTAATTCTGTTTTATGTATATACTAGCAGTAGTAACTCTGATCCAGCAGTACTAACTTAGTACTAGCAATACTAACATCATTGGTCACTCTTTCTTTAATTCTATGTGTGACTAAATATTACAAAATGCCACACAAATTAGAAATTCATGTGACCATTGGATGAACATTAGTCACACAAAACACACATGTCTGCACTTTAAACAGCATATGGTCACACTTATTAATGATTTTGGCCACTGTTTGCTTAATTGTATGTGACTAAATACCCAAAAGAAACATGCTTTGTGTGACTAAATATTACATAAAGCCACGCAAACATAAACTTCATGTGGCCATTGGATGATCAATAGTCACACAAAATACACATTTCTTCATTTTAAACAGCTTATGGTCACACTTATTAACGATTTTGGCCACTGTTTGCTTAATTGTATGTGCCTAAATACCCAAAAGAAACATGATTTGTGTGACTAAATATTACAAAAGGCCACACAAACATAAACTTCATGTAGCCATTGGATGATCAATAGTCACACAAAATATACATTTCTTCATTTTAAACAGCATATGATCACACTTATTAACGATTTTGGCCACTGTTTGCTTAATTGTATGTGACTAAATACCCAAAAGAAACATGCTTTGTGTGACTAAATATTACAAAAGGTCACGCAAACATAAACTTCATGTGGCCATTGGATGATCAATAGTCACACAAAATACACATTTCTTCATTTTAAACAGCATATGGTCACACTTATTAACGATTTTGGCCCCTGTTTGCTTAATTGTATGTGAATAAATACCCAAAAGAAACATGCTTTATGTGACTAAATATTACAAAAGGCCACGCAAACATAAACTTCATGTGGCCATTGGATGATCAATAGTCACACAAAATACACATTTCTTCATTTTAAACAGCATATGGTCACACTTACTAACGATTTTGGCCACTGTTTGCTTAATTGTATGTGAATAAATACTCAAATGAAACATGCTTCGTGTGACTAAATATTACAAAAGGTCACACAAACATAAAATTCAAGTGGCTATTGGATGAACAATAGTCACACAAAATATACATTTCTTCACTTTAAACAGCATATGGTCACACTTATTCACACTTTTGGCCACTTTTAAAAAAAAATTGTATGTGACTAACTAAAAAAAAACAATACATGTTGTGTGACTAAATCATCACAAACGTCACATTTATTGCATATTCATGTGGCCACAGGACGGGAAATAGTCACACAAAATACACATTTACTAGAAAGAATCATCTCAAATGTCACATATATTATATATTTATGTGGCCAAAGGTCGAACAATAGTTACTCTCAAAAAACATTCGTGTGACTATAAGGTGTTTACGGTCACTGATAATGACTAATCCAACAAAACTTGTGCCTAATTTGTCACACATATTCGGGGTTTTGGTCACTGTTTTTTAATGGAAAAGGCTACGAACTCAACAATATGACCATATGCCACCTACGGTGGCGGGACCTATGGTGACACACAACGAAAAAAACGTGTGTGACTATATGCATATCGTCACACATTTCTGGCGTGACCAATACAACTTTTTTACCAGTGTAAGAAGAATTCAAGTCATACTTCATTCTCTTACTTATGCTTTACATTGAATTATTATTATTGGACATATAATCATTCATATCAATCTCAAACACACCATTCACAGCAATATCATTAAAATAAAATACACCATTTAAAGAAACACAAATTCCATTGCTATTAATAGTATGAGTAAAACCATGATCTAATAAACATGAAAAGGAAACAACACCTCTAACAATAGAAGGTGCATAATGATAATTATTTAAAATCAGTACTAAACCAGAAGTTAAAACTAAATTAAACACTCCTATGGCTTCAACTACTGCTTGTGCTTCATTGCCCACTTGCAGAAATTGCTCCCCATAAGATAGTCTCCTTTCCTCTCTAAACCCCTACAATGTATTACATATGTTAATACCACATCCAGTATCATATACCTAGGAATTTATTTTATGAGATAAAGTAAATAATTCAATGACAAATAAGTTACCTGAAGTGCTGGCGCCCACGTGCCCAGTCTTCTTAATCTTATTAGTTCGCAAGTCATTGAGATAAAGAGGACAATTCCTCTTCCAGTGACCCATCACCTTGCAGTAATGGCATCCTTGATCCTTCTTCGGATTATCCTTCTTAGGAAGGTTCTTTTTAGGATGAGGAGGTTGATAAGCCATAACTTGCTTATTCTTATCAGCCTTACCCTTACCCTTACCCTTACCCTTACCCTTACCCTTACTCTTCTTCTTGTTCGCATTTGGCTTGTTAATTCTAACCCTTTGAATAGCAAGTACCTGGGGTGTAGGAGCCTTTGTGGTAAACCTTTCTCATAATTAATAAGCAGTGCGTGCAATTCACTTACTGTCTTCCCCACGCAATGCATATTGAAGATCCTAACAAAACCACTAAATTCCTTGTTAAGGGATCTATTGATTAAGTTCACAACCATATCATTGTCATAGGGTTTACCAAGTGTTTGTAATTGATCCATGAAACTTTTCATTTTCAATACATGAGCACTCACAGGTTCACCATCACCCTTCTTACAACCATGTAGAGACACCATCAAATCGTAAATCTCTACATTTGATGGTTTCTCATATAGTTTCTTACGTTCATAAATCATGTTCATAGGGAAGAATTCTTCAAATTGCCTTTGTAAAGCAGGTGTCATCACCCCCAACATTAAACAGGCCACATCAGTATGCGTCTTATAAATTTCTCTCCAAGCGGCTTTTACTGCATCAGTTGCAGTTGGACCAGTTGGTTCAGCAGGACAAGGCGTCTTCAAGATTTCAAGTTGATCAGTCACTCTCAAGACAATCTTGAGTGAATGATACCAATCATTGAAATTCTCTGTGCCAGTCAATTTTTCTCATTCAAAGTAAGCCTTGAACGCAGATCGTAAGTTGGTGTTATCAGTTTGAGCCATTTCTACAGATAAAGAAAGTTCAAAACATTAGTATTTTTGATAATACAATTTTTCAAGAAAATTAAATACCCAAGGAAATAAAATCCATAAAATTTTCCTGAAAACTAGGATCCTCCATAAACAAATTTTCATCACATCAGTTGATCTGCTAGTAATAAAAATATAATATGAGGTAACTTGTCTTACAATAATTGGCATAACATTTTTCCAATTCCTAGATTTATGGGATTTACAATCACAAAACTTTTGTAATGTAAGCGTGTTTGATCCCTATCTTAATGCCTTGAGTCCAAGTTCTCACTTCCTACTCAATTTAAGTCGTCTAACTTAAAAACTGCAAACTCATAATTCCGTTACATCAGTTGATCTGCTAGCAATGAAATTATGAAATTTGCCTCTCCATTGCAATCTAGCCAAGCTCTCACATGACGTAAACTACAATTTCGAGTGTTCTTAATTAGATGGCATTTGACTTAATTTTATAAGGGAATTAATTTTGACGTGTGATCAAAAGAATGTATGAAGAAGCATGCATACAACTTCATAACATTGGTTTTACAAAACAATTTTATTTACCAATTCACTAAGAGTAAAATAACAAAGTTTTGATTGAGGTATCGGGTTCACCAATTAGAGAATTACCATCAATTATCGTTCACTTATATCGTACTTTTGCATAAGCCCTAAAGCTTAGTATTTCGGATAATCATTGTGGAATTGTGGTCAATTCACCCTTAAGATGACAGTGTACATGTAATGGTTGTTCGGTAAGTCTAATTCACACACAAACGAGCGGAAAGACAGAATGTTATCTCTTTAAGGCCACAATTTAATGCGAAACCAACCTTATACCCATCTTATAGTGTGCAAACTTCGGTCCGCCTAGTTAACCATTACGTACAAAAACATCAATCAATAAAACTTTGAAATTTTTGCTCTTAAAACCAAAACAAATTTCGCCATTTATTTAGTCCATATTATTTTTCTTTTCAAAAATTACCCTTTTTTTTGTTTATAAACATGTCTCACATAAATAGTAAACAAAAACAAGTAATGCATAATAAAAAATAATACAACTAAATAAACATATACATAACATATCAATTAAATATGTATAAAACATGTAGCCACATGCAAATTTAATTCAATAATCCTATTAATAATCAAATCTAGGTGTAAAATGTATTTATTTAATTAGGGCTTTCTTCTTTAATGGAAAAAGAGCCACATACATCGACTAATCGATTGCGTAAGCTAAAAGTAAATAAACACCACATAGCACAAAATTGATTACTTAATATTGGAGTCTTCCCCAATTCGACATCTATTAATAAATTTACATGTTTTGATATAACTTAACAATTTAATTCATATATCCAATTTAAACAATTTAAATTCAAATACAATAAAATCAATGCAAACATGCACTTTTTCATGAATTATGCTTAACAATTAACATATTTCACCAAGATCATTTACTAAAACGCACAAACAATTACATGACAATCCTATGGTTTCTAATCATATTAAAAATCAAAACCAAAACCCTAAAAATCTATTAGGGTAAATCGACCCATAAAAAAATTAGGGCTAGGATAATGAAAACCCTAAAAAAATCGACTAAACATGTAAATAAACAAATCAAGATTCAATTTTTATGTGCTTCGATAATTAATTACACATTATAATGGCTCGTGATGCCACTGTTGGAATTATATAATCATGACATGCATATAAATCAGTGTTCTAAAAGGCGCGTCTTAGCGCCGCAAAGGCGCGAGGCGTCACCTCCACGCCACGCAATAGACCAAGGCGTCGTCTTAAGTCTTGGCATGATATGAGGCGCGATAAGGTGCTGGTATTTGAGGCGTTTAGGGGATTTACTAGTAATTGGAATTTGGGCATCGTATTTGAGGTTTACTGGTATTTGGCGTTTAGGGTTTTACTAGTATTTGAAGAAAATTACAAATGTAAAGAGAGTTTCTTGACTTTATTGCTTATGTATAACACTTTTTGTAAACTCGATGTATATGAAATATATGATATACTAATGAATATAATATAAATCTATAAATCTATAAATAGTTTTTGTCGCCTTAATTCACGACTTAAAAACGCCAGGCCGCCATGCCTCACGTTAAGGCTTGAGGCTTGACTATGCCGCTACGCCTCGCCTCACGCTATTTATATCCTTGATATAAATAAACCAATAAACATCAAGTAAGCATAGCGGAAGCAATTATAACAAGATCATATAATATGTAATTAATTAATCAATATTAAATAGTAAACGTACCGTAGTGATTCTAGCCCGAACAAGAATCAAGTGATGCAAATCTTCAAATCAAGAACCCTAATTAGGGTTTATGTGGATTATAAGAATTACCCCTTACCTCTTTTGTAATTCAATCCAAGAATCAAACAATAATGTGTTTGATTCACGTTCTTGTACACACGTACTACTTCAAGTAAAAGTTTATGCAAGTAAATTAAACACAAAACTTGTTTTAGTTTTGAAAATCGAATCCCTTATAAAGGGTTTATGTTGGATCGATTTAGGGACAAGAGAGAAGAAAGAAAACACCAAGAATTGTATGTACAAGTTGCCTGGAACAGTGAATCTTGGGTTTGTTTATATAGGTGAGTAAACTTGGAGCTCAAGGCAAAGAGGAGGTGCCCTCTTGCCCTTCCCGATCGGCCTAGACATCCCCAAGGGGATTCTAGAACCTTCTTGCCTTCCAATTTAATCACAAATAAAACTTTCCTTATCTTCGTCTAACGGTCGTTAGCCTTTTCCGTTAAATACTAACGGTCGTTACTCGTTTTGTGTTTATTAATAATTATATATAACATTTATAAATAATTATTCATTTACTCTTCATATGTAAAGTATGCAATCCCGTGATCTCGAGTTCGATCATAATACATATCTATTATTTTATCGTCTATAAAACTAACTATCTTTGCATATTCTCTTTTCCATATGGTCAGAAAGACACATATGAAGTTGATTTGGCTTTATATTGACCAAACAAATATTGCCAAAGAGTTGAAACTTGAAAGAACTTACATGTTTGTATAGTAGTATCACATGGGAAAGACCATTTTTGTCTTTGTGTCCATTCTATAAGAGATCATATCTCGCCCATATCATAACAAACATACTAGTATTATTTTAAAAACAAAACCAAAGGACAATTTTAATTAACATATGAAACTACAAGAAAATTAACCCAAAGAAAAAGCTGGCACTTAGTGACGGAGTTTTACTGACACGAAAAGCCTGCCATTGAACATTTTCACAGAAAAATTAAGTCATTATCCTTGAAGTATGTATGGTTTCTCAATTTGAAAGAGTAATGTAAGTTTTGAATTTTGGCACGAATTTTACCCAACTTAGTTGTCAATCTGAATAAAAATTTACCACAATTGTCACTTTTTATGGAACATACAATGAAAATAAGCACGTCGTTGGTTTTTGAAACTACGTAGTAATTTTTTTTCGAGGATCTGTTAGTCAAATGATCCTTATCCCTATGATACTTTTGTTCAGAACTTTAATCTAAGGGATGTTACAAATAATAATAATAATAATAATAATAATAATAATAATAATAATAATAATAATAATAATTGTAGCTCACATCCCGTTAACCTTTTTTTTTAACGTAAAAAATCATTGGACGTGCATATATTTTTTTTATGACACTCACACTAAAATGTTTGATATTTTAAAATGGGAATTGCATGACTTCCTTATATATAGTCACTCGGTCTCAATATTATTTTTCATCTTTTCTTTTTAACTGTCTCAAAAAGATTATTCACTACTAAAAACGAATGTTGGAATTATTTAAATTTACCGTTACTATTACGCAAAATTATTTTTACAAAATTAAATGAAAACCTTAAATAATTATCAAAGTGTAAAATTGTATATTTGTTGCTTTTGAGGAAATCAAAGAATAAATGCGTTTTTTCTAAACAGTGTATTTTTATCAGTGAACAAAAATTTTAGAACGGACCAAGTATCAAGACTAAGATTTTCTAATAATACAACTTATAACCTTGAAAAAGGTTAATAAAATATATGCACTTTTCATAGTTCTCAACCACAATATCTAAAAATATATTTATTGAAGCGCAGTTGGAGATACTTATATAGGACAATAATATTGAGCCACCTTTGGAGCTATCCAAAAGTTATCTACATATATTGGTTAAATTAATACTCGTAATACAATCTGCATGGTAGTTTCATTGTGCATCTGCATTAAAAGTTGTCTAACAAATATTTTAAAGAGGACTTTAATTTTGTTAACCTGATGGATGGACATTACAAACAATAATAATGTAGAGTTTAAACTCTTAGGAAAATTTCATATATATTTTTTTATAAAGATCAAAAGTTTCATCTAGATATATATATTTTTTTTTTATCAAAGTGTAAAACTGTATATTTGTTGCTTCCGAAGAAGTAAAAGAATAAATGCATTTTTTTAAACAGTATGTTTTTGTCGGTGAACAATAATTTTGAAAGGATGAAGTATTAAGATTAAGATCTTCTAATAACACAACTTATAGCCTTGAAAAAAACTTAATAAAATATATGCACTTTTCATAGTTTTCAACCACAATATCTAAAAATATATTTATAGAAGTGCAGTTGGAGATACTATATATTACGTACAATAATATTGAGCCACCTTGGGAGATATCCAATCATTTATATTAACCAAAAGTTATCTACATATATTGATTAAATTAATACTCGTAATACAATCTGCATGGTGGTGTTTTTATTGTGCATCTGCATAAAAAGTTGTCTAACAAATATTTTAAAGAGACCTTTAATTTTGTTAAAATGATGGATTGACATTACACAAAGAATAATAATGTAGAGTTTGAACTCTAAGGAAAATTTCATCTATATTTTTAATGAAGATCAAATGTTTAATTTCATTGTTTAAGCTTAACGAGAGTTTTTTTTTTTTTTTTTTTTTTTTTTTTTAACAGCAAGATATATTAAGAAAACCTAGCAATGGGCTAGGAAACCAAATTACAAAGATAGAGCATTATAAGGATTCTTGTACCATTCTATTTAATTAAGTGACGATTTCTTAGCTCTAGTATGTAGAAATCGAAGTAAAAGATAGTAGCTTTAGATCATTAAGATTGTCATCTTTGTTCGGTTTTTTTATCTCGAAAACCATGCTTAACGGCTGTTAATAGTAGCCACATTAGATCGATGATAGAATAGATGATTGATCGATAACCCGATTGTAAGCTCAGAATCAACTACTATATCATCTAATAAACCAGATATATACCATTAATATATAGGTTGTTTGTAAACAAATAATTTTTTTTACAATACTTAATAGCTTTACTAGTTGTTTACACTTTTTTTTTTTTTTTTTTTTTTTTTTTTTTTTTTTTTTTTTTTTTCAAAACTAAATATCTCAAATACACTTGAAGTTGGGTCTTCACTTGAGGACAGCATGATTTTCTATTCTTTGGTTGCATCATTCAAAAGAAATTAATTGGTTGCACCTTGATTATCTAACTCTTTAATTTTACACAAATTAACCAAATAAAAGCTAGATATTTATGCAGAGTACAACCCTGATTTCCAGCAAATATATAGGTTCATCACCAAGAGGTAATCAACCTAACAATTTCTTGAGTACCAAATTGTCTATCAAACGTAAAAAAACAGTAGTAAATCACAGTTATAGGGAAGTCTTGATGATTGGGCCTTTAATTATAATTGAGCAAAACAAAAGGATCACCAAATTTAATAAAAGCATTAAAGAGTAATAATGTGTCACTAAATTTAATATAAGGGTCACCAAAATTTCACATGCTTCTACACATAAAAAGTGTCAAAATGATGTGCCGTCGGTAGATCCTACCTATATATAGTGACAAAAAAAATTGGATACGTTTTTTATTTAATGTAATGTTTTTAAAATTTTAATAAGAACAAACTAAAGCCAGATAAGTTTCTACTGTTTCAGTAGTTAGAAGATATTTATAGAAAAGTGCTATTTAAAAATTGAAGGAAAGATAGTTGGACAGATATTTTAGGCAGACCGTGCCAGCAAGAAGCGATTCCTTCTTGTCGTCGATGAAATATCACTTTATAATGGACATGAGTCATATAATTTCGACAATTCACATCCTTATAAAACAAAAATATTTATACGTACCTAAAAACGTACATAAGCTATACAGCACGTTTTCATTATTGTTAATTAAGCGTTGTAAAATGGACCATATCTTGTTACTTTGTTAGACATTGCATGTGGCATGACAAAATTAAAGTAGTTTTCTTTGCTTGATTATTTGAGATCATGAAACTTTTTGAAGTTTTGGTATCGACAGTGCGACACTATGTGAAGGTTGTTGTGCTTAATCTACATGTTAACTTTATTGTACATGATGATGCAAGGCTTCCATGGGGGAAGGGTGGATGGGAGGAAGATACAGAGGTAAGTCGGCATTCGGGGTGGCTGGGATATAGCGTGGTCTAGCTTGTGGTATATATAGTGAGTGTACATGTTACGTACTTGTGCAGATCATAGTGTATATTGTGTTACAGAGGAGTACCGGATGAACTTGTTATAGTGACATGTCAAGGGACATTCTATGAGCACAAGGTGACGTTGGTGTCATAGCACCGCGTTATGGCTGCAACGTCACATTTTCAGCTGATAACTTCCTATAACTTGGAGCAAAATAGACTCTCTCATCACTTCAAGTTATAACATCCCCGTATCCCACAACACAACACCACAAAAACAAAATCTTTTTTCTTTTTTCTTTTTTTTTTCTAATTATTATTATTATTATTATTATTATTATTATTATAGAAAAATGCTATAACTTGGCTGGTAGCTATGGCTTATTGGCTTGGACCCCTGCAATGCGAGCATCGGTACTGTGGCTCCCACCATAGCCTGCGTTACAGGGCTACACCGTTACTGGGTGTTATTATGTATCACGGGACACGTCTTTGACGCATACATCACCTTGAATAATCACTCAACCTACAAACGTATCTATTTTATACTCTCCGTCTCAGAATTATTGTCCATATTTCTTTTTTAGGATGTCTCAAAATAATTGTACACTTTCCCTTTTAAATAAAAACTAGAGAAGTTAGTGAAGGAATATTCTATTTGAGTGGTTAAAAATAAAAACAGACCCACTTTTATTAAACTATGTGATTTTTGTCTCCTGACAATAATTTTGAGACGAATGAAGTAATACTTCTTCGGGACCTAATCGATCGAATGCAAAGGAGTACTCAGCACAACTTTAAAATATCATGACTATTGAAGCAATTTTTCGTAACCACTTCTTGAGTCCTTCAACATTGGAGATTAGTGCTAATTCCTTCGTCTTTTGGGCTGAAAATAAGAAAGAACACCGTTAGCTCGCCTCGGAGTTTTAATCCGAGACCAAGCTCCAGTGTGAGAATAAGTATGCTTGATATGAAAAATATGCAATAATGTAAGAGAGGAAAAGATTATCTATATCGGAGTATGAATGTGTGTCTTGTTCATCTGAGTAAACAATTCTATTTTTTACTACATTGTATTGGCTCCACGATACAAGTATTGTGGAGATGAGCTTGTCATATGTGGTGGGTAAATCGCTGATGACAGTCAGGCGCTGCCTTCGGACCTTATCTTGTCTTGACATCGCAGGTGGCCGTTGTGGACCACTCTGTTTCATCCATATGCTGTAGTACCACAGTTGTTGGCTGATACAACCTGAGCTCCGGCGTAGTCCTAACTTGCACGTCATTGCCTCCGGACCTAGAGTGACCTTCGTTATTAGGGGTGGAAACGAGCCGAGCCGCTCGTGAAAAGCTCGGGATCGGATCAGTAAAAAGCTCGAACGAGCCGAGCCTAAACGAGCCTGAGCTCGAGCCTAAGTTTGAGCTCATTTAATAATCGAACTCGAGCCCGAGCTCTATACATAAAGCTTGAGTAGGCTTGCGAGCCTAAACGAGCCCTATAAATATATACGTATATATATTGTCTATATATATAAACAAGCTTAAAAGTAGTAAACGAGCTCGAGCCTTATGTAATTAACGAGCCAAGCTCTATTTGAACTTTGATTTCTTTAAAACTTAATATAAATTAGTTGAGCCCGAGCCTGAGCCCGAGCCCGAGCCCGAGCCCGAGCTCGAGCTTGCGAAAATTTTCACGAGCCGAGCTCGAGCTCAAAATATAAGGCTCGAAACGAGCTCGAGCCCGAGCTCGAGCTTTATATATGTAAACGAGCCGAGCTCGAGCTCTGACAGGCTCGAGCTCGGCTTGGCTCATTTTCACCCCTATTCGTTATTCCCGCTTCTCCGGAGTACTGTTCTAACATGTACTATTACTTTATTGCACGTCCTTTTGATAAGGAATTATTCGTTACGCTTTTAAGGGTCATTTAAGCCCCAAATCAGAAATATATGGTCAAATATTGCCTCAAATCGTTTCTTTTCTCATTTTAGGTACTTAGGACGTGAATTCTGGAAAATGGAGCATTTTAGATATTTTTGGCTCAAAAGTGAAGAAAACGACAAAATCAAGAAAACCTGTCAGGAAATTGCACCTGACGGCCTCAAGTATTAATAGCTGACGCCATCATTGAAGATCAAAGAGCTGGAAAATATTGCACATGACGCTCCAGAGAACCTTTGGAAAATTTACACCTGACGGTGTCAGATGTATTTGTAAGTAGGTTGTCTGGTTATAATGTAACAAGAGACGACCCTGAAGATTTAATACGTGACGACGTCCGAAGGCTAGCTTGCACGAGACGAAACACTAGAAGCAGCGTTCTGACGGCTTCAGGACTTATAACCTGACGCCGTCAGCCTTGTAAATCTATATACAGTTTTGGATTTTTCATTCATTAGTGTGCAACTTTAGAGACAAAACCCTAATACGAATTTCAGTCACTTTTAAGGGTTTTCATACCCTCTTTTCTTCCATGTTCAATTGAAGATAAATTTTCCTTTAATCATTCAATATGTCTATGTGTTGTTTGATTAATTGTTTATCTTTTCTTTGTATTAACATGCTAGCTTAAGTTATTTAGTGTTTGCTTAGATCTAATGAAACCTAATTACTGATTGTTGATAAGTTGTTTATTATTTAGTTGATTGACTCACGTTAGGCTTAAGAAAACTGACTAACCTCCTTTGTGTAACAAGCTTGAACGTCTTAAGAAACGTAATCGGATGTGCACTACGGTTTTATTCGTTGTATTGAATGCATGAGTAGATGTTAATGATTCTATGATAGGATACTAAACGTGTCGTTATAAGAAGAAATAGATGTTCATAGAGTTAGGGAATGACGTGCACGCCCCCACGACTGGTATTAAGGAATACAACGCTTCAGCTAAACAATTGTGACATTCAACAAATCAACAAAAGATAACTAGGGAGTAATTATATCTAAGTAAACACATTTTGTCACACCTCGCCAAGGCGGAAACACGAGGGTGTAACTTCATGGATATTATCACAACACATGGTGTCTATATAGAGAATAACTACATGCACATAAACAAAGCAAAGTACAAACACGAAGTGTTGTAACAATACCCCAAAATAAAATAACCAAACAAATATCTAAAGGTAACTTCAATAGATCCCAAAGTACGAAATGAAAAACATAAAAGTATCGCAATCAAATTCAAACATAAATAAATCCAAACATAAAGTAAATTCCCCTCAAATGCATCTAAGTCTCGCCTAATTACTACTCTCGACTTTGGCCCTAGAATGCTCACCTGAAAATGATGCATAAAACATCAACATAATGTTGGTGAGATTCATAGGTTTTAGACACACACACAATAGGCAACCAGTTCACTATGATTATAAAACATAGCAGGACAAATAAATATAGTTACCATATAAGCTAGCATGTAATCACAAACCAACCAACGCACATAAGGCAACCATTGGGACGGAACGTGCCCACCGATCCAACTTCCATTTCCATCATTAATTAGGACGGAACGTGTCCACCGATCCAAGTTTTCACCACACAATTATCATCAATTGAGTCGCATCTACGAGCAACGAGATAAGCATCCCCCCCCCCCCCAATTGAATCCCACATTTTAATCACACCACATTAACATCACATATAGCATACACACGATAACCATTTACAAGTCCATGCATTTAAACGTCACATAATCACAGTAACTTAAAGTATTTATCACAAGCATCATTCCCATTCCAAGTTTAAAACAAAGTAAAAATGGGACTATGAACTCACCTCAAACTTTGCAGCTTCCACAAATAAAATCACAAATCTATATAACAAAAATACGATCACGTTACACATGGCCAAGCTACAAGCTATAAACCATGTAATACGCATATGATGGATGTCTAAGGTTCATATAACCCACCATGGGTCTCCTAGACTCCATACTAACCATCACCAAACACTAATACTCACTAAATCTCTTGCACAAATAATATCACAAAACGTAGAATTTTGGGGTACATTCACCCACATAAAATCACAGAAATAAAAGCTCCACAACTCACACCAAAAATTCACTATGGTCTCTCATAAGCATACAAACTAATCCCAGAAGGCCATGGTATAAAAACACACACAAGTATCCTTTGAAAAATCAAACATAAAAACTATCCAGATTCGGATCTGAACACACACCAAAATGTTTTGACTTACAAATCATACTTCTACAACTTTTTAACGTCCCTCCTTCGCGTGAAAGTCAAGTATAATATAGAACTCAACTCTAACAGAAGGGTTAACCCTAATTCCACTTTCTAACCCACTTTGAACCTCAAAACTTTTACCCCAAATATGTCCCGGTTTAACAGCTTTAACACCTTAACTTGGAAAAATCAAAAGACCAACTTCCGGACCTCGAAATCGATCGTGGCCGGAGTTTTTGGAAAGCTTTTTCACTGAACTACAATCTAGACTAAAAATTCCTGATCTAACTCATCCCCATTTATTAATTATCCTCAAATCTTTACAGACCTACCATGCTGTCCAAAACTAACTCATTGTTTAACATGTTTAATGACCAAATATCTTTCACTAATCATCATACTATTATTAACTAATGATCCTAACATGTTTAACATCATTAATTTACAGAAGTTTACAAAACCTAGATCCATCATATTTAATATTACATGAATTAGAATAACAATTAAATAAGTGAACATGTCTTTTAAGAATTATACCTTGATATTTGATTTTTGCTTTAAGAAAATAAACCCTAATTTTTTTTCCTCTGCTCCTCTCCTCTTTGTTCGACCGAATACCAGGTGAGGGTCGTTTTTTAGGGATAATGGGTGGGGAATTGGGCTTGTTTGGGCTGGACTAGGATTTCTTGTTTGATAAATACATTAAACCCAAAACCCTTATATGTTTTTTTTTTTTTTTTTTTTTTTTTTAATGAAAATCGGCCCAACATATATATATATATATATATATATATATATATATATATATATATATATATATATATATATATATATATATTTATCTTTTTTATTAATATTAATTATTACACTTAAAATCGGCCCAAATGTACACCGAAATCGCCTTAGCCTACCTTGTATGCACTCATCTTTAGTGCATTTGTTACATGTTTAAACCATTTGTTAATTGTCTAATTGATTACATGGTTGCTAAGTCGAGTCATATCTTGTACATATTATTTTGGGATGATTGAGACTCATGGGTAAAAGTACTAGTGTTATCGAGTAATGAGGAAGAACATCATTTATTTCCCCCATATGTGCATTAATGTTTTTAAAGTACTCAAAGTGTTTTGATTTTCTTAATTCGAGTCTTTAGTTTTAATTATGTAAAAGTCCAAGTGTATGGAGGAAACAAGCTCCCTATGATGTATTATTTTGGATGGTAGGGCAAGAATGTATGGAAAAAATGAAAAAAACTGAAAAAAAAAAAAAAAAAAAAAAAAAAAAAAAAAAGTAGAAAAAGAAAAGTGGAAAAAACATACGGACTACCATCCCGTTTCTTTTATTTATGTTTAAGTCAATATAGTGTCTTGAAAAATACCAAAAAGAGTCGTAGTTAGTTTAAGTTGAGTCGAGTCTTGACTTAGCAACGTATCATTGTATATGTAATTGACCAAGACAATTGACTTGCCACGAGTAAATTATTTCTTATCCAACAAACCGTGTTTTCCATACCTTTACACCTAACATTATAACCCTTTAAAAGACTTTTTTGATAGTTTATCCTAGGTGCTTATGCCAAAGTGGTGGAGGTTTTGATCCTTTCACAAGCCTATGGTAATCTATTTTCTATGACAGGTAGTGAGTGATATTTTTCCATTTCTATTTGTGATATATAAATTTATTACACCCGAGAGATGTGAGTATCCAAACACTTAATGTGAGGTGCTAGTGTTTAATTTCCGTGCTTTTTTGACTAAGGTAGAACAATTATATGTTGTAATTACTTTTATGTTGATTTTAAATGACCCCTAACTTGTATTCTGATTGGTGAAAAAGCTCATTTGCTTAAGGACAAGCAAATCCCAAGTGTAGGGATATTTGCTAAGGATTTATTTGTTACTCTTTTAAGGGGTCATTTAAGCCCTAAATCGTAAACTTATGGTCAAATATTGGCTCAAATTGTTCCTTTTCTCATTTTAGGTACTTGGGACGTGAATTATGGAAAATGGAGCATTTTGGACATTTTTGGGCTCAAACGTGAAGAAAACGACAAAGTCAAGAAAACCTATCAAGAAATTGCACCTAACGGCGTCAGCGATTACTAGCTGACGTCGTCACTTGAAGATCAAAGAGCTGGAAAATATTACACATGACCCTCCAGAGAACCTTTGGAAGATTTACACCTGACGGCGCCAGGTGTATTTGGAAGTAGGTCGTCTGGTTATAATCTAACAAGAGACGGCCTAGAAGATTTAATGTGTGACGGCGTTAGAAGGCTAGCTTGCACGAGACGAAACCCTAAAAGCGGTGTTCTGACGGCGTCAGGACTTATAACCTGACGCCATCAGCATTGTAAATCTATATATAGTTTTGGATTTTTCATTCATTTGTGTGCAACTTTGACAAAACCCTGATATAAATTTCAGTCACTTTTAAGGGTTTTCATACCCTCTTTTCTACCATGTTCAATTGAAGATAAGTTTTCCTTTAATCATTCAATATGTCTATGTGTTGTTTGATTAATTATTTATCTTTTCTTTATATTGTGGAAAACTAGAAGGGGGTTGAATAGTTTTACGTCTTTTTAATTTTATTATGAAAACTTAGTTTAGTTTTAAAACCTTGTTTATTTTTTAGAAACTTTGATTCGATCTTATGTGAACTCAAATCTTGAACAATATGAACAACTATATCTATGTATGAAGAGTAATAATGATGTAAGCTAAGTATGTGAAATCAACACATGCATAATATAAACAATTATACCTATATATGAGAGATAAGTGAGTAAGCTAAATAATAAGTTAAAGATGGAAAGATCAAACTGCGAGAGAAAGGATTTATAGTGGTTCGGCTACAAGGACACCTTCCTTGCCCCACTCCACTCCCCGAGTCACCTAATCTAGAGTTTTCTTCACTATGTCAACAAGCTCCCTTATGGCGGAGAAAACCTTACACAACTTTTGCTTACACCAATTAACGACACTAAGCTAAATGTCGAGTCCTAATCGTAGCTAGAACCAATCTCAAAACTCTTCACGACTTCTCACGACTTTTACACAACTTGTACACACCACAACTAGTACACAACTTCTCACAACTTCACTACTTCTTTTTCACAACACTACTTCTTCTTCACTACTAACACACCTAAATCTACCTATTACAAACACTCTACACATTTACAAATAATTTACACAACTACAAGACTATATTCACAAATCTACAATACTTCTTAACTTGATATTGAAGGAGTATTCTTCTCTTGCACTTTGAGTGGTGAAGGATTGAATCACTTAAAACAAAGACTTATAATCTTATGATAAAAGGATTTAGAAGGATGTTTAGAAAGGATTGGGACTAAAAATTTTTGTGCAAAAGGTAAGGAAAAATAGCAGAAATGAACCAGTATTTATAGGCAACCATTTTTGGCTGCTAGAGCGTGCCAGCCCCCTTAAATGGTGGCCGGCCCCCTTAAACATTAAGGGGGCTGCCCTCCTGTAAAGGCCATAAACTTTGTCTTTTACTGGTGAAAGTTTATTTGGTGAAAATCCAACTGATTTTGGTTAAAAATTTGAGTTCATATATTTATTATAAATTAAACATTTTCCTTTAATTACCAAAATTGTTCTTCTAAAATATATAAAATGTTTATAACATTTTATAAAATTTGTGGTGTCTAAATAAAATCACTTTGATCATAAAATGTATTAGACATTTGTTTATACATACCTTAAGTGATTTTTGTTGGATGGAATGATATTTGTAACTAAATACTTGTTTACGTAATAATTTTACGTTTAATGTTTTTACATTTTGTAATCGTCAAAACGTAGGGATATCAAAAAATATTAATAATGGTTTTATGCATTATTTATATCAACATATATTAACATGCTAGTTTAAGTTATTTAGTGTTTGCTTAGATCTAATGAAATCTAGTTACTGATTGTTGATAAGTTGTTTACTATTTAGTTGAATGACTCTAGTTAGGCTTAAGAAAATTGGCTAACCTCCTTTGTGTAACAAGCTTGAACGTCTTAAGAAATGTAATCGGATGTGTACTACGGTTTTATTTGTTGTATTTAATGCATCAGTAGATGTTAATGATTTTATGATAGGATACTAAACGTGTCGTCATAAGAAGAAATAGATGTTCATAGAGTTGGGGAAGGACGTGCATGCCCCCACGACTGGTATTAAGAAATACAACGCTTCAGCTAAACAATTGTGACATTCAACAAATCAACAAAAGATAACTAGGGAGTAATTATATCTAAGTAAACGCATTTGTCTCATATAAGAAGTCCACCATTTTACTTTTCTTGTTATTTATTTTATTGTTTTAGTTTAATTAGTAGTTTTGGGTTAGTTGATTAGCAACTAATTCCACCCACTCTTCTAAAACTGAGATTTTTAACCTATTTCATTAAATATAAAAATACCAAAAAGAATCATCTCTCACCCTTGGACCTAGTTGACATACACTTCAAATCTTAACGACACTATTCCCCTAGAGAACGATCAATCCCCCGGACATACCTATACTACACTACAATGATCATGTACACTGCGTGGAGGATTGCAAACTTCTCAAGATCCCTTGAGAAGTAAAACCTTTTGTGAGGCCGCAATTGATGTATGATTTATCAACCAAGTTTTAAATTTATAAAGTCTCGTCTACCTTATGCACTATTGGGCAGTGTACCCGGTCGTGTGAGGTATAGCTAGAAGGTAAAGACGAGATCGTCCCAAGAGCTAAGGGGTGGAAAATATCTAAGTTTAAATGTTACTAAAATAAAATGGCTTTTTATAATGATTGAAGTAATTAAACTAAATAAAATAAATAACAAATAAGCAAATAACAAGTAAAGGGAAATCAGTAGGAGAAAGTAGTGTTAACCTAATTACTACTCTTGTTATTAACATGACAAGTTTTCTAATTATGCATCCAATTGTTTTATTTGGGGTTCAATTCAATAGACTCGAATGGTCAAATCGCCTATCCTATCCGGCACCTCGCCCTATTCTTCCAAATCGATTGAAAGAGTTCGCTGGAGCGAAGTGCAGGAGTCCTTAAGCACCTCTACTAACTTAGACTAGTCTAACAGGATGTGTTGTCACTAACACCTCCCCTCTAACTCATTTAGCACATCTATTTGGTAGGTGATCATATGGTCAATTCGCACATGTATGTCAATGGAAGCGTCTACGGTTCATCTTAACTATTACCAAGTCACACCTTCTAATGAAATGCGGGCACAGTCACATCGTACATTCCCCTCGAATGACTACCAAATATCAATCCCTCTAAAGCATAGAGTGTCCTAAGACTAGCTAAGAAAGTATACAAATAAAACAACTAAAGATGCAAGAAATCTAAATCATATTAATAACAATTTCATAATATGGCTAACACCAAGAGGTGTTTAGCCACTCATGTTCATAAATGCAGGGAAACAAGTGTTTGACATAACAAAAGTAAACATTGAATTAATACAAATGTAATGAATGAATAAACTTATGATTATGGCGTGAATTCTCCCTTAGAATTGACTTGTATGCTGATAAAACTTCGTTCCTCTTGTTCCTTGAATTCCTCCTGACTTCTGTGTGGTGAAAAGTGTATATAAAACTCGGAATTAAGGCTGGTATTTACAGGCCCGACTTTGCTACGACGTAGCTCTATGGTTGGCTACGCCGTATCCTTCGTTAATATCAACTACGCCGTAGCTTGATCAAGTGCTACGGCTGTAATTTCATCAGTTGTCACTTCTACGGCGTAGTTCTATAGGGAACTACGCCGTAACTTCTTATTTGGCCTCGAAAGTTCTCTACTGCTTGATTTTGAGGTCTACGCCGTAGGTGGAGAGAGGCTACTCCGTAGAGCCCTTTGATGTGTTACTACGTCGTAGCTATGGTTGGGGCTACGCCGTAGTCTTCATAGATGAGTGCTACAGCGTAGGTAGATGGAACATCTATGCCGTAGTTAGTGCAGAATCCGCATACTTCAATAATTTTCAAAACTAAAGGGTAGGATAAGACATGGGATTCACAATAATGGTGTATGATTGTACAATAAATTGCATGACCAGGACTACGATGGTGATCAAAGGGTATATGGGGTGTTGTGGTTGCGCCAAGCTCGAGTTTAACCTGAAATAAGAAATACGAAGACACTACGTTAAGTGATTGTGTAGGGGTTGGGCCGTGCGAACCACCTCTGGCATGTGAAAAAGTATTTGATACGATGAGTTTAAGGAAATTGTAGTAAAGTGGAGTAGTAAAGATTGCATACCAGATTTATGACTCGTCCAAGACTATTTATAGGTGATGGAATAACCTTGGAGAGTGTTCACACGTTTCTTGGAGATCATGGGGGCATCCCATAATTTATGGTAACTGCTAGGGTTTAGTGCCCCACTCCTCCTAGTTTAGCTGGGGAGCTAAAGAGAAAGGGGGAGACGTGGGTGAGACTTGGTCTTGCTAGAGCCCCATCCTAATATCATCGTAGGATATACCCCAAATGGCTTAATCCTTCGATTGGCAAATCCCCAATTGGTAACTAGATCAAAGGTGATTAGTTTTACACCATTGAAGATTTTAGGAGGCTGACCGAAGCCTTTAATATGTAGATTGCGAGCAGGCTCGAAGGGGGGTCCTCCGACCTGATCGGAGGGTACATTATCAAGCCCCTCATTTGAAAGTGATGTATAAGTACGAAGATACATTGCTTATGACTCTTATCAAACATGTACATAATCCCTCAACTCTTTCAAAATGGATAAGAGAGGGAGTGTGCTTAAAATTTAAATATGCATTAAATGCGCGTGATTAGAAACCTAACTGCCTTGATCAGAACCATAATGACATATTTATCGGTAACTCCAAACGTTTTTTCAAAATTCAAACGTTCTCCTGGAGTCCAGATACATTAACATGACACATGTTTAGCTGAGGAGAAAGGTATTGATCCCTATAAATATGCATAAACTCGAAAACCCTAAATCACCTCTAATCTCCTTCCACAATACACACAGTTGTGCAATTGTTTTTCTACCTCAAGTAAAAGGTAACCTCTTCCTTTGATCTCTATTTAATAGTGTATTACATATTCATTTACCATGGATGCTAAACGTATCATAAAACAACAGTACTATGAAGTACATATCTCAAGGTTTAATCCTTTTAGCCTAGCCAAACATACTACCTACATAGTAATGTGTAAAGATTATGGCTTCGAGCCCACACTAGATGTACTTCGAGGTTTCCTCAATCTTTGCCCCGGAGGGAATTGGCTGACCCTATCAAAGAGGGTGAATCAGATGTGCCAGTCTTGGTTACCAAGCCCTTCACTAATATAATCAATTGGAAAGGAAAATTCTTCTATGTGCAAGATACTATCATTCCTCTACAATATCCTGCTCTTTTGAATGAATCGTTCCTTTTTTACCGCAAGAAATTCAACAATCAACTGCCATACAACGTTCGAAGTGATCCACTCTACCATCGTCTTGCTCGGTACCCTGTGGATGTACAAACCTTTCCAGTTCCCATCCTCTTAATGGCTGGTCTCATGGACCGTTGGGAGGGATCTGCCTTGGTGCCTGAGATTCAATGTGATGGACAAAGTATGTATAAATAGTTATATAAATATAAATAACTTATCTGATGATATTTATACATCCGTTTCTTTTGCAGGAATGGCCTTTCTAAATTTTGTTGTCTCAGGTGGTGCGAAAGAGGTTAGCTTCATTCCCAGGGAGCAAAGAGGTTTTGGCTACGGAGTAGGTTCCCCTTCCGTCTTAGTTAACAATAATGACGTAGATGCCATGGTGATGGAGCCATTAGCCATAGCTGAGGCACCTGTACCTGCTAACACAGAGGAGACTCCCCTAGCCATAGAAGATATTCCTGACTTGGAAATCCTTTCCTCAGATGATGGCCCCACAATCCTTGCCGAGCCGATCGGTATAGCCGATCGAGTTTGTGAAAGGAAAGGTACTAGTATAAAGACCTCGAAGCCTCCTGCCAAAATAAAATTTGAGATACCGACCCTCCTTTCCAGGCCCATAAAACAAAAGGAACTCCATGGCAAAGCTACAGCCTCATCATCTTCGGAGGATCTTGAAGATGAAGATATTCATGGTAAGAAGTTATTGTAACTCAAGTATCAAGTATCTTATTATTCCCTCTCGTGCAGGATTATCCAATACAAAGGAACTCCCCAATGCATTTACTTGCCATCGATTGGTCGAAGATGTTGCCCCGGCTGGTTGGAAGGGAGCTCTTGACAATATGTCAATCGAAAAGTTGTGCAACCTGCATGACAAAAGCTACACAAGGCAGGCCATCCATGATAACCATATTAACACTCGGACAAGAGAGTTAGTTCAAACCATCAAGAATGCTAAAGAGGAGATGGGTGTGGTCCCATCCCGAGAGAAGAATAGGGAGCTGAAGTACACCGAGTTGAAGGCCAAGTGTGATAGGGCTTCGAAGGAACTTGAAAAGAACCCCGTCGGGCAGGACCTTTGAGCCAATGCTATGAAGCTCGCCAGTAAATTGAAGGATGCCCAATCTGAGTGTGGAAGGCTCAAAATGGAGGAGGCCAAAATTTTTGGGTTAAAAGAGAGGTTGTCTATACTCGATTCCAAATGTGCAGGTCTTGAAGATGAAAAAACCAGATTGGTGGAGCAAGAGGCTAAGCTGCAGCAGGAGGCAGTCAAATTGAGCATTCGATGCAAAGACCTGTGGAGGGATAGAGCAGAGGTTGTCTCGAAGGTTGTCCCTTACATTGCCATGGAATTATACCATAGTGATGAGGTCGGAAGAGTGATAACCGACTTGGTAAATGCTGCCATATATCATGGTAAGTGCACTACTTTGGAGGAGATTGCTGAAACTGGCGAGCCTGCAATCCTATCGAAGGTTCCTTACTACCGCTCAATGCATGAAAAGGAGTACGACGATGTTAGTAATGCATTCGCCATAGCAGAGTATCCTTTTCTTATTGAGGCAACCAAAGATCCCATGTTATCCGTTGAAGAGCTTCTATCCAAGAAACCTTGTAGGATTCAACCATCTTCTCCAAGCAAAAGGACATCTCCTGTGAAGCCCTCATCTTCCTTTCGGCAAGAAAATCTAACTTCATCAAAGAATGCTTGAAGGCTGCCATGTTGGCAATGATTAGACCCCAAGGGTGGTGTGTACCCTTCAAACATTTTATTGCTTTTGAACAATTTGAATGCTTATGAGGCTTCTGCCTATTAGTTTTTAATCTACTTAATGAGGGAGTCTGTCCCTCCTGTTTTTTGATATCACGTTTTTCTTCTCTTAATGTCATTCTTAAACGTTAATATACAACCTAAGGTTACAGTAGATAAATATCCTTATTGTGTTTACTTTGGACCAAGATGTTTAGCAATCGTATTATTTGATTGCTGACGGGGGTCGCGACCCACTCCGTCTTTGTCCTTTTAGTGCAAAGGACTTCGAATAACTTTAGACTCTATAGGAAAGTTAATGTGAATTATGATGGTTGTTGATTGTAAATATCTCAAATCATCCTTCGAACATTGAAACTTGTATTACTTGGCTAGATAAATCTTTGTTGTATAAAACGAAACAAGAGATTCGAGGGAAATATGTTATATCATTAACTGGGTAGGGAGGATTACATCATTTAAAGAAATGAACACTAAGACACCTACCATTAATGCTTCTTTCCCAAAACGAGAAGAGTGAGACACATAAATTGAAACAAACAAACTATGTTTGGAACTGCAAGTCTTATATATAAAACTTATGAAGGTTAGTACTGTTCCATGTCCTATCCACCTCGTCGCCGAAGAGTGTTTCGAGTTTGTAGGCTCCATTGCTATAGGCTTCAGCTATGACGTAGGGTCCCTCCCATGTAGGTCCCAACTTTCCTTGATACTCAGCTTTGCTTGCACTGTTGAGTCGAAGGACATATTCGCCTGGCTTGGATGTCGAAGGTCTAACCCTGTTATTATAGTACTTTTCTAACTTTTGCTTATACATAGCTTCCCTGATAGATGCTATTTCTCTTCTCTCTTCAAGTAAATCTAAATTTTCTCGAAGCCTTTCCTCCTTCTCTAAAGTGTTGATGTTCACCATGCGTTCTGTTACAACACTTATTTCTGAAGGAATATCAGCTTCTGTTCCATAAGTGAGGCTTAAAGGAGTCTCCCCATGGCTTGACTTGGGATGTGCCCTATGAGCCCAAAGAACCTGGGATAGCTCATCTACCCATCCATGGTGGCTTCGACATAGCCTTCGCTCAATCCCATTGACAATGTCTTTGTTGGTGACTTCAACCTGACCATTGCCTTGGGGATGATAGACGGATGTGAATGATTGCTTGATTTTTAAACCTTTGCAAAAAAGTAGGAAATACCCCTTCGGCAAACTGTTTCCCATTGTCAGAGATGATGATGTGAGGAACCCCAAAACGACAAATGATGTGTTCCCATACGAATTTCTCAATGTGCCTGCCAGTCACAGATGCTAGAGGCTTAACTTCGACCCATTTGGTGAAGTAATCTATGGCAACGGACAAAAACTCCACTCCTCCGGGTGCTACTGGTAGGAGTCCGACTATATCGATTCCCCATTGTGAGAAAGGCCATGCGGATGTGACAGAAGTCATGTCCTGCTTAGGTAACCTTGGAACCTGATAAGGAAATATTTGTTACGCTTTTAGGGGGTCATTTAAGCCCTAAATCGTGTTTTTATGATCAAATATTGCCCTAAATCGTTTCTTTTCTCATTTTAGGTACTTGGGATGTGATTTATGGAATATGAAGCATTTTGGAGCTTTTTGGACGTTTTTATGCTAAAAAATGAAGAGAACAAGAAAACCAAGAAAAGTCAGGATTTTACACCTGACGACGTCAGGCTTGGAGGCTGACGCCATCATTTAAAGAATGAAGCTGGAGGAATTTAACACGTGATGCCCCAGAAACATTTGGAAGAATATACCTAACGGCGTCAGGTTATGTTGGAAGTAGGCCGTCTAGTGTTGAGTTAAAGAGAGACGGCCCAGATGACCTTGAAGGTGACGGCGTCAGGATTCAACCTGACGACGTCAGAAGATATAGAATAACGACGTCAGAAGATATAGAATGACGACGTCAGTACGACGACTTGCACAAGAAGAAACCGTCATAAGTTAATCAAGACAATCACAACTTGCGCGTGGAGTAGCTGATACTGTTTTGGACATATCTTTTGCATACGAACTTGGATTTGAGTGATTCAAAAAAGGAAACGAACGGGACGAAAAAATCTTCGATTTGGTGAAAAGATGGTCGTGATGCCATCAAGTGTTAGGGATGACGCCCTCAGCCTTGGCCAACAGAAAAGTTGCCTAAAAATACAACATTATAACTTCACTTTTTGTAAGCCCTTAACCCTAAGTACGATTCTAGGGTTAGGATAAGTGTTTTTCCAGCAACTTAGAGGGTTTCAATCACTCCATAAACATCTTGTAATGGGTTTTTGATTATATCTTAATTCATGTCTTCAATTATCATTATTGTTGCTTGTTCTTCATAAATTATGCTTGGCTAATTCACCTTGTGTTTACCTATGATTGTGTGAAACTTGTTTATAACTAATTAGATCTTATTGATTCCTTGTTGATGTTTGTGTCTATCTTCATCAATTAAGGTGTGACACTTCGATAGGTCTAATTGGTTTAGTTTATAATTTTTGTTTCCTATTGTCTCTTGTTTGATTGATTGATAATCGATGTTAGGCTTAAGAAAACTAGCTAATCTCCTATACGATAACTTGCTTGAACGTCTTAAGAAACATGAATCGGATGTGTACTAAGATTTTAATGGTTGTATTTAATGCATAAGTGACTATTAACGAGGCCATGGTTAGGATACTTAATGTGTCGCCATAGGAAGAGATAGGAGCTTATAGAGTTGGGGAAGATCGTACACGGCCCCACGAATGATATTAAGGAAAGCAACCCTTCAGTTACAACAAGGTTAACATTCAATAGGTAGAATTGGATAGCTAGCAAGGAGTAATACATCATAGGTAGATACGCTTCACTTCCCTTGTAGAACCCTAATTTACTTTTCTTGCACGTTAGTTTAATTGGTAGCTTTTGGGTTAGTTGATTAGCAACTAATTCCGCCCCTCCTTCCAAAACCCGAGACATTTTACCTTCTTTCCATAAAATAAAAAAAATACAAAAAGAATCAACCCTCACCTCTAGACCTAGTTAGATTAATTTCAATCCTAACGAATAATATTCCTTGTGGAGACCAATCAATCCCCCGGTACTTACCAACTCACTATACTACATCGTTCAGGTACACTGCCTGGTGGGAATTGTAAGCTTCTCAAGATCCCTTGCCGGGGAATAGTTATTGCTTAGGTTGAATTTTAATTTTATTAGGTCTACTCATTAGATTCCTATATAGTGAGATTTTTCTTTTTATTTTGTAGCTTTCTTGTAGTCTATCTTTCCTTGTAGACTTCTAAGATTGCAAAGTAGGATTGAGTGGCTAAAACACCAAGGAGTTCAAAATACCTAATTTAGGGATACCTATGAATCATATGAGCCTTCACCTAGGATAGATTCTTATGAACAACCCCCATGTTTAGGATCTCGTTTTAGTGAGGCCAATAGGAAAAGCGACCTAGTTTGCCAAGGTATTGTGGATAGAGCCGTAGCAATAAACCATAAGTTGGATGAAGCACTAGGTTTGTTTTTATCACTACCTAAGAAAACAATTGATGAGGATTTAGCCGAGCATGATCACATTGATCAAAAAGACCTAGGTTTTATGATCGATGACTTTGAATCTCAAGGAACACATGATGTTGGATCAATATACTCTGACCAAACTACTTTGTAGCTTGTAAGGGTTTAACAATATTGAGTAAACTCAACACTATTAATATTGAAACACTATTTTGACCTTGTAAAGTATGCGGAATCTACTAACACAAAGCTTAAGAAGAACTTTTATATTAAACCAAACTTGAACCTGTTTGATTACACAGATTCACTAAAAATCCCTAACTATTATCTACTTGTAAAGCTCTAAGACTCTTAGAACTTTGACTAAAAACTTATATCCCTAATACCATCATAAGGCTCCTTATATAGATAACCTTAAGTCGGTTTACATCGTCTACTTGAACGACAAGTAATTACCCCTAACTAATTCTAGAATATTAATACAATATTACATATCAATCCTTTAATTAATATTGCACTTAAGTCCTTATTCTCTTCGAAGTATTTTGAATCTTCAATATGCAGCAGTACTTTGACTTTGATCTTCAACCAGCACCTTGACACAATAGTACTTTGAAATACAGAAGTACCTTGATCTTTTATATCCCAACAATCCTCCCCTAACTTGAACTCCACTTGCTTGATTTGAAGTTTCTTTGTTATCTTGATCTTCAAAATCTTTAATCATTTAGAAAGATTGTTTCTTTATCTCTTTATCTTTTATCTGTCATGTGTGTCAAAGTACTCTTTATCAGCATCAGTTGATATCTTTTCTGCAATAAACCTCCACAGCTACTCAGCAACATTTTGGTACAATACTCATCAAATCTTTTAAAGTTTCATACTATTCTCATCACTTCCAGGTGTGTAAACTCCTGTGAGAGGTGAATCATTGAAAATTAATGGATTTTGATGTCTCTTTACCAAAGCCATTAACTCTGGAGTAGCCAATGTTTAGGTTAGAACAACCATGGTACATTGATAACCATATGATTTTTAGCAAATCATCAGCTATCAACGGATTTGAATAGTCTTTACCAAGAGCCGTTTGCTTTTGGACTAGTTTGTTCTTTGATCTCAACCATGGTGAACTAATTACCATAAATGGATTTTCCACAGCCTTTACCACAAGCCATTTTTCCTTGTGGGCTAGCCAACTCTTCACTTTTACAGATATGGTGAGTTGAAAACCATACAGTATTTAGTAAATTTTCAACTAAAAATGGATTTTATTATCACATCAGAGTTGTACCCTCATGATGAGTCAAACTCTTTCTTGTCTGTTAAACATGGTGAGTTGATTACCATTTTCTGTGCAGTATAAATACTAAGACCATGTGTTTCTTTTCAAATCCTTTTATTTACTTCACTTTTTAACATCAAAAACTTTTTATTTTATTTTACAAAGGACTTATACTGGTTTTATGCAGCAAGCAGTACTTTGATAAAGTACTGTTTGTCTTTGCAGTACTTTAAAAAAAATACTTATTATACAAAACAAATCATACCAGTACATTGCAATATTATTCTTCAGATTTAGTCTATCTGATAAATAGCTTAATCACATCCAAAGCTACATCAGATTCATCTTCAAGCTCCATTCCATGATCCAACATTCTGAGCATAATTTCTCTTATCAATGGATATCTTCTCTCAGCAAGCATGTGAATCACGGTACCATCTTCCATCTCAAGTGAATGAACTCCTGATGACTCAAAGAATCTCCATCTTGTAATTTCTCAATTTTCTTGATCATTCCACAGAGTATCAACACTTGTTTCTTCTGTTTCCCAGATAGTTATTAAATCTCCAAGCAAGATTAATCCCATTCCTGATGCTTCAATCTCCTCATAGTATGTCTGCACTTGCATGTATAAATCATATAGATCTTCTCTAGTAATAAAATGCAGAACATCCCATAACATATTGAATACTGTGAAGCTTTCATCTTCTCTGTTGAACATAAGATAGTTCCCTTCTTTTGATTCAACCACAGAGAATGAGATAATCTTTGATTTCTTTCCAGAGTCTTCTGTTTTCTTATTCTCAAAGTCAACCACTCTGAAATAGTTTCTCAGTTCATCAATTGTATCTTCATGTATCATCTTAAGTCTCTTTGACAATTGATCATCTTGAACTGCTTTCTTTCTCTTCAATTTTCTTTGCTCAAGTTGTTCTTTCCTTATATCTTCTAACTTCTTCTCCTTATCAGCATCCATGGGTACAAAGCTTTCTAACTCTTTCTTGATAGACTCTTGTACTTGATCCCATAGAGCTTTCACTTCTGGATACCTCAGTTTTTGTAAATTCTTGTATCCTCTTCCTTTCAAGAAACTAATCATCCAGTTTCTTTCTTGAGCAATTGTCATTGGCTTTCTTGTAATTGGCTTACTTATTTCTTCCAAATACTCTGCATCATACTCAGCTTGTTGCTTTCTAGCAATCTCTGTGCAAGAGTAAATTTCTTCTTTTTCTTCTTAATATTCTTCTGCTTCATGATCCCTTTCCCTTTGTCTTTAGGCTCTAACTCTTCAGTTTCAGAAGAAGACTCAGAAACTTGTTGTGAAGGCTCAGAAATATGTATACCTCCTGAAGGTCTATTCAAATTAATCATAATTTGAGCTATAGTTTCATCATCAATTGCTTTATGCACCTTAACTTCTTCTTGCTGTATAAGATTGGAAGGACCAGCTTCATCTTCAAAATTCTTTGTAGAAGGTCCAGCTGTAGAAGTTCCAACTTCATCAATATTCATAGCAGGAGTACCTTGCTCAGCAGTACCTTGCAGACCAGTACTTTCATCAATAGTACTTTGAACATCAGTACTTTGATTTTGAGTGCTTTGAATATTTTGTGCTTCAGCATCTTGCTCAACAACTTCTTCTTGTGCAATATTCATATCTTCTTCAACCTTTTTCTCTGGCACAAAAGTCTTTGGATCTTCTGGTTAGTGCCAAAGGTGAGCATCTTTTGAATATTTAATCTCAGCATCATCTCTATTCAAATTATCATCTTGATTCCTCCCCAATTTGATAGATGATGACTTCTTATGCTTCTTCTTGGATTTAGAAGTCTTCTTGGATGATCTAGACTTTTGCTTCTGAGATTGTTTCTTTTCCATCACATAAAGCCTAAAATTTCATACAAGAAGCCATACAAACTTCTTTAACCTCCTGAACTTCTTTTTTAAACTCTTGATTTCTGCAGTCTGATCCGCCATAGCTTTCTTCATCCTCTCCAACTCTCTAGTCAAGGCATAATTATTCAAAGGACCTCCAACTCCCTCATCTCCTCCAGGTGTTCGAAGCCCACCTGTGGGAGTATAATCATTGGGAGAAGGTATTGGAGTATGCTCTGAAGCAGTACCTTGTGAAGAATTACTCTGTGGAGAAGTACCTTCAGCAAAAATAGGTTTTTTCAAAGAAACAAAAATTGAGGGAGTCCTTTCACTTAAATCATCATGCTGAGGTGAAACAATAGGTGGTGTAGGTGTATGGACTGATGCAGAATGCTCAGAAGGATCAGGTTGATCAGCATCATCAAAATTAGCAGAACCACTATTGTCAATATCATCCCTAACAGCCTATGCTACCTCTAACATGTAAGCATTGAGAGGTGTATTGTTACCAGAAAAGTTAACTCCCTTGTGAGACATAAAGGTGAACACCTTAGGTGGCATCGTAATAGTAGGTACATAATCCTGAGGTTTTTGTATCCCATCTAGAGGATTTTCTAAGATAAGCTGAATAAATCTAGGATACATCAGAAAAGGTGATCCAGCCTTAATATGGGTGATCATACCATCAAGGATCATGTAAGAAAAGTTGAAGGATTGATTGGTAATGAGGCCAACTAATGCAGAAGCTATAGCATGTCCAAATTGATCCCAAGCAGTACTTTTTGGACTTAAGCAATGAAGTAAAACATGAATAAGATACTTCCAATGAGGACTTACCATTGATTTCTGAAAAGTAAGCTTGTCCAAAGGTCCTTCATACCCAATATCCCTCAGTGCATCCCAAATATCTTGTTTAGCAAACAAAACAGAGCCTCCTTCATCTTCAAACAACAGAACCTCCCTGATTGTTGCTTCAGTAACACGAATAGCTCTTCCAGCAACTGTAGCATGAATAACATCCTCTCCATCTTCAATCTCAGCCCTTGTCGTAGCCCAAAACTCCTGGATCCAAGGGCCAATGATCTCTGGGTTGACTAAGAGTAAGTAGTTGATGGTGGTTCCGGTGAGAAAATCAATAATTCCATGAAAGTCGATATTTCTCTGCATTTTCTCAAGGTTTGCAATCATGTTGTGTTTGTTGATGGTAGGTCGATGTGCCATTGTGATAAGGATTAGAGAGAAGAGTAGTAATCGTTGATGATATTGGTGGGTTTGATGAATGAGAATGAATGAATACGGGTGTATAAATAACAAAAACATATGATTTATAAAGGGATAATATACAAAAAATCACGGTTAATTAATTATTTTACCATTATTTTTGGAAGTGATCTTCCCCATATCTTTCGAAAGTTTGTTACCCGCAAATTTGACCGTTGGAACAGTATTCTGACACGTCAGCGTAGCCTTCATATTACCAAGCAGCACTTTCCATAGAATTTGGAGCAGTACTTTCAGTTGTAAACCCAAGCAGTACGTTGACCAAAGTACTTTCCAAGCAAAATATCTATATAGTTGACTGTTTGACCAAAATATCTTTGAAAGTCAACCCGAGGTAATTAATACCTTCCCAAATTAATTCCCAAAGCTACCAAGGCAAGTAGAATTCAATGAACTTCATTAATTACCCTTATACCTTTCCTTGCCTATAAAAGTAACTTTTCCACCAACATACTTCATTCATCTCTGCTTTCATACAACAAAAACCCTAGTTATAACCATGAGTCACTTCCCATTGATATACATATCTTCTGACTCAGATGGTTCCACAGACTCAGAGATCAGCTACTATTCTGACTCTGACTTTAAGGATCCAGGATGGAGTGGGTACTTTCCTCCTAATGTAGCAAACTCTACCATTACTGATGCAGCAAGCACTACTAATCTTAAGCCCAAGAAGAAAAAGTTTGTCCCTGGTTCATCTCTGGCTAATGAACTTCCACATGCATTGACCCACGCCCTGGAATCAGCAATACAGAATATGAAGTGGCCTGCTACAAGAAAAGAGAGACCTCCCAAGCAAGTTCTTGGCCTGGCTTGCCCAAGGAAGCAAGCTTCTTTTGATGACGAAAGAAAGACTGCTCAAAAGGGAAAGCAGAGCTATGAGGGCAAAGGAAAAAGGCCAATGGATTAGGTGTGTTGGGTAGGATAAGTAGGTTGTGTTGTGGTAGTTGTCTGTGTGTCTTGTGAGTGTCTGTGGCTCATCTATGTCTGTGTCATGGTTGACTGTTTCTTTTGCAAGAATGAATGTAACTTTCTGAATCATTAATAAAAATCTTTATCCTTTGAATGATACATGTAGCCTCCCCTTAACTAATGACTAACTACTAATGCCTCCCCTCAATAATAGCTTAATTATTAATCATACCAATACTCACAACTAAAAAACTAAATCTTGAAACATCAAAGCCCTTTGTGAGTAGGTCTGCTACATTATCATCAGTATGGACTTTAACCACATTGATAAGCCTATGCTCATAGCAGTCTCTAATAAAATGATGTCTGATTTGAATGTGCTTTGTTTTGGAATGATAGATTGGATTCTTCATAATACAAATGGTACTCTCATTATCAATGTTGATAGGAGTATTCTTGAAGTTGAATCCATAATCCAAAAGCTGATTTTGCAACCAAAGTACTTGTGCACAACAACTTGCAGCAGCTACATACTCTGCTTCTGTGGAAGATGTTGCTTCAATTATTTGCTTTTTGCATTGCCATGAGACTAATCTACTTCCAAGATACTGACACCGTCCAGTTGTGGATCTTCTGTCATAGTTATCTCCAGCATAATCACTATCTGAAAAGGCTTGTAGATGAAAAGGGGACTCCCTAGGATACCATAATCCTAGCTTAGGTTGTTGCCTAAGGTATCTAAAAATCCTTTTGACAGCATTCAAATGTGATACCTTGGGGTGAACTTGATGTCTTGCACATAAACACACAGCAAAAATAATGTCAGGCCTAGATGCAGTTAAATACATGAGACATTGATGAGTGTGTAAATACTCATCATTTTTACAGTATTTTAACTGCCAAAACGCGTGAAAACATTCAAGAATGCATCAAAATAATGAAAATATCCCAAAGATCATGTTTTATATGTTTCAAATGCAAAATGATTGAAAACAAACGAAAATCGAATAAAGTTTGCATAATTGGCAGTTTCAGTCCCCCAACTTTCAAAATTTGTCAAAACTAGTCCTTGAGCGTTTATTTTAAAAGAAAAATCAACAAATGTCTTTTGGAAATCATAAACTACCAAATAATGATCTTTGGGTGAAAATTTTGAAAAGTTACAATATTGGTCCCTCAAGTTTGCAAAGTTGTCAAAAGTGACCCGGGAATTATTCTAAGAAGAAGAATGATGAAAACAACTCTTGGAAATCACTACTTGGTTCATGGAAGAAGTTTGAGAAAGTGGCAGAAATGGTCCCTTGAATTCCAGCAAACTACACTTTTGGTCCTTGTGATAAACAAACCATTAAAACCAAACGGATCAAAAAGTAATCCAACAATATCCCATCCTCCCTACACCACTACACTCCTGGCCCAAAACTTATCCTAAGCCCAACCTACACCTTATAACACCACAAGCCCAACCAAGCCCACCCAAAACCTTATACGTATAATAATAATACACCTCCTCCCAACCTTTTGACCTAGTCAAACATATACAACCTGTCTTCCCCATCCCCGTATTACCCAGGGAGCAAACAACCACCACCATCCCTGCTACACGCAATACTCCATCTCCCCAAGACCTCAAAAGTTCCACCCCACTATCACCTTCCCCAACCCCTCATAACCTCGTACCTACCACATCCATGTCATCAATCCTCATCTTAATTTGGGCGCCAAAATGGTTTAAAGGGCTGTGATGATTAAAGATAAATCCAAGGGCTCTAATTAATTGCAAGGAAGCACAAGTGATCCAGCTCAACCTTTCTCTCACACAAGAAGCACTCAGAAAAGGACAAAGAAGAGACCAAGTGAAGCCCTAGTATGATTAGTATAAATAGGTCCATTCTGTAAGCCTTGAAGGCATGCTTTTCTTTATGTTTTTCTTTACCTAGTTGTAGTTTTAACATTGTAACCTACTTCTGTTTTTAATATAAAATTCTCAGTTTCATCTCAAAAGCTTATTTAGTTTCAAGTTTTTATCTTACTTTAAGCACTCTGCAAAAAAGTTTGTGTGAAGTTTGTTATTGGTTCAAATAATTTCTTAAGTTCTAATAAGCTGCATAGTGACAAAAACAAATTTCAGTTCTATACTACTATCTTTGGTTGAATTGATTAAAGGGAAATGGTTAACAGAAGAAAAAGGGGTATGGATTGGAATGGTGGTGCTAAATTCTTGGTGATAAATGGTTAATAAGGTGGTATACTTGAGCTTATCTAAAGATAGGCTTGTTGGAATCTAACTCCCTATTTCAGTTGGGGATTGGAACCTGTGAGTTTTTATATTTTTACTCCTAGTTTGCAATTACATGTTAAACTTCAGTAGCGTAAATCTAGTTAGCTTACTTGGTTAATGTTTGTTCCCTGAATTGATAGCTCAATTGATCAGTTGTGGTAGTTTCCTAGTTTGCTCATTTATATTTCAAGTTCACCACCTTACGCTAGTGTAGACTGCCTATCCTTGTTCATGTTGTTTTTGCGTGTAATTGGTGACCATATAGTGTTGTTAGTTCATATTTGATCCATTTTAGGTTTAGTAGCAGTAGGGTATAGTTTAAATTTCAAGGTTGTAATATTAGCATCTAGTTGAAAGGGTGTTTGGGTTAACTCAAGCTTTTGGTCAAAAATCCATTTGGACACAATTTCAAAGTTTGGAAAAGGTTTAGTGTACTAATTTTAGGAGTTTCAAAACAATTTCTCGCATTGTTCATCAGTTTAGGAGTAGTTGAGTTGATTTTTCAAAATTTATTTTTGTTAACTAGTTAACTATTAGCATATAGGATAGATAGAGATTTAGGCCATTTAGTTATTTCTTTTGCTTTACATTGGTTCACATTTTGATAGTGCTACTTTAGAACATCTGGTCTTTGACTTTTATGGGTCAAATGTTCCAAATTCGACCCATTTTCACCCTGAATTGCTGTCAAAAATCAGCCCAACAGCTGGTTGGTTTTTGATTTTTCATTTTCTCATTTCTACACCAAATCTGATAAAACTTTTTGGGAAATGTTCTCTTATAAGTTATCTACTTAGTAGTATTTTTCTCTTAATTTTTAGAATTTTTCTTTCAGGGCTTAACCCACTTTTACGGGCTGCAAAAGTGTATTTTGACAGAAAAGTTACAAAAACCCGTTTTTATGTTGCCCATATCTTGTTCAATAATCGACCCCATGACTTGAACTTGGATGATTTGAAAAGCTTGTTAGGGGAACTTATTGGCTGTACTATTAGATTGCCTTTTTGTGCTTGTTTGCCTGCTTATTTTTGCCCCTTAAAATGCCCCTTTGGACTGTTTAAGCTGAGTACACTAGCAACTCAACTGAGCTTGTTTGATCTCAAATTTCTGTTGATGTTCTTGCTATTGGATTGTTGTTATTAGTTGGATTAGGATTGTTTGTGATTGTGTTGTGAGTTTGCATCTTTGTTCCTGCTTAAGTGCTTATATGGTTGGCTTTTAGCTTATTCAAAACTCACTTTTGTTTAAACTCATAACTGTCGAGTCAAATAAGCTCATTCTGAGCTTTTCACAGCTTTTCTACAAACTCATTTCATAATAAGTCTTTAATTTAAGTTGTTATAAGTTTTTGTAAAAAGGAAATTGAAAAAAAAAAAATATAGTTTAGCAAAAAGGGTTTGGCAAGGTTCGAACTTGTGCCATTCCTCTCACACCACTCAGACTCACCACACCACACGCTTACCAAATGCCCTTGGGTCTTTTCTTGGTTATACTTTGCACAAATTAATATTAGACCCTTGTTTGTTTTTGTGGTTATAATAAGCTTCTCCGCTTATCACTGCTTATTGTAAGCTTATTGTTCATGGTACCTAGCTTTTCATAATTTTCTTAGGATCTTCATTACCCGTATTATTTACCACAAAAAGTTTCACATTTTGTTAATTAGTTTTAATATTTATTATAATTTAATTAATATTAATTAGTTTTTAATTCATATTAAATAGAATTTTTATTTAAAAATTAATTTTCTTTTTTTTAAAATTTTCTTGTCTTTTAGTACGTAAAAAAAATAGTTGGAAACCCGTAGGACTTTTGTAGCTCAAATTTCACATTTTATTTTACGCGTTGACGTTTATTTTTAATAAACGTCGCGTTTTTTAATTTATATTACGTTTTAGGATTCCCTGTTTTTCCTAACATGTTTCCCGTAGCTTTTTAGGTTATTTTAAATAGTTCGTAGCATTCCTTAGTGTAATTTCCCATTTAGGTTACGTTTATCTCGTTTTCGTTCGTTAATTCGTAATTTTCGTTAATTTAACGTATCACAAAACCAAACAAACCTTCCAACATACAAGATTTTAATCTCAATCTCACTCGAAGCTTTCCATTCACACCTCGTTGGGGTACGACCCGAGAAATCACTTCCTGGTCTCACAATTTAAATATCACTTTCACAAGTTTTGCGAGGTAATCTTTTTCCTAAAAGGTTTACTCGTATTACTTCACGTCTATTTGTCTCACGATAAATTAGACCTCACGTTTGTTGATATTTTGATAAATTGTTTTTGCACACACCAAAACACAACGAATCAAATGGCTCCGCTGCCGGGGAGGCTGTGTGTCGAAAGCCTCGATAAGGTTTAGACGATTAGTCTTGTAGAACCTTCGCAAGAAGTTACGCTTTTATAGAACTTATAAAAAACCAAAAATATTTTTCTTTTGTTTCTAATATATGTATTATATCTATAAAAGATAAGAAAAACAAAAAAAGATTTTCCCGTTTCTTTGTTTAATAATAACAACATTAAAATTTTACCACCGCAAACCAAGGTAGAACACCTACCAACTGGGGGTGTGACCATAATAAGTTCCCAAACCAAAGATCAAAACTTGCCTTTGTATCACTTGCATTTTGGAAAACTTTTAAACGAAAAACACACTTTAAGAGGAGTCGAAAGGGTATGTGGCGATCCAACGAACTTCGCCCAGTGAGAGATCCATTCTTCTCTCCCGCTCCTTTGTGCGTTTTTCTTTAGAAGTCGACCTTGCATTCTTGATTATTGGTTTAAGTTCCCCTGTCTTTATGAGTGGTCTTGTTTTAATTGTTGTGTTTCTCGAAAAACCCATAAATAATCTTCGTCTCTTATACGTTTAATTCTCGTCTTCTTATCCTCTTAACCATTTAATTCTTCCTTCTCATCCCTCGTTAATGTTTAATTCTTATGTCATCACTCGACTATAAATGTTTTCATTGTGAAGGTCCAGTGGATGATAATCATCGTTGTTACAAGTGCGTGTGTAGGCGGTGTGGGAGTGATATTAGTGACGGATTTTGTAAATGGTGCAAAGCAACTCCGAACGCTTTCAATGATTCTCAAATTCCTCCCAACAACCCTCCACAACCCCAATTATCTTCGTTTGATCAACATTCATTGTTATATTTGTAGAGATCTCTTAGAAGATGGTTTACTTTGTAAACAATGTTTTGCAAGGAATGTGGGTTTACCCATGGACTTTGTATTTGTTGCACTTTTGAAATCGAAAATACATTCGCGTTTCCAAATTTTCAAAACGATTTCAGTTACCCTCCTCAGAATTCCTTTGAACAAGAACCGTGCTATTTCAATAATACATCATTTCAAAATGCACCGAATGTTTCTTGTGAGTATTGTGGAGGGCCTCACTACAGCTCTGATTGTCAAACTAGGGATCAGTTTGTCTATGAACAGGTTCCTTGTAACAATCATGAATTTGGCTTTGACCACAATCGAAATGAATCACAGTCACATCAGTTTCATTGGTGTGACTACTGTGGGAACTCACATTTCGGCTCAGAGTGTCTTGTTAGGAACACACCTGTCTATGAGTATGTTCCTGATGACAATTCTGACGAAGATGCTGAAGATGCCCTTCTCATTGATCTTTTGTATTTAGTGAAAGGTTTGAAGGGTAGTAAACATTCCCATAATAATCCAAATCAAAAATCCATGGGAGAATTGTTAGCTGAAGAGCAGGCTGCTAAATTAGATTCCCAAATTGCCTTTGAAAACTCTATTAGGGAATCAATTGCAAAAGAAAAAGCAGCCAGACATAGCTCTCGATTCCGTCCGGATGACAGTGATGATGAAGATATCTTTGATGATGATTCATCCATTTCATCAGCTGAGACTCAATCTATGGAAACACAGGGAGAAGAAAGTATAATTGAATCACTAGCAGAAGAACATATGGAAATTCAAAAATCCATTGATGCTAGCCCTTCTCAACTCCCTGAGTCTGCTGTTATAACACCCGAGGTTCCCACTCACTCTCTGAGCATGGGGGATGAGCATCTTGACACTGTTCCTGAAAAGGAATCGGACGAATTCATAAAGTCTAGTGTTGAGGACCTTGTCCCAATCCTAAGAGAGTCACAGGGAATTCTTGAGCATATGTGTGATATCCCTCCTCCTCTTGTCTTCCCGAATAATGATGTTGAGATGTTCTCCGATTCTAATGATGACGATTCGTTATCTTGTGGAGACATCTGTTATGTGGAAGAATTACCTTCTGCGCTAGTTAGCTTGGAAGAAGAGAATGATGAAACTGACATTCAAATCAAAAACGAAGCCCTTCGTGCTACATTATTAAATGTCAGTCACCTCATCTCTAAAATTGAGGCTTTCAAAGAGAAACCTATTTCATCTATCCCCATTAAGGATAGTGACATTTTTTCCGATGATTTTATACCGGAATTTGAAGCCTTTACGTTTGATCCTATGGGAGAGAAGATTAGTGGCAGTACCACTTCTCATTCTCATAATTCTCTCCCCGATTATGAATCATTTACCTTCGATGAGTTCTCCTGTGAACTCACTCACATCAATCCCGAATATGATTCATTCACATTCGAGGAGTTCTCCTGTGAACTCACTCATATCATATCTCCACCGGAGTATGATAACTTCTATTTTGATCTAGACACACCCGGGATATGTCTTGATCACATGAGCTTAAATGATGAGATTCATGATGATGAATCCATGAATCCTCCTCCTAATGATGATGAGTTAGTCAAGATGTTTATCATGACTTTCTTTCTCTTTTTCACCTATCGGGTGACTTCTCCTGTTCTTCACTCTTTCGAGAATGAAGACATTATCTTTGACCCCGGCATCACCGCTTATAGTTTATACTATTTTGAGCTAGGGTCTGTATATTTCATCGGTGTGGAACTTTCACGTGCTTCAAATGTTTATCCAAACATCTTGAATGAAAGTTCGATGGAGATTGTCTCTTCCACATCATGCTTCCCCAAGAACCAATGAATTCGGGGTCGAGTCAAGCTAGCGACTCGGTAAACAAAAACAGTAGCATACTTATAGGGTTTTCACCCTAAGTGTGGGGGTGTTGCCCCTGCAGTGGTTACAAATAAAGTGAAAAGAAAAATGATGTTTCCACATTTAGCTTGTAATGTTGCCCTTTCACGTTCAAAGAATCGGCATAATAGCCGGGACTTTGACTATTGAGGACAATATTCAATTCTAAGTGTGTGTGTGTGGGGGGGGGGGGGGGAATTCTAGCGAATTTTATCACATTTTATAATCTAGTACCCCCGTTTTTGACTAAAAATTTTAAAATTTTTTCACTTAAGTTCAAATTTTTTTGTAGTTATCAGTCCGCCATGTCTAACCGACAAAAGGATTGGCTAATCCAGGAGCAAACGGCTCTTGGTAAAGATATATCAAATCCGTTTATGGCTTGCAATTTGCCCAAAATTGTATGGTACCTCAACTCGGCATATCCTAAAAAGCGAATGAGTTGGCTAGCCCGCAAGATTATGGCTTGTGGTAAAGGCAGTGGAAAACCCATAATTGGTAATCAGCTCACCAAGATGTTGACTCTGTCCATCAAGAGTTGGCTAGTCCAGAAGCAAACGGCTTTTGGTAAAGATAAATCAAATACGTTGACAGCTGGTGGTTTGCTAAAAATCACAGGGTCATCGGATGGACCATAATTCTTACTTGAACCCAAAACATTCGGCTACTCCAGAAGTGATGGCTTTTGGTAAAGAGACTTCAAATCTATTAAATTTTCACAAAAGATTGCTAGGGACTAGCAATACTCAAGTGTGGGGGATTGATGAGTGTGTAAATACTCATCATTTTTACCGTATTTTAACTGCCAAAACGCGTGAAAACATTCAAGAATGCATCAAAATAATGAAAATATCCCAAAGATCGTGTTTTATATGTTTCAAATGCAAAATGATTGAAAACAAACGAAAATCGAACAAAGTTTGCATAATTGGCAGTTTCAGTCCCCCAACTTTCAAAATTTGTCAAAACTAGTCCTTGAGCGTTTATTTTAAAAGAAAAATCAACAAATGTCTTTTGGAAATCATAAACTACCAAATAATGATCTTTGGGTGAAAATTTTGAAAAGTTACAATATTGATCCCTCAAGTTTGCAAAGTTGTCAAAAGTGATCCCCGGGAATTATTCTAAGAAGAAAAATGATGAAAACAACTCTTGGAAATCACTACTTGGTTCATGGAAGAAGTTTGAGAAAGTGGCAGAAATGGTCCCTTGAATTCCAGCAAACTACACTTTTGGTCCTTGTGATAAACAAACCATTAAAACCAAACGGATCAAAAAGTAATCCAACAATATCCCATCCTCCCTACACCACTACACTCCTGGCCCAAAACTTATCCTAAGCCCAACCTACACCTTATAACACCACAAGCCCAACCAAGCCCACCCAAAACCTTATACGTATAATAATAATACACCTCCTCCCAACCTTTTGACCTAGTCAAACATATACAACCTGTCTTCCCCATCCCTCGTATTACCCAGGGAGCAAACAACCACCACCATCCCTGCTACACGCAATACTCCATCTCCCCAAGACCTCAAAAGTTCCACCCCACTATCACCTTCCCCAACCCCTCATAACCCCGTACCTACCACATCCATGTCATCAATCCTCATCTTAATTTGGGCGCCAAAATGGTTTAAAGGGCTGTGATGATTAAAGATAAATCCAAGGGCTCTAATTAATTGCAAGGAAGCACAAGTGATCCAGCTCAACCTTTCTCTCACACAAGAAGCACTCAGAAAAGGACAAAGAAGAGACCAAGTGAAGCCCTAGTTTGATTAGTATAAATAGGTCCATTCTGTAAGCCTTGAAGGCATGCTTTTCTTTATGTTTTTCTTTACCTAGTTGTAGTTTTAACATTGTAACCTACTTCTGTTTTTAATATAAAATTCTCAGTTTCATCTCAAAAGCTTATTTAGTTTCAAGTTTTTATCTTACTTTAAGCACTCTGCAAAAAAGTTTGTGTGAAGTTTGTTATTGGTTCAAATAATTTCTTAAGTTCTAATAAGCTGCATAGTGACAAAAACAAATTTCAGTTCTATACTACTATCTCTGGTTGAATTGATTAAAGGGAAATGGTTAACAGAAGAAAAAGGGGTATGGATTGGAATGGTGGTGCTAAATTCTTGGTGATAAATGGTTAATAAGGTGGTATACTTGAGCTTATCTAAAGATAGGCTTGTTGGAATCTAACTCCCTATTTCAGTTGGGGATTGGAACCTGTGAGTTTTTATATTTTTACTCCTAGTTTGCAATTACATGTTAAACTTCAGTAGCGTAAATCTAGTTAGCTTACTTGGTTAATGTTTGTTCCCTGAATTGATAGCTCAATTGATCAGTTGTGGTAGTTTCCTAGTTTGCTCATTTATATTTCAAGTTCACCACCTTACGCTAGTGTAGACTGCCTATCCTTGTTCATGTTGTTTTTGCGTGTAATTGGTGACCATATAGTGTTGTTAGTTCATATTTGATCCATTTTAGGTTTAGTAGCTTTTCATAATTTTCTTAGGATCTTCATTACCTGTATTATTTACCACAAAAAGTTTCACATTTTGTTAATTAGTTTTAATATTTATTATAATTTAATTAATATTAATTAGTTTTTAATTCATATTAAATAGAACTTTTATTTAAAAATTAATTTTCTTTTTTCTAAAATTTTCTTTTGTCTTTTAGTACGTAAAAAAATAGTTGGAAACCCGTAGGACTTTTGTAGCTCAAATTTCACATTTTATTTTACGCGTTGACGTTTATTTTTAATAAACGTCGCGTTTTTTAATTTAGATTACGTTTTAGGATTCCCCGTTTTTCCTAACATGTTTCCCGTAGCTTTTTAGGTCATTTTAAATAGTTCGTAGCATTTCTTAGTGTAATTTCCCATTTAGGTTACGTTTATCTCGTTTTCGTTCGTTAATTCGTAATTTTCGTTAATTTAACGTATCACAAAACCAAACAAACCTTCCAACATACAAGATTTTAATCTCAATCTCACTGGAAGCTTTCCATTCACACCTCGTTGGGGTACGACCCGGGAAATCACTTCCCGGTCTCACAATTTAAATATCACTTTCACAAGTTTTGCGAGGTAATCTTTTTCCTAAAAGGTTTACTCGTATTACTTCACGTCTATTTGTCTCATGATAAATTAGACCTCACGTTTGTTGATATTTTGATAAATTGTTTTTGCACACACCAAAACACAACGAATCAGACATCCAATCATAGACCTGTATAATTTGACATCAACTTCTTCTCCTTCTTCATCTTTTCCCAAAGGCTTATTAGTATCAACAGGTGTAGAGGTTGGCTTGACAGTTGTGAAATTGAATCTCTTAAGAATGTCTGAAACATACTTATCTTAACTAATAAAGATTCCACTGCTTGATTGTTGAACTTGTAGTCCCAAGAAGAATGTTAATTCTCCCATTGAACTCATCTGAAATTCTTTTTGCATAAGATCTTCAAATTCCTTCACCATAGATTGCTTAGTAGCACCAAAAATAATATCAACTACATAAACTTGGACAAGCATGATATCCTTCTTGTCTCTTTTGATGAACAAAGTCTTGTCAATAGCTCCTCTCCTATAACCATGTTGTAATAAGAAATTTGAGAGTCTTTCATACCATGCTCTTGGAGCTTGATGAAGGCCATATAGAGCCTTGATAACCTTGTAGACTTTGTTTGGGTGTGCAGGATCTTCAAAACCGGGAGTCTGTTTGACATAAACTTCTTCTGTGATAGTGCCATATAGAAAAGCACTTTTAACATCCATTTGGTATACAGGAAATCCCATATAAGATGCAAAAGCCAAAAATAGCCTTATGGCTTCAATCCTTGCCACAGGAGCAAAGACTTCATCATAGTCTACTCCTTCTTCCTGTCTATATCCTTGAGCCACTAACCTTGCTTTATTCTTAATAACATTCCCTCTTTCATCTCTTTTTACCCTGAAGACCCATTTTGTTCCAATCAGTCTCTTACCATCAGGTAAATCACATAATACCCATACTTCTTGAAGTTTAAACTGTAAGAGTTCTTCTTGCATAGCTTCAATCCAACTCTCCTTGGCTAATGCTTGTTTTATATTCTTAGGTTCTTCTTGAGACAGAAAACAAGCAAATAAACACAATTTCTGATCCTTGTGATTCACCCTGTTTTGCTTGTAAATAAAGCTAAGTAAAGAAGTATGTTGTTGAGACATATTCTTAGCTTTAGTTCGTGTGAGCACTCCTGAAGCTGAGGGTCCAATAACTTTGCTGACAGGATGATCTTTGTGAATTCTTAGAGTAGGAGTTGGTGAGACTTCAAGATTATCTTCCAAATTAGTAAGATCAGGATCTTCATTAGAATCTGAGAAAATGCCTTCTTGATCCAATTCATCATCAGTGTCTTCTAAGGTAGGCTTTTTTAGATCATGCAAATCATCAGTATCTTCTAAGGCAGGCATGTTTGGATCATTCATATCTTCAGTATTTATCCAATTTGAAGTATTTAAAGGTTGAAAAGTACTTTCAAATGGGTCAGCAGTACTTTGGGGTAAAGTACTGTCAGTGCCTTTAGCCTTCTTCTTTTCTGCTTCATAAGCTCTCCTTTGATCATCTTCATAGGACTTAGCCATTGTTTCTTGAATAAGTATCCTATGAAGTTCATCTTGGATGGCTTGGTCTTCGTCAGATACTGTGGTCTTTGGTGAAGCAGTACTTTGAGGATCAACAGTACTTTGAGGTTCAATAGTACTTTGAGGCTCAGAAGTACTTTTCTTCTCATCATTGACTTTATCATTAGACTTATCTTTAGATCTTAAATTAACATCATGAACAATGTACTGTGTTTCTTCTTCAGTGAGAGCAACTTGATTTTCTTCCCTAACAGGTACATAGTTCATGGATGAAGACATTAAATCAAGATCAAACATCCAATCAGGACCTTTACCTTTTTGATTTTCTTGCTCTTCTAGAAATTCAACATGAAGACATTCTTGAACCTTCTTTGTAGCCATGTTGTATACTCTGAATCCTTTGCTATTGGTACAATATCCCAATAAGTATCCTTCATCTGATTTCTCATAAAATTTTCCCAAATTATCAGCAATGTTCAAAATAGTCACGGGACATCCAAAAGGTTTCATAAACTTGATGTTAGGTTTCTTTCCCATGAGTAACTCATAAGGTGTCTTCATTTGAGGTTTTGTCACTGATACTCTGTTCAACACATAACAAGCAGCACTTATAGCTTCAGCCCAGAATGGCACAGGTAATTGGAAGTCTGCAAGCATTGTCCTTGCTGCTTCTATTAGAGTTCTATTCTTTCTTTCTGCAACTCCATTTTGCTGAGGAGTTCTGGCAATACTGAATTCTCTTTTAATTCTTTTCTTGGCACAAAAGTCATCCATTAGCTGATTCTTGAATTCAGTCCCATTATCACATCTAATGCCTCTAACCTTGAGTCTTAACTGATTTTCAAGTGCTATTATAAGATCATGAATAGCATCAAAAGTTTCATCCTTGAAACATAAGGAAAAGACCCAACTAAATTTGCTACAGTCATCTGTCACAAGCAAACAGTACTTCTTCTTGTTCAAACTAACAACTGAAACAGGTCCAAACAGATCCATATGCAGCAATTCCAAAGGCTCTTTAATGGTTTTCTCCTCAATCTTCTTACAGGAAGCCTTGTGCTGTTTACCCTTTTTGCAAGCAAGATATGAGTGATCATTCTTGAATGTTTTAGAAGGTAAACCTCTAACTAAATTTCCTTTGACCAGCTTGTTTATGTTCTTGAAATTCACATGTCCTAATCTTCTGTGCCATTGATGTACTTCCTCCATTGTTGCCCTTGCAATCAAGCATGTTGCTCTTTCAGCAGAATTGATGTTCTTCAAGTCTATGCTATACACATCATTAGTTCTTGGTGCTCTCAGCATCACCAAGTTTCTATCTTCAAACTTAAAATCAGGAGAAAGTATAAGACATTCTGTGTCAAAGAATAACACAGGATACTTCTTATCACAAATCTGAGAGACTGACAAAAGATTGAATTTAAGCTCCTTCACATATCTAACATTCTCAAAATCAATGTTTCCAGCCTTGATAGTTCCTTTGCCAGTGATTCTTTCTCCATCAGGATCATTCCCAAATGCAACTTTTCCTCCAAAATAAGCTTTAAAATCTGACAAGAGCTCCTTTTCTCCTGTCATACTCCCATAGCAACCACTATCAACAATAAGATGATCTTTAAGCTCCTCTTCTAGGTTGCCCTGCATACACATGAAAAAGGTTAGTTACTTTTAGGAACCCAAGCCATTACTGACTTATGTTCCCCTTGTGGAGTGACATACTTAAATTCTTTGAGTATGTAATCACCACTTTCTTTAAAAACATGATCAATAATTAGTGTTTTTGTTTCCAAAACTTTTGGTTCATTCTTATCAATTTTCCCTTTTTCACCCTTAGCCTCTGAAAGTACTGGTTCTTCCCCAGCAGTACTTTCTTTCTTAACCCATTTAGTTGTAACTTTTGGAGTTGGGTTCTGTGTTCTAGCATCTTTTCTTGTGTTGTAAGGTCTTCTAGGTTTGTAGTAATTGAATTTCCTAGGTCTTACACTTGAGTTTCTGCTAGCAGCACCTTGGTTAGGGGACTTTCTATCAGTACTTTGAGAAGGTATTGTGGGTTTGGAGAATGGTCTTTTCTGATGGGGGTACCTATAGTCTTTAGAGAAATTACTATGGTTAACCCTATTTGTGTAATTCCAAACTGGTTTGTTATCCCTTGGCTTAGTCTCTCTGTGACTTTGATTTGCAGATCTGGTCTTTGGGTATTTGCTTAAGTATTTTGAGTGATAATCACAGTCCATAATCAAATGATGAGGACTATAACATACATAACAGACCTTTGGACCAATATTCCCAAATCCCTTTCCAAAAGGTTTTCTAAAGTTAGCAGTATTTTGAAAATATTTTCTTGGAGGTACTGCTGAGTGATCAACAGTACTTTGAGAAGTGTTTGAAGGTACTGCTTGTTTTGAAAACTTTTTCTCATCAACCCTTGGTGCTTCAACAGATTTTTCTAAAGTCTCAGGATTTGATTGACCTTTAAGCTTTTTCCTAAACTCTAGGTTATTGATGAGTGTGTAAATACTCATCATTTCTGTTACATTTAATCTGCAAAAACATATGAAAACACACAGGAATGCCTTGAAATATATAAAATTATCCCTGGATTGTGTTTTTATGCATAAGGATTGAAAACTGATGAAAAACAAAACATTTCACATAATTTACAGTTTCAGTCCCTGAACTTTGGAAAATTGGCAAAACTAGTCCCTGGTAAATCAAAACTTGTACAAATGTCATAAAAGGTCCTTGGGATTCAAAAGTTGTAAGAAATAGTCCTTTAAAGTTTAAAATCACATATTTACAACTTTGGTCCCTCAAGTTTGAAAAGTGTCAAAATTAGTCCCTAAGGTTTTAAAAATAAGAAAATAATAAAAATAAACCTTATACTATTCTAAATTGACAAAATTGGTCCTTATGATAACTTTTGAGAAGATACAAATTCAACCCTTCAAAAATCAGAAAATTACAGATTTGGTCCCTGGAGTTTGTGGAATTGGCAGATTTGGTCCCTGAGGTTTAAAATAATAAAATTTATACTTGTGGTCCTTGTACTAATGGTTAATTGCAGGTTCAGTCCTTATTTGAAGTTTGGAAAAATCACAAACAAAGCCCCTCAACTTTACCTATATTACACATTTGGTCCTTGTGATTTTCTAAGCTAAAAACCAACCGGACCCCAAAAATATAAACCCATCCGACAATCCAAATCCAGTCCAACTACTTGGGCCCAAAATCCCTTACAAGCCCACCCCCCTTTGTAAATAAATAAAACCAAACACCCCCGTATTTCCTTCTTCTTCTTCCACCTCACACCCACACCTGTTCTTCCACCTCAACCCCTCCAGCTCACACCCTCATCATCACACCCACTCTCCACCATCTCCTTCACCCTGAACACGCCACAATAAATGCACTTCACACCCCATTTCAACCTAAAACCACCACTGTAGCAACACTTACCCACGGTTTTGAGTAAAACTACCCCAACTTGCCTCAAAACTTCTAATACTTGTCCCTCCACCTCATGCTACCTCCCAATAATCTTTAATTGCATCAGAACTGCCTCAATTCCACGTGGAGCATTTTGGCGCCAAAACTGATTTAAATGGTTGGGATGAGTTTGACTCAATCAATGGCCATGATTTGAAGTGGGAAAATATCTGGATGCTAGTGGGAAGATATTTGGTGATATATACAGAAGAAGGAAGCAATGTGGATCTATCTAGTTTTTTAATTAAAAATAATGAATGTCGATTAGCTAATTTTCAAGTTTTCTTTGTATTTTTAAGCTTCTAAGTTGTAATTTCAAGATTCTGAGTGTTAAATCAAAGTTATTTTCAGTCTCAATTTGAGTTTCTTGTTTCCAATTCAGTTTATGCAAATCTGTTTAATCAAAAATCTCATGTCACTTGAATGTTGTTATTAACTGATGTTAGGGACCATTAAGCTCATCTAAGCTCATAATACAGCTTCTATAAACTATTGAAAATCATAAAAGTAGTTATAATCATAAAAACAAAAATAAAAAAAATATAGAATTAAATAAGAGAAAAAAAAAAAAAAAAAAAAAAAAAAAAAAAAAAAAAGAAAAAGAAAGAAAAAACAACAAGATGAAGCAAGAAGGTGCAAGCTGAGCAATTTTGGATCAAATATGGGTTAGTGGGTCTGTGGAGACCTATTAGGTGTGTTACTTGTTCATGGTTCACTTGTTCTCAGTTGCATTCCCATTTGTAAGCTCAAATCTCTTTTAGCTTACTACTGTATATCTATTTGTTTATACTTATTACTGTTGTTTTATTGATTAGTTAGTGTTATTTAGTCAAATTACTACCTAAAATATCCTACTTGTTAATTTAAATACTAGGTTGCTTAGTTATTCTAATTCTCAGTCAACATAGCATAAACTGGTTCTTTTGTTATTTGTTATTTATACTTATGTTTCTGTGATTATTTTCCATTATTATATCATGTTAAGTTGTTATGTATCACTTTCATAAGCTCAATCATCATTTTGTTTTGAAAACCTTTGATTCTCAGTTTTGAAGGTGTGTTTGGATCTTGGTTGTTTGCTGAAATTTTGTTGTTGTTTTGCTATTGTTTCTATATAAGTAGACTGCATAAGGTCCTAATAGTCTATTTCTATCTTAACAACTAGTGTTCATAAGTAAAAAATTCAAATCTCATCTTGAATTTTTATACAGCTTAGCTGTTAAGGATTTACAAGTCCAAATCTTCATATTAGCTATATAAGTGGTTAGGTTAACTTATTTTAAACTTATTACAGCTTAATACATCATGTTTAATCAGTAAGAGTGATTAGAAGTTCATTAAAGTCAACTTAGCAAGAAAATAGAAAAAGTCAAAATTGTTTGATCTCAGATTTTCCAAAATTTCAAAGAATTTTAGAGAATTTTGAGAGAGGATTCAGACTTCCAAATTTTCAGGACTTGGAAACTACCACCTCATCTGTGGAATCCTATCACCATTACATTTTTGCAAATTTTTGTTTGTTAGTTACACAAGCTAGAAATCACTTGCAGGGGAAGAACCTCCCCTGCTACACAGACCTTGTCCTTCACTCCAACTTTCAGGGTATCTCCAAAGCACATTAGTGGGTCCCTTTGTAAGCTTCTTAGTTTTTTGAAAAGCTTAGCAGCTTATCTTTCAAAATCAGGATTTATTTTTCATTTTGTAGCTTATTAGGTAGGGCTGCAGTCAGCTTTTACTTTGTCAAAAGCACCACTCAAACTGATACATTAGCTTGGAATAACCAACTTCATGCCTTCCCCTAGTTTACATTAGTGGAAACCAGAGTGTGAAATTTAGCTTTTTGGATACCCCAATAAGCCATATTGCTAGTTCAAAGCTTAATTTGTCATTTTAAGCTTATTCAGACATAGCACTCAAGCCTTGTAGCTAGTACATTTCATCTGAGTATACTGAGTACTCAGATTATGTGCTCAGTTTCAAACAAGCTTATCTAGCTTATCAGTGAGAATTAGGTCTTGATTATTGACTTATTAGGAAACCATACTGCTTATCTTCATATTTCAAGTTTAAATTTGGATCTCTGATCCATTGTATGGTCCCCACATAAGCCTGTTTCTCTTTGTGATTGCCTTGTCTCAGCAGACATTGGCTCAACCACCACCTTTGGTGGTCCATTGTGATTGACTCAGTGGGTCCTACACCCCATAAATAGGTTCTTACAACCCCCCTCCTACCAGACTTGAACTCTTGATCTTTTGTTTGACCATTTGACCACTGGACCCCACCTAGAATAAGCCCTTAAGTCTGTCCCATATTTTGTCTCAGAAAACAAATAAGCATAAGCTTATTGAAGCTTTTTGGCTTATTCAGCCAACACCTTGAGCTTTTTCTTGCTTATACATGTTCAATGAACTCTGAGGAGTCAAGTTTTACAAAGGTGGACCCCACATAAGCTCTTGTGAGCTTAAATCCATCCACAGTCAACAAAAGTCAACTGTGTGGTCTAATAAGCACTCATAGTGCTTATTTTGTGATTATAAATTAATTTCCTTTATTAAAGTTTCTTATTTTAAGTATTTAATTAGTTTTGTAAAAGAAAAATAAGAAAAAACCAAACTTAATTATAGTGATAGCTTCTATTTAATAGAAACTATCTATTTAATTTTCTTTTTTAGCTTATTTATAAGCACTTCTGCTATTTTATATTTTTATTAAATCTATTATATATTAAAGTAATTTTATAAATTTTTCCAGAATTTTCTTTTGTCATCTAGTGTTATTTAGAATTAATATTAGTTTATTTAATAATTAAATAATAAATAAGAATTAAATAGCATAATATATTTTTATAAGGTAACACCTATATTTTATATTTTTCCTAGCTTCTATAAGTCATAAAATAATTTTAGAAATTTTCTTGTGATTTATACTGTTCATTTACTAGTTTTCATAATTTAATTATTTTAATTAGATAATAATTAATAAATAGCATAATAATTAGTAGATTAAATTAAAAATACATAAAATAAAGTTTTTATAATTTTTTAGGATTCCCATGATGGTTAATTAGATATATTAAAATTTTCATAATTATCTAAGTCTTTTTAGTAATTATAAATAAGTTAATCAATATAATTAGTTAAATAATAAATTAAATAATAATTAATTAATAATAAATAGATAAATAGTGTGAAAAATATAATTTTAATTTTAAAATAAGTTTTATAATATTTTAGATTTCTAGAAATTTTAATTTTAATTTTCTAGACTTATTTTACATTTTCATAATTAATAGTTAATTATTAGATAATTAATAAATAGTTATTAAATAAAAATAATTAATTAAATAGTTTTTAATTATAAAATAAATATTTTAAATTTATTTAATTTGCATTTAAGCCCCTAAGGCTTGCAAAATCCTACTATAAGTTAAATTTGTTTTTGTTTACGTTTAATTAGTAAACGTTTACGTTTTTCAGTCCCTTTTTCACGTGTACTTATCTGATTTCACGTATTAGTTAATATAGCTTATTAAAGCTATTCACTCTTATATTTCAGTAGTACAAATCACTTAAACCCTTTTCCTGTTCAATTCACCTGATCTCAAAGTCGTTTTATTTCAGATTTCACATCTCGTTGGGATCTAACGATCCGGGGAAACACTAAACTCACCGGAGTATTGGTTTAGGCTGTTTGACTTGTTGACCATTACTTGGTTGATATTATCTGACTGTTTAAGACCAATCAAAATTTGGCGCCGCTGCCGGGGAGGTGTGCTGCGTATTACGACTTTTTGAAATATCTGTGAGTTTGAATTTTCACACTTTGTTATATATCATCTTTTTGTTCATATTTTATTTTCTATTTGTAATTTTCCGTCACTCTAAGTATTCTTAGAGTCGTCTCTAGTGCATGCGCACTCGTTCTTCTAGGTCAACAAGCCCTTTACGTGAGCTTGTCAGAATTCCTCGAAGACGCCGTAGACGTTCTGCCCCAACAGCCGTATCTGAGGAACGTGCTGTTTCACCTAACAAAGTTATCATGGCAGATGACCTTCCGATGAATGAGCTTCTCCAAGCACCCATTGAGGGTTACGGAGACGCTATTGTTGTCCCAGCCATCGTGGCTGAATACTTTGAGCTCAAAACCGGGTTACTAAATCTAGTAACTTCAAGCCAATTTTATGGTTTTGAGAGGGATGATCCCCATGCTCATATTCGATGGTTTAATAAAATTACTTCTACCATCAAATACAAGAACGTCCCTTCCGAAGCAGTCAAACTTCTTCTTTTCCCATTTTCTCTTGAGGGAGCAGCCCGGATTTGGCTGGAAAAACAACCTCCTCGTTCAATACACTCATGGGAAGATTTAGTTACCAAATTTGTAAACGAATTTTTTCCCCCGTCCAGAACGACAAGTCTTAAAAATGAAATCATCAAATTTACTCAAAGGTTTGATGAATCGTTTGGTGACGCTTGGGATCGTTTCAAAGAATTGCTTCGTCGATGTCCTCATCATGGTTTCACTGAATTAATGCAAATTGACACGTTTTATAATGGTGTGAGTCAATCTGACCAAGATTCTCTCAATGCCTCCGCGGGAGGTAATTTTTTGAGCAAAACCACAAAAGAAGCTTTAGAAATCATTGAAAATAAGTCCAAGGTCCGCACTACACGCACAAAACCATATCACTCCCAAGTGAGTGCTGGTCCTTCCTCTTCATCACCCGTGAGTACTTCTAGCACCGATGCTAAAATAGATAAACTCACGGACGCCATTCAAGCTTTGGTTCTCTCAAGCCAGAAAAAAGTCACTTTCACACAAAACCCTTCACATGCTGAAGTTAAAAAAGTGGAAGTTTGTGTCACTTGTGGTGGCCCACATGCTTACTACAATTGTACTGCCACCGATGGTAGTCCTTTTGAAGCCAATGCCTTAGCCGGTACTACAAATCAGGGGGTAATCAATACCGTCCTCAAATGGAACCAAGTTACCGTGCTAACACACATATGGGACCACCCGGGTTTAATCAAAACCCAAATTTGCAAAACAGAAACCAGAATCAACCTCGAATGAACCAAGGTTATCAAAACCAAGGGAATTTCAATCCTGGACAGAATCAAGGTTTCCACAATCAAGGAAACTTTAACAGAAACAATTTCAACCCCGGAAATCATTTTCAGGGAAATGGTAATCCAAATCAGGGAAATTTTCAGCCACAACAAGGTTATAATCAAAATAACCGTGTCCAAAATTTCCCCAACCAAACACAAGCCATTCTCCCAGCTCCACAATCATCATCTGATGAGTTGTTGAAGCAGTTCATGAAAACTCAAGAAGAGACAAACAGGTTGTTGGTCAGCCAGATTTCTGAAATTAAGAAATCTTTAAATGAACGACCCTCGGGCTCTGGGAAACTTCCGAGCAACATGATCGCAAACCCGAGGGGCGATGCAAAGGCGATCACGACTAGGAGCGGAGTTTCATATGATGGACCTACTGTTCCCACTACCCCTTCTTCTTCTTCTCCCAAGGTAGTGGAAAATAACGTCGAGGTAAATAAGGACGAAGTACTTCCTACTCATAAAGGAGGTACCCAAGACATCCCACCTCATGTTGTCCCGAAACCCAAACCAAAACCTAGAGTTGTTTTTGAACCAAATGATATTCCCGTTGAAACACCTCAGTCCAAACCTTCTACCTCCTCTATTCCTTACCCCTCACGCTTGAGTGAACAAAAGCTCCGTGAAAAAGCTAGTCACCAGATGGATAAATTCTTTCAAATCTTCCAAGATTTGCATTTTGACATTAGCTTTGCGGATGCTATTATTCTCATGCCCAAATTTGCATCGACAATCAAACACTTGTTAAGCAACAAGGAGAAACTGTTTGAAATGGCAAAGACTCCCTTGAATGAGAACTGCTCGGCAGTTCTTTTAAAGAAGCTTCCCGAGAAGCTGGGAGATCCTGGAAAATTTCTAATACCATGTGTATTTCCGGGAATGGTTGATTGCTATGCCTTGGCCGATCTTGGTGCAAGTATCAACCTAATGCCATACTCAGTTTGGAAGAAACTTTCTCTTCCTGATCTTACTCCTACCTGCATGACTTTAGAGCATGCAGACCGATCGATATCTCGTCCTCTCGGCATTTCCGAGGACGTGTTTGTGAAGGTAGGAGAATTTCATCTCCCCGCTGACTTTGTAGTGGTTGATTTCGATGCCGATCAAAGGGTCCCTCTCATTGTTGGGAGGGGTTTCCTTAGAACGGGTCGTGCTCTTATCGATGTATTTGAGCAAGAAATCACTCTTCGTGTGGGTAATGAAGCTGTTACATTTAACCTCGATCAAACCTCGAGGTACTCCTCCAATTATGATTCTGAAGCAGTTAATCAAATAGATATCATAGACATTGCTTCTGAGGAGTACTCTCAAGAGTTTCTTGGTTATTCTCATAATTCTGTGAGTGGGGATGCCACTCCATCATCTGAACCTATCATTTCCGACTCTTCCCCTTCCCTCACTCCGTTTGAGGGAAGTGATTTCCTTTTGGAAGAAGTCGAGGCTTTTCTCAAAAGTGATTCAGTTCCATCAGGAATTGATAACACTGAGATTGATCTGGAGGGAGATATTCTTCTCCTTGAGAGATTGCTAAACCAAGACAATTCTCCTCCACTCCCTCCCGTACAACTTCATAATCAGGAAATCAAATATGTTGAGGAAACTGATGATTTTCCTGAGGTCGAACTCAAGGACTTACCTCCTCATCTTGAATACGCATTCTTGGAGGGTGATGATAAATTACCCGTCATTATTGCTAAAGGTTTAAGTGTTGAGGAGAAGAGTGCTCTCATAAAGGTCTTGAAGTCAAACAAGCAAGCAATTGTATAACACCCCCATTTTAGGATCGCAGCGGAAAGGGACATGGGGTGCTAAACATCGATCACATCGTACAAATATAGTAAACAACTTTAAAACAAAGTCGTTATTTATAAAAGTTCTTACTTCACATTCGATAATTATCAGAGTCAACAAAGGTCCCAAAAGGTTTTACATAATACAAAGATACATAAGTTTTTAAGTTTGAACATTATCGAATGAAAACATTTTTATTTAAACATGGGCCATCAAGAAGATATCCATTCTTTGCGCCGCCCATCCAAGCAGAGGTTGCTTACGGACCTGAGATAAACATGCTAAAAAGTCAACATAAAGTTGAGTGAAATCATAGAGTTTAATAAGTAAACAGTTGAATACAAGCATTAATTATCGGGCGACAAGTATTGCAATTACATGTCGGTTTATTTGATTATAGTATTGAGTTCATGTAACCGAACCTTGACGATTTTTAATAATGCCCCGGAAAGGTAAATTTTGCCATTTACCACAATTCTAACTATTATGTGTCCGTATCCCGAACAAGGCCCGCCAAGCCTAATATGCATATCCATAATACTAGCGTTTACTACTCGAGTAATTAACGGTTCATGAGGGGACTTAATTGGCAAAAAGCATTCAATATCTATGATCATATGATCGGGTCCAGCATACCAAAAATTACTTGTATTCAGTTTGTAAAAACTAGCATGTATCCCCCTCGCGAGGTTTATAAAACTTTTAAATGAGTAAAGGCGAGGCTATGAACTCACCTTAAAGCAAGGAAAATAGCAATGAACAAGCGAACGAAGGAAATAGTCGCAAAAGCTCTACGATGAACCTAATTAATATACGTTGTCTTAGTTTACGAAAATAGATATCGATGTACTTTTGATTATACAAATTATGATCTTACTTAAGCTTGGTACAATACTCCTAGATACATAAAAAGGTTTTAGTTACTTACTTACAAATTATCCAAAAGTATATCCTTGCATTTATATAAGTATAAAACTTACATTTACCCTAGGTTAAATTTTGATGTAAAGGTTCAAATTAACTCTAAGGTTCAATTTAGTCCATGGGTCAAGTTTTTGGTCAAAAAGGTTCACTTTAAGCCTAAGGGTTCAAAAATATATTAGGTGGTTCAAAATTGTTTTAAAAGGTCCAATTCTTAAAGTGTATAACACTTATATACTTTTTATAACTAGTGCTGATGGAATTTTTATTAACTTGCCTATGTTTAGAAAATCGCCATTTGCAAACCGTAAGTCCTCAAGTCTCGTTCTTTATATCCCCGGAAAGGTCTATTTCTGTACTAACGAGATTTGTGGGTCCCACTTGGCCAAAAATTACATAACCTTAGTAAAACAGTCCATTTACCCAAACTATCAATCCATTCAGCTTTCAAATTTTCAATGGTCTCACGAAAAGTGCGATATCTAGAGTTTTACTAACCCGATTTATTCCCCGTTTTCGGCCACGTTTAAGTTAAGATGTCCTCTACAACTTTTATTCTTTGAGTAACAGAGGGTTCAATACAAAAAAAATGACTTTTTCACGTTTCAAAACTGTTACTCAGATTAGTACATGTTTCACCAAAACATTTTTAGTTTAATCATCGTAAGGAGTTATTCGACGAAATACCCGTCAAAATGACCACAAGACATAGGGCTACAACTACATATTTTTAGTTTATGTCCATTGTCTATAGATTAGTACAGTTAAATACTTTTATACACGGATCTAAAAAAAAATACAGTTTCAAGTTTAGCTTTTCTTTGGTTTTAAAGTTTTCTAACTTAAGTATCAAGCTTAACTAAGCATTATAACTTATATAATGTTCAAATACATCAAGATAGTGAATAAATGGAAGTATGAAAATATGAAAAATATAACTTGAAGCTTACAAGTGAAATGATGAGGTTTATGGTAACAAGGTTCCTAATACTTCCTAGTTTTTATTTCAAAACTAGAAAAGAAGTAAACTAGGTTTTATTAGCTTGAATAAAATCTTGATCCACCTCTTGTGTTGTGTTTTGCCGTCCACCCCAAGGAGAAAGAGAGAAAAGAAAGTAGCTAGTTGAATGAGATGGATTTGCTACTAGTTGTGAACTATAATATCTTATTAGACATCAAGTACAACTAATAATAGAGTTGGGATATTTTTCAATGAAGTGCAAGAAAAGCAAGGGGGGGGGGGGGGGGGGGGCGTGGGTTTTGGTGAGGGTGTAAGGATTGTGTAAGACTTGTGTAAGAATTTGGTGATTTAGTGTAGTTATTATTAGTTTTAGGGTATACCGGGTACCGAGTTTGCTAGAAATAAAATTTAACGGTACTAAATAAAGTGTAAAACTTGTGAAAATATTAAAACTAGTTTTCATGATGAATTTTTTTTTTTTGAAATATAGATGAGTGATGAGATTATCGAAGGATTTATTTGAGGTTAAAACGTGAAATACGAATTTTAAACCGCGCGATAAAAATAAAATGAGTAAAAATGAAAAGTGGAAGTAAAAATGAAATAAAATGGATAGTGAATTTAAAATATAATTGTAATAAAACAATGGTGCATATAAAATATAGACTGAGCATAGTCTAGTCGCGATAGAATTTATTTAAACGTACGCGGATATCTTCCGACTACGTAAATAAATTAAAATATATTATTTAAATAATAAACCATTAAAATAATTGGCATGAAATTTTTAGAAATGTCACAGTACGTACCCCTTAAGAGAGCGACGTCCCGGCGCTCAACTCGATTAATCACTGAATGGTTCACTTGCGAAAAGATGAGAATACTTGTTAGGAATGAAGTCTAGAATCACTAATGATGAGGTTCGATTCTCGTCGTCTAGAAATATAGTGCAGAGTAAGGTTGACTATACGCGATAAAGATAGAGTGAGGATTTGTTTAGTTGTTTTACTCGATCGTATAAATACCGCTGAATTGTTATACTCACATAAAAATTTTGTGATTCTCGAAGATCAAGTAGAAGATCAATTAGACATAACCCAAATATAACTAGTCTTAGTATTTGAAAAGTCTAAGTCGAACATAGGTAGTCAGACTATGTTCCACTGTCCCAAGGTTAAATATAGGTGACTAGACTATATTTAATCGAGGTTCGATAAAATTTTCAAATACTTAAATTAGTAATACTCGTGATATGTCAATTGTTGGACAAGTATGGAGTTTGCATAAGTATCTTATATACAAGGAGTGATATAAGTTTGTACATACGTAAGAATCAATCATAAGTAAGTAGTATGAGTATGTAACACAAGCGAATAAGGAAAAAGTACGCAGAAAAGGAAATTTTAAGCAGTTCTAAATCAATCAACATCGGGCCAAAATCATGGACCTTTAACAATGAAGGTTTCAAAAGAGAACTTGATGAATGTAGAGAAAGTTACTGAACTTTAGCTTTTGTATGATGAATCCGTTTATAAGAATTATTGGAGAATGACGAACAATAAAATAATAGCAAAATAGTTCATGAGGCAATAATAAATCAATGGTTTTAGTTAATAAAACAAGGTCGAGTAATTCACAAGTTAATAACAAAATCGTTTATAAGGTGGTGAAAATTTTGGTAAAAGGTAAATGACAAAATGATTTCTAAGATGATAACAAAATAATTTATTCAAAACAAGTCCAAACAGTTTATTTAATAGTAGTACATCAGTGGATAAGTTTATAAGATGGTGGTAAAGTAGTTTGTAAGAGAGTGGCAAGGAGTGTATTAATATTGTAGTGAAAATGGTTAAGAAGATAGTAGTAAACTAGTTTTTTTTTTTTTTTTTTTTTTTTTTTTTTTTTTTTTTTTCAAGGTAATTGATCAAATGATTCGTAAAGGGGTGACTAAATAGTTAATTTTGAACTAGTTAAAGTAGTTTATAAAATAGTATTGAATAAGGTTATTAGTTTATAAGGTAGTAATGGGGTAATTCTTTGGGGAATAGTAATTCCATTTGTAATATAATGAAAGATAGTTTATATGACAATAAAAGAGTTGTTTATAAAATGGTAGTGAATTTCAAAGGTAAATAATTAGAATGCGACGGGTTTCATATAAAACACCGTTGTATAAGGTCATGAAAAGATTTTTTTTTTTTTTTTTAAATCATAGCATTACTCACGATTTTTGAGAAAATAAATGAGACCACTGTGTCACCCACAATGTATGAAAAAGGTTTAGGGGATCATCAAAATGAATAAATATGTATTTAATTGTTTAGCAATTTAGTGAAACATATATAATTAGGAGAGGTAGGGTTTGACATGATGCTTTGAAGGCTGAGTGTAAAGAGTCAGATAAAACGTTTATAATAAATACCTTTATACAAATAAGAAGATACGCTCTGGTAATTAGGTATAAATAGTCGAGAGAAAATCAAGTGTATATTAATAGTTCTTAAATAGTATCAATAGTGGTGCATAAGAAAGTAAGCAAGAAATGCTCAGAAAACATGAGTTCAGGGGGAGTAAGACAACCAATAGAAATTGATAAATTGTAACAGGTTTCGATGTTATATGAAATGATATAACATAAAGTTATGAAAGAGTTTAGAAACCATTGTAATCACATACAATGTTTAGAAGATTTTAGTATTCACTTGGAGAAACTTTATATAGAAATATATTGATGTTTTAGGAAAAGCAAGATGGTCGAGAAATATTAGAAGTACAAGTGATAATATTTATTATATGCATACGTATAACGATGGTGCAATCAAAGAGATGTGCATAAATTTTTGGATGGAAGTTTATAATGCTCATAAATAGCATAAAATACAACAAGGAATTTTGTGCATAAAGTGCATACATAAGGAGTGATATTTCGCGGATTATCGGACAAGATAGGAAATAATTATAGTGCTTATAATTATTTTTATAATAGCATGATTACGATATATATATATATATATATATATATATATATATATATATATATATATATATATATATATATATATATATATATATATATATATATATATACACGAGGGAGAAAAAAATAGGAAGCTCGGGAGTAGGCGCGTATGGATATCGGACAAGATGATGGAAGCTCATGTTTTAAAAAAAATAATAAAATGTTTATGATTATAGTCTAGGTTTTTAGAACAAAAAGACCTAGTTCACTATAATTTGTGCTCTGGTACCAATCTATAACACCCCCATTTTAGGATCGCAGCGGAAAGGGACATGGGGTGCTAAACATCGATCACATCGTACAAATATAGTAAACAACTTTAAAACAAAGTCGTTATTTATAAAAGTTCTTACTTCACATTCGATAATTATCAGAGTCAACAAAGGTCCCAAAAGGTTTTACATAATACAAAGATACATAAGTTTTTAAGTTTGAACATTATAGAATGAAAACATTTTTATTTAAACATGGGCCATCAAGAAGATATCCATTCTTTGCGCCGCCCATCCAAGCAGAGGTTGCTTACGGACCTGAGATAAACATGCTAAAAAGTCAATATAAAGTTGAGTGAAATCATAGAGTTTAATAAGTAAACAGTTGAATACAAGCATTAATTATCGGGCGACAAGTATTGCAATTACATGTCGGTTTATTTGATTATAGTATTGAGTTCATGTAACCGAACCTTGACGATTTTTAATAATGCCCCGAAAAGGTAAATTTTGCCATTTACCACAATTCTAACTATTATGTGTCCGTATCCCGAACAAGGCCCGCCAAGCCTAATATGCATATCCATAATACTAGCGTTTACTACTCGAGTAATTAACGGTTCATGAGGGGACTTAATTGGCAAAAAGCATTCAATATCTATGATCATATGATCGGGTCCAGCATACCAAAAATTACTTGTATTCAGTTTATAAAAACTAGCATGTATCCCCCTCGCGAGGTTTATAAAACTTTTAAATGAGTAAAGGCGAGGCTATGAACTCACCTTAAAGCAAGGAAAATAGCAATGAACAAGCGAACGAAGGAAATAGTCGCAAAAGCTCTACGATGAACCTAATTAATATACGTTGTCTTAGTTTACGAAAATAGATATCGATGTACTTTTGATTATACAAATTATGATCTTACTTAAGCTTGGTACAATACTCCTAGATACATAAAAAGGTTTTAGTTACTTACTTACAAATTATCCAAAAGTATATCCTTGCATTTATATAAGTATAAAACTTACATTTACCCTAGGTTAAATTTTGATGTAAAGGTTCAAATTAACTCTAAGGTTCAATTTAGTCCATGGGTCAAGTTTTTGGTCAAAAAGGTTCACTTTAAGCCTAAGGGTTCAAAAATATATTAGGTGGTTCAAAATTGTTTTAAAAGGTCCAATTCTTAAAGTGTATAACACTTATATACTTTTTATAACTAGTGCTGATGGAATTTTTATTAACTTGCCTATGTTTAGAAAATCGCCATTTGCAAACCGTAAGTCCTCAAGTCTCGTTTTATATCCCCGGAAAGGTCTATTTCTGTACTAACGAGATTTGTGGGTCCCACTTGGCCAAAAATTACATAACCTTAGTAAAACAGTCCATTTACCCAAACTATCAATCCATTCAGCTTTCAAATTTTCAATGGTCTCACGAAAAGTGCGATATCTAGAGTTTTACTAACCCGATTTATTCCCCGTTTTCGGCCACGTTTAAGTTAAGATGTCCTCTACAACTTTTATTCTTTGAGTAACAGAGGGTTCAATACAAAAAAAATGACTTTTTCACGTTTCAAAACTGTTACTCAGATTAGTACATGTTTCACCAAAACATTTTTAGTTTAATCATCGTAAGGAGTTATTCGACGAAATACCCGTCAAAATGACCACAAGACATAGGGCTACAACTACATATTTTTAGTTTATGTCCATTGTCTATAGATTAGTACAGTTAAATACTTTTATACACGGATCTAAAAAAAAATACAGTTTCAAGTTTAGCTTTTCTTTGGTTTTAAAGTTTTCTAACTTAAGTACTAAGCTTAACTAAGCATTATAACTTATATAATGTTCAAATACATCAAGATAGTGAATAAATGGAAGTATGAAAATATGAAAAATATAACTTGAAGCTTACAAGTGAAATGATGAGGTTTATGGTAACAAGGTTCCTAATACTTCCTAGTTTTTATTTCAAAACTAGAAAAGAAGTAAACTAGGTTTTATTAGCTTGAATAAAATCTTGATCCACCTCTTGTGTTGTGTTTTGCCATCCACCCCAAGGAGAAAGAGAGAAAAGAAAGTAGCTAGTTGAATGAGATGGATTTGCTACTAGTTGTGAACTATAATATCTTATTAGACATCAAGTACAACTAATAATAGAGTTGGGATATTTTTCAATGAAGTGCAAGAAAAGCAAGGGGGGGGGGGGGGCGTGGGTTTTGGTGAGGGTGTAAGGATTGTGTAAGACTTGTGTAACAATTTGGTGATTTAGTGTAGTTATTATTAGTTTTAGGGTATACCGGGTACCGAGTTTGCTAGAAATAAAATTTAACGGTACTAAATAAAGTGTAAAACTTGTGAAAATATTAAAACTAGTTTTCATGATGAATTTTTTTTTTTGAAATATAGATGAGTGATGAGATTATCGAAGGATTTATTTGAGGTTAAAACGTGAAATACGAATTTTAAACCGCGCGATAAAAATAAAATGAGTAAAAATGAAAAGTGGAAGTAAAAATGAAATAAAATGGATAGTGAATTTAAAATATAATTGTAATAAAACAATGGTGCATATAAAATATAGACTGAGCATAGTCTAGTCGCGATAGAATTTATTTAAACGTACGCGGATATCTTCCGACTACGTAAATAAATTAAAATATATTATTTAAATAATAAACCATTAAAATAATTGGCATGAAATTTTTAGAAATGTCACAAATTGCTTGGAAACTCTCCGATATTAAGGGTATTAACCCAGATTTTTGTACACACAAAATCTTGATGGAGGATGACTTCAAGCCTGCAGTGCAACATCAAAGAAGGGTAAATCCAAAAATCCATGATGTGATTAAACAAGAGGTTCTTAAACTTCTTGATGCAGGATTAATTTACCCTATCTCTGACAGTCCATGGGTTAGTCCCATTCATTGCGTTCCAAAAAAGGGTGGCATTACTGTTGTCACTAATGAGGAAAATGAGTTGATTCCAACTCGACTGGTTACCGGGTGGCGAGTATGTATTGATTACAGAAAGCTTAATGACGCCACCCGCAAAGACCACTTTCCGCTACCCTTTATGGACCAGATGCTTGAGAGATTAGCTGGAAACGAGTACTATTGTTTCCTTGATGGTTTCTCAGGATACTTCCAAATCCCCATTGATCCATCGGATCAAGAAAAGACTACCTTCACATGCCCTTACGGAACCTTTGCTTATAAACGTATGCCTTTTGGCTTATGTAATGCTCCAGGTACGTTCCAGAGGTGCATGATGGCCATATTTACCGACATGATCGGTAAAACCATGGAGGTCTTTATGGATGACTTCTCGGTCATTGGGGATTCATTCTAAACATGTCTCACCAATTTAGAAAAAATGTTGAAAAGGTGTAAAGACACCAATCTATGTCTAAATTGGGAAAAGAGTCATTTTATGGTCAAAGAGGGCATTGTCCTCGGCCATAAGATTTCCAAGAATGGGATTGAGGTTGACAGAGCTAAGGTTGATGTCATTGCAAAACTGCCTCACCCTACTACCGTCAAAGGTATTAGGAGTTTCTTGGGTCATGCCGGGTTCTATCGTCGATTTATACAAGATTTTTCTAAAATCTCACGGCCTATGACTCATCTCCTTGAAAAGGATACTCCTTTTATCTTCTCACCAGAGTGCATCGAAGCTTTTGAAACACTAAAGAAAAAGCTTACTGAGGCACCCATTCTTATTGCCCCCGACTGGGATTTACCCTTCGAGCTTATGTGCGATGCAAGTGATTTTGCTATCGGTGCAGTCTTGGGGCAACGCAAAACGAAACACTTTCAGCCTATCCACTACGCAAGCAAAACTATGAACGAAGCTCAAACACATTACACCACTACAGAAAAAGAATTATTAGCTGTGGTGTATGCTTTTGAGAAATTTCGGACATACTTAATCTTGACTAAAAGCATAGTGTATACGGATCATTCGGCTCTTAAATATCTATTTGCAAAACAAGATGCAAAGCCGAGATTGCTCCGTTGGGTTCTCCTCCTCCAGGAATTTGATATCATTATTCGTGATAAAAAAGGAGCTGAGAACCTGGCTGCTGATCATTTGTCCCGATTAGAGAACCCACATCAAAATGTGTATGAGAAAAAGGAAATAAATGAAACATTTCCTCTCGAAACACTTAATGCGGTTGCTTTTCGCGGAGATTCTACTACCCCATGGTTTGCCGACTTCGCAAACTACCATGCAGGTAACTTTGTTGTGAAAGGGATGTCAACCCAACAGAAGAATAAATTCTTTAAGGATGTTAAACATTACTTCTGGGATGACCCCTACTTATTCAAAATCTGTGCGGATCAAGTCATCCGACGGTGTGTATATGGACAGGAAGCCACTGAAATTCTTAAGGCTTGCCATGCTGGACCCACTGGGGGACATCATAGTCCTAATTACACCGCCAAAAAGGTGTTTGATTCCGGATTCTTTTGGCCCACAATCTATAAAGATGCCCAGGATCTCATTAAAACCTGTGACGCTTGTCAGTGTCATGGAAACATTTCACAAAGAAATGAGATGCCACAAAATGCTATTCAAGTATGTGAAATATTTGATATCTGGGGCATTGATTTTATGGGGCCATTTCCATCATCCAGAGGAAACAAGTACATACTTATGGCAGTTGATTATTTATCAAAGTGGGTTGAAGCGAAAGCTTTACCCACAAATGATGCCCGAGTTGTAGTGAAATTCCTGAAATCTCTTTTTGCCCGTTTTGGAACCCCACGTGCTATCATAAGTGATCGCGGTACGCATTTCTGCAATGACAAATTTGATAAAGTCATGCAAAAATATGGTGTAACCCACCGTCTTTCTACCGCGTATCACCCACAAACAAGTGGGCAAGTTGAGGTTTCAAATCGTGGTATCAAAAGGATACTTGAGAGGACTGTTGGTGAAAACCGTGCTGCCTGGTCGGATAAATTAGATGACGCACTATGGGCCTTTCGTACAGCTTATAAAACACCCATTGGGTGTACACCTTACAAGCTTGTGTACGGAAAGACATGTCATTTACCGATGGAACTTGAGCACAACGCCTACTGGGCTTTGAAACATGCCAACTTTGACCTCAAAACTGCGGGTGATCACAGAAAAGTTCAAATGAATTAATTAAATGAACTACGTGATCAGGCTTACGAGAACTCTTTAATCTATAAAGAAAAAACAAAGAGAATACATGACTCAAAAATAAAGAACCGCGTTTTTAACGTTGGTGATCGAGTACTTCTCTTTAACTCTAGATTAAAGATCTTCTCGGGTAAATTAAAAACCCGTTGGACTGGTCCATTTACTATCACTAAAGTTTATCCATATGGTACCGTTGAGTTATCTCAAAATGACGGTCCATGTTTTAAAGTGAATGGCCATCGTGTGAAACATTACTTTGGAGAAGACTTCCCAAACGTGGTTGTCCCGGATCTCCAAACTTTCCCCAAGGACAATTAAATTCGGGGTCGAGTCAAGCTAGTGACTCGGGAATCAAAAACAAGCTACCTCATGGACAATTCAATTCGAGGTCGAGTCAAGCTAGTGACTCGGTAATCAAAAGCATAGCAATATGGGTTTTCACTCATATTTCTGATTTCTTTCTCTTTTCTACCACCTAGTGTGGGGGAGATGCCCCCACATGTTGTATATATGTATATTTCTTCAAAAAAAAATAAAAAAAAATAAAAAAAAATAAAAAAAAGAAAAAAAAAAAGTTCAAAACAAAAGAAAAAAGTGAGTTTGTATGTAAATAGCCTAAAATAAAGGTTATAAATATTTACTTCTTACGTTCTAGCTATCGGTTTAACACCCGGTGATTTGAATATTGAGGGCAATATTCATTTCTAAGTGTGGGGGGGATTCTCACGAATTCAAACACATGTTCCATCAAGCACCCTCATTTGATCAAAATTTAAAGTTTTTTCTCATCAACCCTTGGTGTTTCAACAGATTTTTCTAAAGTCTCAGGATTTGATTGACCTTTAAGCTTTTTCCTAAACTCTAGGTTATTGATGAGTGTGTAAATACTCATCATTTCTGTTACATTTAATCTGCAAAAACATATGAAAACACACAGGAATGCCTTGAAATATATAAAATTATCCCTGGATTGTGTTTTTATGCATAAGGATTGAAAACTGATGAAAAACAAAACATTTCACATAATTTACAGTTTCAGTCCCTGAACTTTGGAAAATTGGCAAAACTAGTCCCTGGTAAATCAAAACTTGTACAAATGTCATAAAAGGTCCTTGGGATTCAAAAGTTGTAAGAAATAGTCCTTTAAAGTTTAAAATCACATATTTACAACTTTGGTCCCTCAAGTTTGAAAAGTGTCAAAATTAGTCCCTAAGGTTTTAAAAATAAGAAAATAATAAAAATAAACCTTATACTATTCTAAATTGACAAAATTGGTCCTTATGATAACTTTTGAGAAGATACAAATTCAACCCTTCAAAAATCAGAAAATTACAGATTTGGTCCCTGGAGTTTGTGGAATTGGCAGATTTGGTCCCTGAGGTTTAAAATAATAAAATTTATACTTGTGGTCCTTGTACTAATGGTTAATTGCAGGTTCAGTCCTTATTTGAAGTTTGGAAAAATCACAAACAAAGCCCCTCAACTTTACCTATATTACACATTTGGTCCTTGTGATTTTCTAAGCTAAAAACCAACCGGACCCCAAAAATATAAACCCATCCCACAATCCAAATCCAGTCCAACTACTTGGGCCCAAAATCCCTTACAAGCCCACCCCCCTTTGTAAATAAATAAAACCAAACACCCCCGTATTTCCTTCTTCTTCTTCCACCTCACACCCACACCTGTTCTTCCACCTCAACCCCTCCAGCTCACACCCTCATCATCACACCCACTCTCCACCATCTCCTTCACCCTGAACACGCCACAATAAATGCACTTCACACCCCATTTCAACCTAAAACCACCACTGTAGCAACACTTACCCACGGTTTTGAGTAAAACCACCCCAACTTGCCTCAAAACTTCTAATACTTGTCCCTCCTCCTCATGCTACCTCCCAATAATCTTTAATTGCATCAGAACTGCCTCAATTCCACGTGGAGCATTTTGGCGCCAAAACTGATTTAAATGGTTGGGATGAGTTTGACTCAATCAATGGCCATGATTTGAAGTGGGAAAATATCTGGATGCTAGTGGGAAGATATTTGGTGATATATACAGAAAAAGGAAGCAATGTGGATCTATCTAGTTTTTTAATTAAAAATAATGAATGTCGATTAGCTAATTTTCAAGTTTTCTTTGTATTTTTAAGCTTCTAAGTTGTAATTTCAAGATTCTGAGTGTTAAATCAAAGTTATTTTCAGTCTCAATTTGAGTTTCTTGTTTCCAATTCAGTTTATGCAAATCTGTTTAATCAAAAATCTCATGTCACTTGAATGTTGTTATTAACTGATGTTAGGGACCATTAAGCTCATCTAAGCTCATAATACAGCTTCTATAAACTATTGAAAATCATAAAAGTAGTTATAATCATAAAAACAAAAATAAAAAAAATATAGAATTAAATAAGAGAAAAATAAAAAAAAAAATCAACAAGATGAAGCAAGAAGGTGCAAGCTGAGCAATTTTAGATCAAATATGGGTTAGTGGGTCTGTGGAGACCTATTAGGTGTGTTACTTGTTCATGGTTCACTTGTTCTCAGTTGCATTCCCATTTGTAAGCTCAAATCTCTTTTAGCTTACTACTGTATATCTATTTGTTTATACTTATTACTGTTGTTTTATTGATTAGTTAGTGTTATTTAGTCAAATTACTACCTAAAATATCCTACTTGTTAATTTAAATACTAGGTTGCTTAGTTATTCTAATTCTCAGTCAACATAGCATAAACTGGTTCTTTTGTTATTTGTTATTTATACTTATGTTTCTGTGATTATTTTCCATTATTATATCATGTTAAGTTGTTATGTATCACTTTCATAAGCTCAATCATCATTTTGTTTTGAAAACCTTTGATTCTCAGTTTTGAAGGTGTGTTTGGATCTTGGTTGTTTGCTGAAATTTTGTTGTTGTTTTGCTATTGTTTCTATATAAGTAGACTGCATAAGGTCCTAATAGTCTATTTCTATCTTAACAACTAGTGTTCATAAGTAAAAAATTCAAATCTCATCTTGAATTTTTATACAGCTTAGCTGTTAAGGATTTACAAGTCCAAATCTTCATATTAGCTATATAAGTGGTTAGGTTAACTTATTTTAAACTTATTACAGCTTAATACATCATGTTTAATCAGTAAGAGTGATTAGAAGTTCATTAAAGTCAACTTAGCAAGAAAATAGAAAAAGTCAAAATTGTTTGATCTCAGATTTTCCAAAATTTCAAAGAATTTTAGAGAATTTTGAGAGAGGATTCAGACTTCCAAATTTTCAGGACTTGGAAACTACCACCTCATCTGTGGAATCCTATCACCATTACATTTTTGCAAATTTTTGTTTGTTAGTTACACAAGCTAGAAATCACTTGCAGGGGAAGAACCTCCCCTGCTACACAGACCTTGTCCTTCACTCCAACTTTCAGGGTATCTCCAAAGCACATTAGTGGGTCCCTTTGTAAGCTTCTTAGTTTTTTGAAAAGCTTAGCAGCTTATCTTTCAAAATCAGGATTTATTTTTCATTTTGTAGCTTATTAGGTAGGGCTGCAGTCAGCTTTTACTTTGTCAAAAGCACCACTCAAACTGATACATTAGCTTGGAATAACCAACTTCATGCCTTCCCCTAGTTTACATTAGTGGAAACCAGAGTGTGAAATTTAGCTTTTTGGATACCCCAATAAGCCATATTGCTAGTTCAAAGCTTAATTTGTCATTTTAAGCTTATTCAGACATAGCACTCAAGCCTTGTAGCTAGTACATTTCATCTGAGTATACTGAGTACTCAGATTATGTGCTCAGTTTCAAACAAGCTTATCTAGCTTATCAGTGAGAATTAGGTCTTGATTATTGACTTATTAGGAAACCATACTGCTTATCTTCATATTTCAAGTTTAAATTTGGATCTCTGATCCATTGTATGGTCCCCACATAAGCCTGTTTCTCTTTGTGATTGCCTTGTCTCAGCAGACATTGGCTCAACCACCACCTTTGGTGGTCCATTGTGATTGACTCAGTGGGTCCCACACCCTATAAATAGGTTCTTACAACCCCCCTCCTACCAGACTTGAACTCTTGATCTTTTGTTTGACCATTTGACCACTGGACCCCACCTAGAATAAGCCCTTAAGTCTGTCCCATATTTTGTCTCAGAAAACAAATAAGCATAAGCTTATTGAAGCTTTTTGGCTTATTCAGCCAACACCTTGAGCTTTTTCTTGCTTATACATGTTCAATGAACTCTGAGGAGTCAAGTTTTACCAAGGTGGACCCCACATAAGCTCTTGTGAGCTTAAATCCATCCACAGTCAACAAAAGTCAACTGTGTGGTCTAATAAGCACTCATAGTGCTTATTTTGTGATTATAAATTAATTTCCTTTATTAAAGTTTCTTATTTTAAGTATTTAATTATTTTTGTAAAAGAAAAATAAGAAAAAACCAAACTTAATTATAGTGATAGCTTCTATTTAATAGAAACTATCTATTTAATTTTCTTTTTTAGCTTATTTATAAGCACTTCTGCTATTTTATATTTTTATTAAATCTATTATATATTAAAGTAATTTTATAAATTTTTCCAGAATTTTCTTTTGTCATCTAGTGTTATTTAGAATTAATATTAGTTTATTTAATAATTAAATAATAAATAAGAATTAAATAGCATAATATATTTTTATAAGGTAACACCTATATTTTATATTTTTCCTAGCTTCTATAAGTCATAAAATAATTTTAGAAATTTTCTTGTGATTTATACTGTTCATTTACTAGTTTTCATAATTTAATTATTTTAATTAGATAATAATTAATAAATAGCATAATAATTAGTAGATTAAATTAAAAATACATAAAATAAAGTTTTTATAATTTTTTAGGATTCCCATGATGGTTAATTAGATATATTAAAATTTTCATAATTATCTAAGTCTTTTTAGTAATTATAAATAAGTTAATCAATATAATTAGTTAAATAATAAATTAAATAATAATTAATTAATAATAAATAGATAAATAGTGTGAAAAATATAATTTTAATTTTAAAATAAGTTTTATAATATTTTAGATTTTTAGAAATTTTAATTTTAATTTTCTAGACTTATTTTACATTTTCTTAATTAATAGTTAATTATTAGATAATTAATAAATAGTTATTAAATAAAAATAATTAATTAAATAGTTTTTAATTATAAAATAAATATTTTAAATTTATTTAATTTGCATTTAAGCCCCTAAGGCTTGCAAAATCCTACTATAAGTTAAATTTGTTTTTGTTTACGTTTAATTAGTAAACGTTTACGTTTTTCAGTCCCTTTTTCACGTGTACTTATCTGATTTCACGTATTAGTTGATATAGCTTATTAAAGCTATTCACTCTTATATTTCAGTAGTACAAATCACTTAAACCCTTTTCCTGTTCAATTCACCTGATCTCAAAGTCGTTTTATTTCAGATTTCACATCTCGTTGGGATCTAACGATCCGGGGAAACACTAAACTCACTGGAGTATTGGTTTAGGCTGTTTGACTTGTTGACCATTACTTGGTTGATATTATCTGACTGTTTAAGACCAATCAGTTATCTACCCCATAACAAGAGACATCTCTCCTAGGTGGTTGAAAACTACCTGGAGGATTAGGAACTGCATTGTATCCCTTGTCATTCTTATATTCAGGAGGTGTTGGACTAAGGGATTCCTCATCACTAGAAGTGTTTTCATCCAAACTTATGAATTCTTCATCACTGGTTGAGGTATCTACTATAAGATTTAGTTCCTTACTCTTAAATGGAATACCTTCTGTGCTATCATTATCATAACCTAGGCCAGTTTTAATGTTTGCTGTTCTTTGTTTTTCAACAAATTGAACATGTGACAGACCTGATTCATTCCAAACAGCAAGTTTTTCTAACAACTTATCCTTCTCAGTAGTAACTTTCTCTAGTTCAGACACCTTACATCCTAGTTTCCATTCACTCAACTTTACTTGGTACTCTTGTTGCTTATATCTTTCAGCCCATGCTACTTCATTATTTTCATGAGTTATTATTTTGGCTTCCATTGACTCTAAAGTTAATTGGTAGCCAGCTATCTCAGACCTAGCCCTTTGAAATTTATCTCTTTCAACTACATATTCACTAAGTAACTTTTGATACATATCATTGCAATTAGAGCATACCTCAGAGATAGTGGATGAACTTGGTGAAGTAGCTACCATAGCAAGCTGAACAGGATCTTCTTCAAACTCCATGCTCCAATCAAAGATTCCTAGACCATCTCTTGACTCCAAAGCAGCATATCCAGGCTCTTCATCAAAAGCTGTGCTCCAATCTTCCAATGCAACCATTGAGTAGGTTACAGGTTCATCATCAAACTCATTGGACCAATCAATCTCTCATAGATTCTCTTGAGCAACCAAAGCTTTTGGTTTTGGTTCATTAATAGGAACCTCTTTTCTTTCAGTCTTGGGCTATTCAATCATCTTGTTTGCTTGATACTTTGCAAATTTGCATTCCCTTGCAAAGTGACTAGTCCTTTGACAATTGAAGCACTCAATTTTGGACTTATCAAATGTTATTCCCTGCTTAGCTGTGAAATTAATGCCTCTTCCTGTCTCATTCATAAACTTTTTGATCCTTGCAGTGATCATGGCAACTTGCCATCTGATATCAATCTCTTTCATAGCATCATCATCAATTTGCAGGACATCTTCTTGATAGGTTACAGGTAGAGTTGCTTGTTGAGCAAAGAATGAACATAGAACATCATCTGAAGTAGGGGTGTTTGATGGTGATGAAGTGGTAGTGACCATAGTTGTACATGGAAGTTGAGTTTCAGTTACAGTACTTTGGACAGGATAAGCAATACCTTTATTGGAAGTACTACTTCTATTTTCAGAAGATACAAAAGCAATGTTTTGGGGTTTCTGATGTGTGCATGAACCTGTAGTACCATTCATCTCATGCTCATACACCTTCAGATTGTTGTAGAGATCATCAAAGTCCATTGTGTCCGAACCTGGTTGTCCTCTGATCATAGTAGCAACTACATGCCATGCGGATGGTAAGCTTCTCAAGAACTTCAAGTTAGCATCTTCAACTGATGCCTCAGCTCCATATAGTTCTATCATACTCAGAAGATTTTGGAATCTTTCATAAGCAGAATCAAGACCTTCTCTTTCACCAACAGTGAAATTTTCAAGTTGTTGCTTCAACAGGTTCCTGTGCATCTTTTTGGAAGCATCATTACCTCAAAACTTTTTCTTAATTGCAGCCCATAGTTGTTTTGCATCCTGAGCATCATGAAAGTTCAATAGGTGTCCAGCAGGAATAGCAGACAGTAATATGTTGAGAGCTTTGTCTTGATTTCTTTTTATAGCAGCTGGGATGGTTGGTTTAGGTGGTTTAGGTTGTCCTGGGAGCTCTACTGGTTCTTCAAGTACCATATTGCCATTGACAATCACATCCCATAAAGCTTGGTATGTGATGGCAATGTACTGCCTCATCTTCATGGCCCATAAGTCATATTCTCCCTTCTTGACAATAGGAATTCTAATAGCAGTGATAGATGGAGCAGGTGCAGCCTCTGTCGACATCTTGAAGGGTTTGTAGCAGTATCGGTTTAAGAGATTATCTTCTTAATCAGAGTTTCCAACACAAGCTCTGATACCACTTGTTGGATCGATATACTCTGACCAAACTACTTTGTAGCTTGTAAGGGTTTAACAATATTAAGTAAACTCAACACTATTAATATTGAAACACTGTTTTGACCTTGTAAAGTATGCGGAATCTACTAATACAAAGCTTAAGAAGAACTTTTATATTAAACCAAACTTGAACCTGTTTGATTACACAGATTCACTAACAATCCCTAACTATTATCGACTTGTAAAGCTCTAAGACTCTTAGAACTTCGACTAAAAACTTATATCCCTAATACCATAATAAGGCTCCTTATATAGATAACCTTAAGTCGGTTTACATCATCTACTTGAACGACAAGTAATTATCCCTAACTAATTCTAGAATATTCATACAATATTACATATTAATCCTTTAATCAATATTGCACTTAAGTCCTTATTCTCTTCGAAGTACTTTGAATAATCTTCAATATGCAGAAGTACTTTGACTTTGATCTTCAAGCAGCACCTTGACACAGCAGTACTTTGAAATACAGAAGTACCTTGATCTTTTATATCCCAACACATGATGAATCCTTTAGGTAAATTGAACATAAGATTATTGAGGAAGATTCTTATGATTCGGACTCAGAAGTTGAGATGCCTAGAGAAGCACTTGAGATACTTAGGAAAATGCTTAGGATAGATTCTACTAAAACACATGATGAGGATATAGGTGATCTTGACATGAGGAATGATGAGATAAATAACATAAGCCCACCAAGTACCCACAAGTCCTACCATCATTTGAGGCACACACACCGCCCGTAACTTACCCGAAAGATGTAGAAGAGACTCTAGGAATCCCAATGGAGGTAGAACCTTTAAACCAAACACAACTGGAGGATATAAGTTTGAATACTTGTAGCCATAACCTTACTCTTGGTTCTAGGGAATTTCCTAGTGTTGATGAACCGGAACATTAACCTTTACACAACTTTCCATCCTTAGATTTACATCTAGGAGACAAAAGAGGAACCGACCCACCCATCAACCCATGTTATCCGGGTAGTTTTAGGATGAAGGAAGCCATTCACTCACCCCCTTCACCTCACGTGGCATATCTCCACCCTAAGGGTGTGTATCGCTACTTTCACCCACACTTAATCCTAAGTGTAGGGAAAAGCTCCCTTATTTCCATTAAATAAGGGTAGAGTCAGGCTCGTGACTCGAACAAAAACAAGCGCTTCTTGGGAGGCAACCCAAGCTTTTAATTGTTTGTTTGTTTGTTTGCTTTTATTTGATTTCATATATATGCTTTATCTTATTGTTCATTGTTCATGTATCAAATAAATTGTGAAAATGCTTTATTTTGTCTTTAACCTCGTCTTAATTACATATATAGGTATTTTGCAAAAAGATAAGTGTAGGGAAGATCATATTTAATTTTAAGAACAAGTTGAGCATGAACAAAAGGAATTAAAGATATGCACATATATTTGTGTTTGTTAGAGTCAAATGCTTGTATTGATTCACAATGAATGTTTTACATGATTTTCAGGTGTTAAAACTTAGATTTTTCTGGAAATTTTCCAGAAACAAAATATAAAGAATTCTATCAGATCACTTCTGACGGCGTCAGCGGTCATTTCCTGATGGCGTCTGGTGTTATTTCTGAAAAATTTTCTAGGTTTTGTTTTTCTGCTAGAATTGTATAGTTTCGTAAAATCTTTAATTTTTAAAACTCCAGGAACCTGTAAACATTTATTTTGTAAGCATTATATCTTTAATTGTTTTGTTTTTATTTCTAAGTCTGGAATTACATCTAGTTTTGATTTTTCTTTGTTCGGTTTGATGCCTTGGTTTTTGTGTTTGTTTTCTTAGTTGATTACAGGTTATATTGGACAAGAAGATGATTTCTATTTCTTATGAGAAGCTTTTCCTGTTCATTTTCTTGGAGGAAGATTTAACCATGTTACCACTATCGTCCATACCGAGCGAATCAGGGGAGTATTCGTTTCTTTCATTTTCATTTATCTTTGCTTTTACACCTTTTATTTTGAACATTGGGGACAATATTCGATTTAAGTGTAGGGAGGGTAAATTGGGATACCTTAGAAACTATAACTTCACTTGATTTTTGTTTTGTTTAACAGTAGATGTGTAATAAAACTAAGAGAAATACTTGTTAGGGTAATTTTAGCACCAAAATTAAAAATTTTTTGCAACATATAAGAGTGAAACTTTAGCCTTAACAAGCGTCTCATGGATAGGAGTTATATGACTAGCACAAAAACCGTACCACTCAAAAAAAAATTCCATCCCAAATTTGTGAGGTTCGCCCCTAGATTTGTTAGGAAAAGCCTTAGTGCTTATGAGTGTACCGGTTGTATTTAGATTCTAGAACTTGTGTTAGTGATTCATTCCGAGACCACATGTGAGACTACATTCGTGTTGTTGGATTTACTACATAATAAGAGGCATTAGGATAACCCATGTTTTTAAGCCTGTTTGTTTATATAATTACATTGACTTCATCGGTCAAGTAATTTTCCCACACATTTGCGATGTACTCATTTTTAGTACACGATACCCCTAGTGCAACCCCCAGAGCCTATCTTTTTCATTTCTAACTTTAAGCATTTTACTTAAAGGAAGAATTTGTTTACAATTCACCCCCAAATGTACACACAAATCGCCTTAGCCTACCTTGTATGCACTCATCTTTAGTGCATTATTGTTACATGTTTAAACCCTTAGTTAATTGTCTAATTGATTTCATTGTTGCTAAGTCGAGTCGTATCTTGTACATATTGTTTTGGGACGATTGGGACTCATGGGTAAAAGTACTAGTGTTATGGAGTAATAGGGAAGAACATCATTTATTACCCCCATATATGCGTTAATAATTTAAAGTACTACAAGTGTTTCAATTATCTTGATTCGAGTCTCTATTTTTTTTTTTAAGTTATGTAAAAGTTCAAGTGTAGGGAGGAAACAAGCTCCCTTTGATGTATTATATTTGGATGGTAGAGTTAAAGTGTATGCAAAAAAAATCGAAAAAAATGATTTTTTTTAAAACAGAGAAAAAGAAAAAGTAAAAAGAAAAACATACGGGCTACCATTCGTTTCTTTTATTTATGTTTAAGTCAATATAGTGTCTTGAAAAATCAAAAAAGAGTCGTAGTTAGTTCAAGTTGAGTCGAGTCTTGGCTTAGCAACGCCTCATTGTACATGTAATTAACTAAGACAATTGACTTGCCACCAGTAAAATATCCCTTATCCAACAAACCGTGTTTTCCTTACCCCTACACCTAACGTTATAACCCTTTAAAAAGACCTCTTTGATAGTTTTCCTAGGTGCTTACTCCAAGTGGTGGAGGTTTTCGATCCTTTCCCAAGCCTATGGTAATCTATTTGCTATGACAGCTAGTGAGTGATATTTTTCCATTTCTATTAGTTATATTTAGGTTTATAAAGCCCGAGAGATGAAAGTATCCAAACACTATTTGTGAGGTGCTAGTGTATAATTTCCGTGCTTCTTTTGATTAAGGTGGAACGATCATTTGTTGTAATTACTTTTATATTAGCATTAAATGACCCCTAACTTGTGTTTTGATTGGTGAAAAAGCTCATTTGCTTGAGGACAAGCAAATCCCAAGTGTAGGGATATTTGATAAGGAAATATTTGTTACACTTTTAGGGGGTCGTTTAAGCCCTAAATATTGTTTTTATGATCAAATATTGCCCTAAATCATTTCTTTTCTCATTTTAGGTACTTGGGACGTCATTTCTGGAATATGAAGCATTTTGGACGTTTTTATGCTCAAAAATGAAGAGAACAAGAAAACCAAGAATCAGGATTTTACACCTGACGGCGTCAGGCTTGGAGGCTGACACCGTCACTTGAAGAATGAAGCTGGAGGAATTTAACGCGTGATGCCCCAGAAACATTTGATAGAATATACCTGACGGCGTCAGGTTATGTTGGAAGTAGGACGTCTAGTGTTGAGTTAAATAGAGACGGCCTAGATGACCTTGAAGGTGACGGCGTCAAGATTCAACCTGAAGACGTCAGAAGATATAGAATGACGACATCAGAACAACGACTTGCACAAGAAGAAACCGTCATAAGTTAATCAATACAATCACAACTTGCGCGTGGAGTAGCTGATACTGTTTTGGACATATCTTTTGCATACGAACTCGGATTTGAGCGATTCAAAAAAGGAAATGATCGGAAAGAAAAAATCTTAGATTTGGTGAAAAAATGGTTGTGACGCCATCAAGTGTTAGGGCTGACGCCGTCAACCTTGGCCGACAGAAAAGTTGCCTATAAATACAACATTATAACTTCACTTTTTGTAAGCCCCAAACCCTAAGTCCGATTCTAGGGTTAGGGTAGGTGTTTTTCCAGCAACTTAGAGGGTTTCAATCACTCCATAAACATCTTGTAATGGTTTGTTGATTATATCTTAATTCATGTCTTCAATTATCATTATTGTTGCTTGTTCTTCATTAATTATGCTTGGATAATTCACCTTGTGTTTACCTATGATTGTGTGAAACTTGTTTATAATTAATTAGATCTTATTGATTCCTTGTTGATGTTTGTGTCTATCTTTATCAATTAAGGTGTGACACTTCGATAGGTCTAATTGGTTTAGTTTATAATTCTTGTTTCCTATTGTCTCTTGTTTGATTGATTGATAATCGATGTTAGGCTTAAGAAAACTGGCTAATCTCCTATACGGTAACTTTCTTGAACGTCTTAGGAAACATGAATTGGATGTGTACTATGATTTTAATGGTTGTATTTAATGCATAAGTGACTATTAAGGAGGCCATGGTTAGGATACTTAACGTGTCGCCATAGGAAGAGATAGGAGCTTACAGAGTTGGGGAAGATCGTACATAGCCCTACGAATGGTATTAAGGAAAGCAACCCTTTAGTTACAACAAGGTTAACATTCATTAGGTAGAATTGGATAGCTAGCAAAGAGTAATACATCATAGGTAGATACGCTTCACTTCCCTTATAGAGCTCTAATTTACTTTTCTTGCACATTAGTTTAATTGGTAGCTTTTGGGTTTGTTGATTAGCAACTAATTCCGCTCCTCCTTCCAAAACCCGAGATATTTTACCTGCTTTCCATAAAATAAAATAAAAATACAAAAAGAATCATCCCTCACCTCTAGACCTAGTTAGATTAATTTCAATCCTAATGAACACTATTCCTTGTGGAGAACGATCAATCCCCCGGTACTTACTAACTCACTATACTACATCGGTCAGGTACGCTGCCTGGTGGGGATTGTAAGCTTCTCAAGATCCCTTGAGAAGTAAAACTTTTGTGTAGACTACAATCCACACACCAGAACCTTCGAGTGGATCTAACATGCCTCACACTTGTATATGATGTCCATCGCGTCCGTATGCATTGACGGCCAGTAGTACCCTTGCTTCATTATCTTGGAGACAACAGAGCGTGGCCCTGGATGTAGACTGCAGGATAGGAAAGACCTTCGTAGATTATATTCGAAGCTTCCTTTGGTCTAACAAAACAAAGCCAAGGGGATAGGAAAGACCTTCTGTAGAGGTGGTCCCCAATTAGCCTGTGTTGAGGGGCCTTGATTATGAACTTTCTCGCTAACTTTGGATCTTCTGGGAGGACGCCACTTATTAAGTATTCCCTTGTCGGGTCATCCAGTTGGACCCTTCTTCAACTATAACATCGGACACCTCCTTACTTTTGATGGATCTTTCAGCTAGTACTTCTACTAGGACTTCCTTAGTTAGGTGAGCGAATGCCATTGAGGCTTACTTTCTTAATGCATCTGCTTTTTTGTTCTGGTTCCTTTGTACATGCTCAATTGTGTAGGACTCGAACCCATTGAGGATTTCTTTAGCTTTTTTCCAGGTACAGTTTGATGGTAGGCTGTCTTGCTTCATAGGAACCTTTGATTTGGTTTGCCACTAGTTGAGAGTCGACGAAAACCAAGAGGTGACGTACTTCCATGTCCCTTACTAAACGAAGACCTGCTAACAAAGCTTCATATTCTGCTTCATTATTAGTTGCCTCAAATGCGAAGCGCATGGCATAGGTGTACTCCTTTCCCTCCGGATTGACTAGCATCAACCCTGCTCCAGAACCATTAGAGCTTGAGGGTCTATCTGTGTATAGTTTCCAACTATCCTCCTTCTTCAAGGATTCCTTTTTGGGGACTTCCTTAACTTGACTGGGTTCAGAAGGTGTTTCAGCTAGAAAATCTGCAAGTATTTGGCCTTTTATGGAATTTCTAACCTTGATTCTATTTCATGCTCTCCCAATTCGATGGCCCATTTGGCTATTCTGCCTGACTTTTCAGGCTTCGATAGTATTTGTTTAATAGGCTTGTTGGTCAGTACCGTTATAGGGTGAGCTTGAAAATATCTTCGAAGGCGTTTTGCAGCATGAACCAGAGCTAGGATTAGCTTTTCCAACTCTGGGTAATTTAACTCAGCCCCTTGTAGAACTCGGCTAATGAAGTAGATCGGGATTTGCTTCTTTTCCCTTTTCGCTAAAAGTATCGCGCTAATACTTTCGAAGGATGCAGCGATGTACATATATAGCACTTCACCTTTGATTGGAGTTGTGAGTGTCGGTAAGATTTCCATAAATTCCTTTAATTTTTGGAATGCGGCTTCTGCTTCAACACTCCATTGGAAAGTTTTCCTGTCCGTATCCTTTAAGGGTTTTGAAGAATGGTAATAATCGATCTTTACCCTTCGACAAGAATCTTCTTAGTGCTGCAAACTTTCCATTTAGGCTTTGTACAACTTTTAGTGTTTTTGGGGTCTGTAAATCTGTGATAGCTTTGACTTTTGAAGGGTTAGCTTTAATCCCCTGTTTTGTAATAAGGTGTCCAAGAAATTGCCCCTCCTCAACACCGAAAGAACACTTCTTTGGATTAAGCTTCATGTTGATTGCCCTTAGTTGATCGAAAGTTTCTTGAATGTCGGAGATCAGGTCCTCTTCTGTCCTGCTTTTTATGACCATATCATCAACGTAAGCATGTAAATTCCTTCCTATCTTCTTATGGAAGGCTTTGTCTACCAGTCGCTGGTACGTTGCTCCTGCATTCTTTAAGCAAAAGGGTATCTTTTTATAGCAATATACACCTTTCCCTGTATAAAAGGTTGTCTTCTCTTCGTCCTCTTCTGCCATTTGTATCTGGTATCCTTTGTAAGCGTCTAAAAAACACTTTAAGCGAAACCCTGAGAGGGATTCAACCTTCCAATCTATCTCCGACAGGGGATAACAATCTTTTGGGCATGCTTTGTTGATGCCGGTGAAGTCAACGCACATACACCACCCTCCGTCATTCTTCTTTACCATAACTGGGTTGGCCTCCCATGTTTGCTATTTCACCTCTTTGAGTATGCCTGCTTGTACGAGCTCATCTACTTCCTTGCATGCGGCTGCGTTCCTCTCAGGTGCCAGGCTTCGACGCTTCTATTTAATAGGTTCAATGTGTTTGAACTCATTAAGCTTATGCTATGTGCCGAAGGGCTTGCCATCGATCATGAGAGTTCTCAGAACCCGTGTCATGTTAGAGTATGTCCATGTGAAGACATCCTTATTATCCCTGAGGAGTTTCTCTAGGCTTGCTTTGAAGGTAGCGGGGAGCTGTTTCCTAATTACCACTGTTTGTTCTCGATAAAGCTCGTTTACCACAATACGCTCTTCAGCATCTGTGCAACTCAAAATGACTTTCGGAGGGTCTTCCGGGCTTTCTTTAATCTTCTTCCTAGCATCCTGTGCTTTTCTTTGGTTGTAACTGGAGAACACGAGTCCAATTCCATATGTTGTTTGGAACTTAATTGTTGTGTGTATGGTAGAAACTACGATGCCCATCTTCTGCATGGCAGTTCTCCCTATCAACAGGTTATAGGGAGAATCGGACCTCGTGATTGCAAAGGTGAGAGTTTCCGTCCTTGCGAGCCTTCCTTCACCAATTGTTATGTCTAGGGGAACTTCTCCCAAAGGCCATGAGTGTTCCCTTGAGAAACCCACCAAGGGTATTTTCGAGTCTACCCTTTGTGACCTAATCGAAGGCTTGAGTTTCAGGAAACAATGTTTGTATATGATCTCGCAGGAGCTTCCACATTCCATGTAGGCCCTATTCACTTCTCGATTGAAAATGAGGACCTTTATAACCACCGGGTCGTCTGAAGGAGGCTGGCCTATTATGGGTGGAAACGTTACTTCCTCTACTGCTTGTACCTCCTTCTCTACCTCTTTTCTTTTCTGACTTGGTCCTCCAAGGCGAACCATAAGGATCGGAGCCTCGTTGGAAGTATTCCTCTCCAACTGAGTGTCGGAGGCTTTGCCCTTCTTTATGCCCTTCATAAGGTGCGTCAGTTGTCCAGATCTTACAACTTCCTCTATTTGCTTCATCAGTTCCCTGCAGCTATTCGTTTCATGACCAAAATCTTCGTGGAAGTAATAATATTTGGTCGGATCAATGCTTTTGCCCTTGCTAGTTGATTCGTTGTTTTTTTGTGCAAAACAATTTATCAAAAATATCAAGAAACGTGAGGTCAATGTTCTCGTGAAGACAACAAGACGTGGAGAATTACAAGTAGACCTTTTAGGAAAAAGATTACCTCGTAAACTCGTGAAAGTGATATTTTTAAGACCGGGAAAGTGATTTCCCGGGTCGTGTCCCAACGAGGTGTGAATGGAAAGTTTCGTGAAAAGATCGAGATTAAAACCTTGTATGTTTGGTTGTGAAAGATTGTTTGGTGTTACAGTACGTTAAATTAACAGAGATTTGATAATTAACGAACGAAAATAAAATAAACGTACCCTAAATGGGAAATTAAACAAGGGAATTTAAATTAAAACTTAAAATCTACCTAACAACTACGGGAAACATGATAGGGAAAGTGGGGAATCCTAAAACGCAAGCTAACACAAATATGTGACGTTTATTTAAAATAAACGTCAACGCGCAAAATAAAACGTGAAATTTAGGCTACAAAAGTCCTACGGGAAACAATTTTCTTACGCACTAAATGACAAAAGAAAATTTTAGAAAAAAGAAAATTAATTTTTTTACAAAAATTCTATTTATTATGAATTTAAATCTAATTAACACTAATTAATTATTAATAAATACTAAAACTATTTTGAACATTCTGAAACTTTTTTAATAAATACTTTAAGCTAAGTAGAGCCTAAGAAAAATAAAAAAGGTGGGGTGCACAGTACAAATAAGCTGACAATAAGCAGTTATAAGCTGAAAGGATTATTTGTACCAAACAACAAAGGGTCAACTAATAAATTATGAAAGGAATGTTTGAAAAAAGACCCAAGGGCGACTGGTTTGGTGTTGTGGTGTTGTGTCTGTTCTGAGCTAGAGGTCAGGGGTTCGACCCCTGGCCTTTACCTTTTTACAAAACATTTTTTTTTTTTTTCAAATTTTCTTTTGCAAAAAACACTTTACCTTAAAACTAAAAAACTTATGTGAAAGAAGCTTCACTGAAAAACTAAAATGAAGCTTATGCAAAGCTTAAATCCCAACAGTGGAGGTTTTTGCTTAAAATGGGTTTTTTAAACAAGCTAGAAGCTAACCAATAAGCTCATAAGCTGAAACAAGGCACAAACAAGCAAAACACAATCTTCAACACATTCAAACAACATAATCTTAGCAATTAGACAGCTTAAGATCCAACAAATCACACAAGCTTAGATGAACTGAGTCCACCAGCAGTAACAGTGGTATGGGGTGACTTCAAGGGACAAAATAAGCAAGTTACAAGCAAATTAGACCAAACAACTTATGGGGCTAATAAGTCAACCTAGCAAACATCACAAAGCACCAAAGATCAGGTCATAAGCTCAAGAAATGAGCAAGTTGTGGTCCAATGAAAATGGTGAAATCTGTTAAGGTTATGGTGCAGGGCAGAAAATGGGTTCACTAGGCAACTTAAAGCCACAAAAAGGATGGTCAAGAAAAATTCCTAAAATTCTAACAAAAATAGTATAGGAATCACAAGCTAGAAAATACTAAATTCCCCAAGTTACAGATCCTAACTCCTACCCATGAGTAAATGAAAATTCCTCCACCTTATGAACAATTTTGGAGAACTTTGACTTTTTTTTTTTTACTTTTTGAAATTTTGACTTATGTGTGATTCTAATGCATCTATGTTACTTAATTAGTTATATTAGCCTAAAATGAGACTAGGATAAGCAATGTTAACAAGTTTCACACTCAATATGATGATTTGATTCTTCAAAATTCCCACAGTTGCACAGTTGTGAAGTGTAAAGGTTAATTTTAACTTTCACAAAGAAAATTACCAAGATTAAGGTTGAAATGAACTAATGTATTGTTGAGAGTGATGTCCAAATGGTTTTTATCCAAAACTAACATCAATAACACAGTAGGACAACTTAATCCAAACACCCCATATAGAAACTGTTTTTAGAAAGTTTATAAAGGAAATGACCAAATTAAGACTTAAACTGCACTAATTACTTTATACTAAGCTAAATCAAACTTAAATAAACAGAAATGAACAATCAAATACAACAAATCACACTTAACAAATAATATGAATAAACTTGGTAAAATTTCTTACTTGACATCCAAAGCTACTAGTAAACTGAGGACCAAGAACCAAAACATATCCTAATGTCCCCCATGGGACTCTAAACCATGATTCATCATCATACTGCTACTGCTTCTTCTTCTCTTCTTTATATTTTTATATTTTTTTAGTGATTTTCTTTGTTTTTTTCTTTTTTTTCTTTTCTTTTCTGAGTTTACACTTTCTTTTGACTTCAAATCATTTCACCAAGGTTTGTAAAAGCTACTGTGATTAATTAAGAGACAATTAAAGGGAACAATAACAAATTTGAAATTTTGATTAAAAGTACGAATTGCAAATAACTTAAAGGAAACTGGAATTTGATTAGAAACTTGGAATTACAAATTTTAAATTAAGTCTAAATGAAAGAAAAGATACAAAGAAGGGATGCCTTTGAGGCTTATATTGGTTCACTATTTATACTAACTAAGAAGTAGGTAGAAATCTTGCACTTGTGCTTCTTTTCTTAGATAAAACAGCCCTAATTTGATCCTTGTGACCTTGTGAACAAATCCCAACCATCCAATTATATGAGAAGTGATCCTGGCCCTTGAATTGGTTTTGGCGCCAAAAACGTTTTATGTAAATTCTGTATTGCCAGGGTGGATTGGGTGTTAGGTACAAGTTTGTGAAGTGTTGTGGGAATGGGGTTTGTGTTGGGGAGCCTTTTGAGGTAGTGGTGGTAGGGGTTGAGTGTTTGCAGGGTTGGCTATGGAGGTGGTGGTGAGACTGGGTAAAAGGGGGAAGGGATAAAGGAGGTGAGTTTGACCCGTTTTTTACTAATGTTGACCCTTTGACCGATTTTATTAATACGGGGTGTGGTTGGGCTGTTGGTACATGTGGGCTTGGGTGAAATTGGGCTTGGGTAAAAGTGGATCAGGGGGTTGTTTTGGGTGGGTTTTGTAATACTATCAATGATCTGTTTGGTTTATTAGGAGTAAAGCCCAAGGACCAATTGTGTAATTTTCTGATTTTTAAGGGGCCAAAACTGCCAATCTTCCAAACTTCTACCAAGGGCCAATTTTGTCAAGTTATAAATTCCCAAGGTTAATATGATCATTTTTCTTCAAAGTGTAATTCCCCGGGGGTCATTATTGATAACTTTGCAAACTTGAGGGACCAAACTTGTAATTTCTTGAAAATGCAATCAAAGGACTAATCTTGTCATTTGAGGATTGTTGGAGGACTTTTGTTGCCTTTTCTTCATAGAATCTCTCCAGGGATCATTTCTGTCATTTCTTGAAAGTACAGGGACCAATCTTGTCAAATGTGAAACTCAGGGATTAAACTTGTAAACTTTTGAAAACTTTTCACCCAAAGACCATTTTTGATAACTTTTGATTTTTAAGGACTTGGGTTGACTTTTCTTTCAAAATAAATGCTCAGGGACTAATTTTGTCAAGTTTTGAAAGTTGGGGGACTGAAACTGCCAATTATGCAAACTTTGTTCGTTTTTCATTTGTTTTTAATTATTTTGCATCTGAAACATATAAAACACAATCCTGGGATATTTTCAGTATTTTGATGCATTTCTGAGTGTTTTTAAATGTTTTTGCAGTTCAGATAAGACAAAAATGATGAGTATTTATACACTCATCAATCCCCCACACTAAACTATTGCTAGTCCCTAGCAATCTTTTATGAAAATTTAATGGATTTGATGTCTCTTTACCAAAAGCCATTACTTCTGTAGTAGCCAAATGTTTTAGTGTGATACTTTGGTACATTGATAACCAAATCATTTTGAGCAAACCATCAGCTGTTAACGGATTTGATTTGTCTTTACCAAAAGCCGTTTGCTTTTGGACTAGCCAACTCTAAAATTATCATCTTGGTGAGTTGATTACCAATTATGGTTTTCCACTGCCTTTACCACAAGCCATAACCTTGTGGGCTAGACAACTCTTAACTATCAAAGATATGGTGAGTTGAACACCATACAATTTTTGGCAAATTGTCAACCATAAACGGATTTGAGATATCTTTACCAAGAGCTGTTTGCTCTTGGATTAGCCAATCCTTATGTTAGACGTGGTGGACTGATAACCATTTGTTGTGTAAGTGCAAAGCATTTCCACTAAAAAATTTTTTGGCAAAAAAAGGGGGTATTATGGCACTAGAAGGTACAAATGTGATTAAATTCGCCCGAATTTACCCCCCCCCCCCCCCCCCACCATACTTAGAATTGAATAATGCCCTCAATATTCAAAGTATCGGCTATTATGTCGACACGTTGAAACGTAAAAAGTTTAGATTTGGGCAAGTGTGGGAACACCATTTTTTTTTTAAAGAGCAGGGGTAACTCCCCCACACTTAGGTTTTAGAAAAGAGAAAGAAGTTAGAGAGATGGGTGAAAATCCATGTTGTGCTATTGTTTTTGTTAACCGAGTCGCTAGCTTGACTCGACCCCGAATTCATTGGTCCATGGGGAAAGTTTGGAGATCTGGGACAACAACGGGTGGTATGTCCCCTCCAAAATAATGCTTCAACCGATGCCCATTCACTTTGAAATTTGGACCGTCATTTTGAGATAACTCGCGGTGCCATAAGGGAAAACTTTAGCAACGGTGAATGGTCTAGTCCAGCGGGTTTTGAGCTTACCCGAGAATATCTTCAATCTAGAGTTAAAAAGAAGGACTCGGTTACCAACGTTGAAAACGCGGTTCTTGATTTTGGAGTCGTGGATCTTCTTTGTTTTCCCTTTGTAGATCAAAGAGTTCTCGTAAGCTTGATCACGAAGTTCATTTAGTTCATTGAGTTGAACTTTCCGGTGATCACCTGCAGACTTAAGATCGAAGTTGGCATGCTTCAAGGCCCAATAAGCTTTGTGCTCGAGCTCGATCGGTAGATGACACGCTTTCCCATACACAAGCTTATAAGGGGTACACCCGATGGGTGTTTTATAAGCCGTACGAAAAGCCCATAGTGCGTCATCTAACTTGTCCGACCAAGAGGCACGGTTTTCGCCTACGGTCCTTTCAAGAATTCTTTTTAAACCACAGTTTGAAACTTCCACTTGCCCACTAGTTTGTGGGTGATACGCGGTAGCAAGTCGATGAGTGACACCATACTTGAGCATGACTTTTGCAAATTGATCATTGCAAAAGTGAGTACCGTGATCACTAATGATGGCACGGGGAGTTCCAAACCTAGCAAAGAGAGACTTTAAAAATTTCACAACTACTCGGGCATCGTTGGTTGGGAGAGCTTTGGCTTCAACACATTTGAACAAATAATCGACGGTCACGAGTATGTATTTGTTCCCTCGTGAAGACGGGAACGGCCCCATAAAATCAATGCCCCATACATCAAAGATTTCACAAACTTGGATGACATTTTGTGGCATTTCATCCCGTTGTGTTATCTTTCCTTGACGTTGGATTTGACCAAGTCGTGGGCGTCTTTGTAAATTGTGGGCCAATAGAAACCGGAATCATATACTTTTCGAGCGGTGTAATTCGGGCCATGATGTCCCCCGGTGGGTCCATTATGACAAGCCTTAAGAATTTCCATGGCTTCTTGGCCATGAACACACCTCCGAATGACTTGATCCACACAGATTTTGAACAAATAGGGATCGTCCCAAAAGTAATGATTCACATCCTTGAAAAACTTGTTCTTTTTGTGGGACGACATCCCTTTAACAACGAAATTCCCCGCATGGTAGTTTGCAAAGTCGGCAAACCATGGGGTACTAGAATTACCACGACAAGAAATCACATTAAGTGTCTCGAGAGGAAACGTTTCATTTATTTCCTTTTTCTCAAGAACACTTTGATGAGGGTTTTCCAATCGGGAAAGATGATCAGCAGCAAGGTTCTCGGCTCCTTTTTTATCACGAATAATGATATCGAATTCTTGTAGGAGGAGAACCCAACGGAGCAATCTCGGCTTTGCATCTTGTTTGGCAAAGAGATATTTGAGATCCGAGTGATCCGTATATACTATGCATTTAGTCAAGATCAAGTATGGCCGAAACTTCTCGAAAGCATACACCACGACTAGTAGTTCTTTTTCCGTTGTGGTGTAGTGAGCTTGAGCTTCGGTTAAGGTTTTGCTTGCATAATGTATCAGCTGGAAGTGTTTGGTTTTTCGTTGCCCCAAGACCGCACCTATGGCAAAATCACTTGCATCACACATAAGTTCGAAAGGTAGGTCCCAATCGAGGGCAACTAAGATCGGTGCCTCGGTAAACTTTTTCTTGAGAGTTTGAAAAGCTTCGACACACTCGTCAGAAAAGACAAACGGGGTTTCTTTTTCAAGAAGTCGGGTCATCGGCCGGGCTATCTTTGAGAAGTCTTGAATGAATCTACGATAGAAGCCGGCATGACCAAGAAAACTCCGAACACCTTTGACAGTAGTGGGAGGAGGTAGCTTAGCAATGACTTCAATCTTAGCTTTATCGACCTCAATCCCGCTCTTGGAAATCTTATGGCCAACGACAATGCCCTCTTTGACCATAAAATGGCTTTTCTCCCAATTTAGACTAAGATTGGTATCTTCACATCTTTGAAGCCTTTTGTCTAAATTGGTGAGACACGATTCGAATGAATTCCCAACGACCGAAAAATCATCCATGAAGACCTCCATTGTTTTCTCGATCATGTCGTGAAAAATGGCCATCATGCATCTTTGAAATGTGCCCGGAGCATTGCACAAGCCAAAAGGCATGCGTCGATAAGCAAATGTTCCATATGGACACGTGAACGTCGTTTTCTCTTGATCTTGAGGATCGATGGGAATTTGGAAGTAACCCAAAAAACCATCAAGGAAACAATAGTATTCGTTTCCGGCCAATCTTTCAAGCATTTGATCCATGAAAGGTAGAGGAAAGTGGTTTTTACGGGTGGCGTCATTCAACTTTCGATAGTCAATGCAAACACGCCATCCCGTTACCAATCGAGTACGAATCAACTCATTATCATCATTTTTAACAACCGTAATACCACCCTTCTTGGGCACACAATGAATGGGACTAACCCAAGGACTATCCGAGATAGGGTAAATCAAACCGGCATCAAGAAGTTTGATAACCTCTTGCTTGATAAGCTCATGAATTTTAGGATTCACCCTTCTTTGTTGTTGAACCGCCAGTTTAAAGTCATCCTCCATCAAAATCTTGTGCATACAAAATTTCATGTTAATACCCTTGATGTCGGAAAGTCTCCAAGCAATGGCTCGCTTGTGTGACTTTAAAACCCTGAGGAGAGCAGCTTTGTTTTCCTCATTCAAGTCTTTAGCTATTATGACGGGAAACTTATCGTCACCCTCCAAAAATGCATTCTCGAGATGAGGTGGTAAGTCCTTGAGTTCGACCTCAGGAAAATCATCAGTTTTTTCAACATATTTGACTTCTTCGTTATGAAGTTCTTTTGGAGGAAGAGGGGGTGAAGGATCTTTATTTAACAATTTTTCAAGCAAAAGTATATCCCCCTCGGAATCAAGGTAGTTACTATCAACTTCATGTGACATTGAACTATCTTGGGCAAGAAAAGCCTCGACTTCTTCCAAAAGGAAGTCACTTCCCTCAAACGAAGTGAGAGAAGGGGTAAAGTCGGCTATGATTGGTGCAGAAGATGGAGTGGGATTGCCACTCGAAGAAAAACCAAGAACTTCTTGAGAGTACTCCTCAGAAGCAACATCAATGACATCTATTCGGTTAACCGACTCAGAGTCGAAATTTGAGGAGTACCTTGAAGTTTGATCAAGTTTAAAGGTAAACGCTTCATTACCAACACGTAGAGTGATCTCTTGTTCAAAAACATCAATGTGAGCACGACCCGTTCTTAGGAATCCTCTTCCAAGAATGAAAGGAACCCTTCGATCCGCATCAAACTCAACAACTACAAAGTCAGCTGGAAAATGGAACTTTCCAACTTTCACGAACACATCTTCGGCAATGCCGAGTGGACGAGTAATGGAACGATCTGCAAGCTCAAGAGTCATGCATGTAGGAGTAAGTTCGGGAAGAGAAAGTTTCCTCCACATTGAATGAGGCATTAGGTTGATGTTGGCGCCAAGAACGGCCAAGGCAAAGCATTCAACCATTCCTGGAAAAACACAAGGAATGAGAAATTTCCCAGGATCTCCGAGCTTCTCGGGAAGCTTCTTCAGTATAACTGCGGAGCAATTCTCGTTCAGTGGAGTCTTAGCCATTTCAAACAGCTTTTCATTGTTGCTTAACAAGTTTTTGATTGTTGATGCAAATTTGGGCATTAACATGATAGCATCCGCAAAGCTTATGTCAAAATCCAAATCTTGGAAGATTTGAAAGAACTTGTCCATTTGGTGACTAGCCTTTTCACGGAGCTTTTGATCGTTTAAACGTGATGGATAAGGTATTGAAGCTTTGGATTGAACGGGACTTTCCGGGGGTTCAAAAACAACTCCCGGTTTGGATTTGGTTTTTGGGACAACATGAGGTTGGACGTGTGCGGTACTTTGTGGGCTAGTAATTTGCACTTTGTCCTTTGTCGCCTCAGGTTCACGTTCCACTACTTTTGGAAGAGAAGTAGAAGAGGTAGTAGGAATTGCGGGTCCATCATAAGAAACACCACGACGGGTTGTGATCGCCTTTACATCGCCCTTCGGGTTGGCGATCGTGTTGCTAGGAAGCGTTCCCGATCCCGAAGGTCGATCATTTAAAGACTTCTTTAGTTCAGAAATTTGACTGACCAACAACCTGTTTGTTTCTTCTTGAGCCTTCATAAATTGTTTCAACAACTCATCGGATGATGATTGAGTTTGAACAACTGCTTGGTTCTGATTAGGAAAATTTTGAGCTCGGTTGTTTTGATTGAAAGCTTGGTTTTGAAAATTTCCTTGGTTTTGGTTACCATTACCATGAAAATTGTTTCCTTGATTGAAATTACCATAACCTTGGTTTCTATTCAAGTTTCCTTGATTTTGAAAACCTTGATTGAAATACCCTTGGTTTTGAAATCCTTGATTGAAATTCCCTTGGTTTTGAAAACCTTGGTTCATTCGATTTTGGTTTTGGTTACGGTTTTGGACATTTTGGTTTGGATTGAAACTTTGGTTTTGATTGAACCCAGGTGGTCCAAGGAAATTGTTAGAGCGATAGCTGAGAAGATTACGGTCCCCTTGCGGTTGGTGAACATTACCTCCTGTATAATAGGAACTTTGAGCAGCATATACGTTCTCTTGAGTGTAGCTACCGGTGGCTGGACACTCGGAATAAGAATGCGGACCTTCACAAGTTTCACAACTTTGAGTCACGGCTTTGACTTGTTGATTTTGGATGGTTTGGTTCATCCTCAACATAGCCGTAGATAAGTCATCAAGCTTCTTTGTGAGAGTCGCTATTTCATTGGATGCTAGAGTGATAGATCTACATGACTCGTTTCTCTCGGCTGAGGAATCCCAAAAGTTATGGTGAGCAGTCATGTTTTCAATTAGATCATAACACCACCAGCAGCAGCATTGATTGTATCTCGGTGTCTCAATGTCAACCCATTATAGAAGGTATCTATTTGGGTGACTAGTAACATGTTGTGGTTAGGACACCGATCGATTGAAAGCTTATAGCGTTCCCATGCCTCGAATAAGGACTCTTCGGGAAGCTGATGAAAGTTACTAATTTCATTACGTAACTTAGTAACCATGGATGGTGGAAAGTATTTGGCTAAAAATTTAGCAACCATCTCTTCAAACGTGTGAATCGAATTCTTGGGAAGTCGATCAAACCACGCAGTGGCATGATGAGTCAAAGAATAGGAGAAGAGATACAAACGAAGGGCATCATCGGTGATACCATTTTGTTTCATGCTTTGGGTGACGATGAGAAATTTATCAAGATGTTTGTTTGGATCATCACCCGGCAAACCGTGAAATTGGCATGAATTCTGGACTTGTTGTACAATATGATGCTTAAGTCCAAAATCCTTAGCCGCGATGTTAAGGGGGGCAATGGGGCCACCCCTTCCGTGCATAGTAGGTTGGCACAACTCCTCCATCGTTCGGAGATCGGGAGTTGTGTCATCCTTCGGAGGTTCATGGTTTTCATCCATTTTCGGAACGGGATCTTCAACAATAGGACGTAGTTCGGTGACGTTTCTTGGTTGACGATTTCACCTCGATTGTGAACGAGTACGCATGCACCACAAAAACAAATCCAATTAAAACAATACCACTTTAACGACAAGGGAACTCAAACCAATAATCAAGAACGCAAGGTTGACCTTTAAGGATAAACGTACAAGGAGCGGGAGAAAAGAATGGATTTCTCACTAGGGCGAAGTTCGTTGGATTACCCTATACCGTTTCGACTCCTCTTAACATAAGCTTATCGATTAAAAGTTTTCCAATACTCAAGTGATACAAAGGCAAGTTTTGATCTTTAGTTTGGGAACTTATTAGGGTCACACCGCCAGTTGGTAGGTGTTCTGCCTTGGTTTGCGGTGGTAAGATTTTAATATTGTGGTTATTAAACAAAGAAACGGGAAAATCTTTTTGTGTTTTTCTTATCTTTTATAGATACAATACATATATAGAAACAAAAGAAAAATATTTTTGGTGTTTTATAAGTTTTATGAAAGCGTTAACTTCTTGCGAAGGTTCTACAAGACTAATCGTCTAAACCTTAATGAGACTTTCGACACATAGCCTCCCCGGCAGCGGCGCCATTTGATTCGTTGTGTTTTTGTGTAAAACAATTTATCAAAAATATCAACAAACGGGGAGGTCAATGTTATCGTGAAGACAACAAGACGTGGAGAATTACAAGTAAACCTTTTAGGAAAAAGATTACCTCGTAAACTCGTGAAAGTGATATTTTTAAGACCGGGAAAGTGATTTCCCGGGTCGTGTCCCAACGAGGTGTGAATGGAAAGTTTCGTGAAAAGATCGAGATTAAAACCTTGTATGTTTTGTTAATACAAATATCGCCTAAAAACGTTATTTATATTTTACGATCTTTGCTAAGTTTTGTTAACGACAAAGTGTAAACTTTGGTTTCTAGCAAAACATAATTTTAGTTTAAAGACTTGCATAATTAGACATTTGCTACATTTACATTTCATATAAAACACAACACTTTTTATATTTCTTAAAATAGAAAAATGTTAACATCACATCATTCATTTATGGTAACTTTGTGTGTTTGACTTACCATAACCTCTTACACATTTTTGGAAGTATTCCACTTTTGATTCAATGTGTTTGACTAGAATTTAGTTGATGTAACTTTGGTTGGTTTGGAAAGATTTATTGCAAAACCTTCTGTCAGCCCGGCGGAACCCTGGAGATACACGGGCGGAACCCATCTGAGGGTTCCGCCAGGCCTGCAGAATGTTTTGCTATAAATACCAAGCCACTTGTTTATATTTATGTTTCATCACTTCTCATTATATTTCACACACATACATTCATTCATCTAACCCCTTAACATTTCATCTTAATGTGAAGTTTCTTTTGTAGCAAAGAAGTTCACAAGTTCATATAAAGTTACAAGTATTCAACACAACGTTGCAAGACTTGTTAGCTTAGCATCGTGTAGACTTTGTGTAGTTTACACTTCATTTGATTGTGTATTTTCAGTTGTAATTGGTTAGTATTTTAGGCCTTAAAATACATAGAGTGACGGGAGTTGTTGTACCCTTCTAAAAGAACTAACGGGAGTGGTTGTACCCTTGTAAAAGAACTCGACATCTAGCTTAGTGTCGGTAATCGTGTAAGCGACGTGTAAGGTTTTCTCCGCCGGTAAAAGGAGTTTGTTGACTAGTGAAAGAAACTCTCGAGTTGGATACTCGGGGCGTGGACGTAGGGCAAGGAAAAAGAGTCCTTGTAGCCGAACCATGATAAATACTCGTGTTGTGGTTTGATCGTTTCTTTCTTTATACTTGCATGTTATATATTGTCTTTGTGTTCATATCTTTGATAAAACGGAAAGTTTCCAAAGATAATTAAACGAAAAACCGGTAAAACTATTCAACCCCCTTCTAGTTTTCCACATGTTTGGTTGTGTAAGATTGTTTGGTGTTATGGTACGTTAAATTAACAGAGATTTGATAATTAACGAACGAAAATAAAATAAACGTAACCTAAATGGGAAATTAAACAAGGGAATTTAAATTAAAACATAAAATCTACCTAACAACTACGGGAAACATGATAGGGAAAGCGGGGAATCCTAAAACGCAAGCTAACACAAATACGTGACGTTTATTTAAAATAAACGTCAACGCGCAAAATAAAACGTGAAATTTAAGCTACAAAAGTCCTACGGGTTTACAAACAATTTTCTTACACACTAAATGACAAAAGAAAATTTTAGAAAAAAGAAAATTAATTTTTTTACAAAAAATCTATTTATTATGAATTTAAATCTATTTAACACTAATTAATTATTAATAAATACTAAAACTATTTTGAAATTTCTGAAACTTTTTTAATAAATACTTTAAGCTAAGTAGAGCCTAAGAAAAATAAAAAAAGGTGGGGTGCACAGTACAAATAAGCTGACAATAAGCAGTTATAAGCTGAAAGGATTATTTGTACCAAACAACAAAGGGTCAACTAATAAATTATGCAAGGAATGTTTGAAAAAAGACCCAAGGGCGACTGGTTTGGTGTTGTGGTGTTGTGTCTGTTCTGAGCTAGAGGTCAGGGGTTCGACCCCTGGCCTTTAACTTTTTACAAAACATTTTTTTTTTCAAATTTTCTTTTGCAAAAACACTTTAACCTCAAAACTAAACAACTTATGTGAAAGAAGCTTCACTGGAAAAACTAAAATGAAGCTTACACAAAGCTTAAATCCCAACAGTGGAGGTTTTTGCTTAAAATGGGTTTTTTGAGCAAGCTAGTAGCTAACCAATAAGCTCATAAGCTGAAACAAGGCACAAACAAGCAAAACACAATCTTCAACACATTCAAACATCATCTTAGCAATTAGACAGCTTAAGATCCAACAAATCACACAAGCTCAGATGAACTGAGTCCACCAGCAGTAACAGTGGTATGGGGTGACTTCAAGGGACAAAATAAGCAAGTTACAAGCAAATTAGACCAAACAACTTATGGGGCTAATAAGTTAACCTAGCAAACATCACAAAGCACCAAAGATCAGGTCATAAGCTCAAGAAATGAGCAAGTTATGGTCCAATGAAAATGGTGAAATCTGTTAAGGTTATGGTGCAGGGCAGAAAATGGGTTCACTAGGCAACTTAAAGCCACAAAAAGGATGGTCAAGAAAAATTCCTAAAATTCTAACATAAATAGTATAAGAATCACAAGCTGGAAAATACTAAATTACCCAAGTTACAGATCCTAACTCCTACCCATGAGTAAATGAAAATTCCTCCAACTTATGATCAATTTTAGAGAACTTTGACTTTTTTTTTACTTTTTGAAATTTTGACTTATGTGATATTCTAATGGATCTATGTTACTGAATTAGCTATATTAGCCTAAAATGAGACTAGGATAAGCAATGTTAACAAGTTTCACACTCAATATGATGATTTGATTCTCCAAAATTCCAACAGTTGCACAGTTGTGAAGTGTAAAGGTTAATTTTGACTTTCACAAAGAAAACTACCAAGATTAAGGTTGAAATGAACTAATGTATGGTTGAGAATAATGTCCAAATGGTTTTTATCCAAAACTAACATCAATAACACAGTAGGACAACTTAATCCAAACACCCCCTATAGAAACTGTTTTTGGAAAGTTTACAAAGGAAATGACCAAATTAACACTTAAACTGCACTAATTACTTTATACTAAGCTAAATCAAACTTAACTAAACAGAAATGAACAATCAAATACAACAAATCACACTTAACAAATAATATGAATAAACTTGGTAAAATTTCTTACTTGACATCCAAAGCTACTAGTAAACTGAGGACCAAGAACCAAAACATATCCTAATGTCCCCCATGGGACTCTAAACCATGATTCATCATCATACTGCTACTGCTTCTTCTTCTCTTCTATATATTTTTATAGTGATTTTCTTTGTATTTTTCTTTTTTTTTTTCTTTTCTTTTCTGAGTTTACACTTTCTTTTGACTTCAAATCATTTCACCAAGGTTTGTAAAAGCTATTGTGATTAATTATGAGACAATTAAAGGGAACAATAACAAATTTGAAATTTTAATTAAAAGTACGAATTGCAAATAACTTAAAGGAAACTGGAATTTGATTAAAAACTTGGAATTACAACTTTTAAATTAAGTCTAAATGAAAGAAAAGATACAAAGAAGGGATGCCTTTGAGGCTTACATTGGTTCACTATTTATACTAACTAAGAGGTAGGTAGAAATCTTGCACTTGTGCTTCTTTTCTTAGATAAAACAGCCCTAATTTGATCCTTGTGACCTTGTGAACAAATCCCAACCATCCAATTACATGAGAATTGATCCTGGCCCTTGAATTGGTTTTGGCGCCAAAAACATTTTATGTAAATTTTGGATTGCCAGGGTGGATTGGGTGTTAGGTACAAGTTTGTGAAGTGTAGTGGGATTGGGGTTTGTGTTGGGGAGCCTTTTGAGGTGGTGGTGGTAGGGACCAATCTTGAAAGTACAGGGATTAAACTTGTAAACTTTTGAAAACTTTTCACCCAAAGACCATTTTTGATAACTTTTGATTTTTAAGGACTTGGGTTGACTTTTCTTTCAAAATAAATGCTTAGGGACTAATTTTGTCAAGTTTTGAAATTTGGGGGAGTGAAACTGCCAATTATGCAAACTTTGTTCGTTTTTCATTTGTTTTCAATTATTTTGCATCTGAAACATATAAAACACAATCTTGGGATATTTTCAGTATTTTGATGCATTTTTGAGTGTTTTTAAATGTTTTTGCAGTTCAGATAAGACAAAAATGATGAGTATTTACACACTCATCACTAGTCATGCGAGGGGGTGGCTCAAAAGCTTTCACTACTCTTTCTGTGGCCAGTATCTCCTTCGGGGACTTCGTTAAACTTTCTAGCAGGTTATGATTAGAACTTTTGCTGTAAGGGGTGAACCTATTTTGGTTCTTGTTTCGGTTCTTCGATCCTTCCCATGAAGAATGCTTCGAGAATCTGCTGTTGTGTTCCTTGTTTTCAATCGGAGCTCCATTGGTGGACACTTCCTTGGCTTCTATCCAAGTGTATGTTTTTTCCATCAGACCCTTGTATGTTGTTGGAAGGTCGGTGGATAAGAATTCCACCAAGGTTCGATTTCGAAGACCATGTACGAAGCCTGAGATATGTTGATCTTCATGTAAACCCATAATCTGCAGGGTTTCATCCGTGTACCTTGTGACGAAGGCTCTTGTGCTTTCATTCTCCTTCTACTTGATGTTGTGCACTGTTAGGTGAGTCCTTGTGAACTTCTTATGTTGGCTGAAGTGTGAACGAAACTTAGCCTTTAGGTCATCGACATTTACAATGCTACCGGCTTCTGTCCATTCCACCAAATAAAAGTTGAATCCTTTAAAGTATATGTGAACATGTGGCAAGCCACAGGCATGACCCATTTCTGCATCCTTATTGCCCCTTCGAACAAGTGTAAGAAATTATCCAGATCCCCTTTCCATCATAAGTGCCTATGTGTGAGGGAATCTTTAGACTGTCGGGTAAAGGATAGTCCTCGATCCACCTTATGAAGGGTGTGGTGGATCCTGTAGGTTCTGAGTACAGGCAGTTATAAGGTGGTATACCCATAGGGACAGCACTATATGGGTTGTGATTTGGGGGTACTCCTAAAGGATTCGGGTTAGGATAGGAAGGATATGGTGTATTCATACTGAAGGGATACCCATTCCCTATGGCGTACGGAGGGTACGGCATAGGATGCCCAAAGGCATATTGTTGTAAGCTTGTGCGAGACTAGGGTTGCTTGGTTGTCCACCTGTTGGAGGGTAAAACCCTTGAGGGCAAAACTAAGGTCGATACTGAGAATACATACCATTGGGAGGATGACTTCCTCCCATGTTAAATAAAGGCCGATTGCCTTCCACGCCGGACGCGTGAGAAGGTTGCAGCGGAACCCCTACTTCAGTTCTCCCCAGATGAGCAGCTAGCAACAGAGGGAGATTTACCTCCGTGTTTTCCCTTCTTTGGCTCCTTCCATTGGAACCTTCAGGCATTGTCCTTTCTCTTCTGGTGGGAGCCCTTTCAGGGATTCCTTCGAAACAAACGGATCTTCTTTCCATCCTTCGACCAGAAGGAGATCCTATCCTTAATGCTGACTGCGTGACCCCTTGTACCTGAGGCCTTGGTTCCATCTCTATTTCCTCATCATAATCATCACTGGAGTATTCCAACTCTCTTCGCATCTCCATGTTCCGAGCTTGTCTTCTACGAGCCCTTAGCAGTGATTCCAACTCTTCGTAGTTGACTTCGACAAAGGTAGGGCTAATAAAAGGCTCCGGGTTAGCTGATGTCGAAGCATGATGGTTGGGTGTTGTTTCTGGGTGAGATAGTGTTGTGAACATGGATGTCGTGATTGGGGAAGGTTGTTAGGGTTAGTTACAGGTATTAGTATTAAGGTCGAGAAACCCGGTGGGGGTGTAACTTCTCTCTCTTGATTCATTCCGGAAAAGTAGCGGGTGTATTTAACTGGTTATTTACTTGGGAATAACGAGACTAATTGTAGCGGGTCTCACGGATGGCGCCACTGATTGTACAATAAATTGCACGACCAGGCCTACGATGGTGATCGAAGGGTATATGGGGTGTTGTGGTTGCGCCAAGCTCGAGTTTAACCTGAAATAAGAAATACGAAGACACTACGTTAAGTGATTGCGCAGGGGTTAGGCCCTGCGAACCACCTCCGGTGTATGAATAAGTATTTGATACGATGAGTTTAAGGAAATTGTAGTAAAGTGGAGTAGTAAAGATTGCATACCAGATTTATGACTCGTACAAGACAATTTATAGGTGATGGAATAACCTTGGAGAGTGTTCATACGTTTCTTAGAGATCATGGGGGCGTCCCATGATTTATGGTAACCGCTAAGGTTTAGTGCCCCACTCCTCCTAGTTTAACGGGGGAGCTAAAGAGAAAGGGGGAGACGTGGGTGAGACTTGGTCTTGCTAGAGCCACGTCCTAATATCATCGTAGGATATACCCCCGAAGGGCTTAATCCTTCGATTGGCGAATTCCCAGTTGGTAACTAGATCAAAGGTGATTATTTTTACGCCATTGAAGATTTTAGGAGGCTGGCCGAAGCCTTCAATATGTAGGTTGCGAGCAGGCTCGAAGGGGGGTCCTTCGACCTGATTGGAGGGTACATTATCAGTGAAAAATGAAAAATATAAACAAATAGTCTTAACTTAAAACCGAGTTGCTACCACTTGCCGTTCATCCAAGGTCAAAGCTCCAAGACGCAAAAATTGTATCATATAACAAGTGTGTGTGCCATTAGTGGACGTCATGATGGGCACCACACTTAGTCTTCATGTTGGCGATTACGAACCAACAACTTCATTCTTCATATGTGACCGAAGTGGCATCTTCGATACTAATTCTTTCAAAGCTCAACATACGGTGCTATACAAGATTGCACCAAAATAAACTATCTACATACTGAATTTCACTTCCTTTTTTTTTTTTTTTTTTTTTTTTTTTTTTTTTTTTTTTTTTGCATAACAATACAAGATATAAAATACATCCCCCCCACTTGAGATGAAACATACATGTAATAATTGGGGGGTCTCTCATGATCTTCAAAGATGGGTCTTCAACGTAGGCGTGATTTCTGAATCTCTTAATTCGAACTTCAAACTAGAGCAAGTGGCAACTTCCCAAACACAAACCAATACTACACGGTATGCTAAGGTGTATAGGTGTATCGAAACATTTTATAATGTGGGTAAGAAACAAAAGGATAGGCTCAAAAGGGTGTAACTAGGGGTATCTTGCATTAAAGATGAGTGCAACAAAAGGGTTTAACACGGGGGTCGAAGAGTCAATGTGACTAATCGATAAACACACACATATAGGCTTTTTGGGTGATAATCCTAAAATATTGCCTTCTCAAAAAGTTTCTTCCAAATGTACTAAGAAAACTCAATACACTACTCGTCTATGGTCTCGAAATGATGTAAAGGCCAAGTTCTAAAGTTTACAAACTACCGGCACACTCATAATTTGGTGGATTTGGGGTAAAAAAAGGGAAACTAAATAGGCTAAACCTCACCATGATATTAAGGGTTAATGTGCTCGGCTAAGGTCTATTCTAGTTAGGTTCTAAAAAACATGTCAAAATTTTTAAAAATGGCATAATTTTTCAAAATAAACTAGAAAAATAGGGCAAATAAAAGTTCAAGTTACATTCTACTCCCGTCCTCCCACTTGAAATGTACAAAGTCCCTTTTGTACGCAAATAAGCAATGAGAATAAAGGAGAAAAGTATAATTGGAATGATAACTTTCCTGAAACTTGCTCTTAAAAATGGTAGAAGGATCATGTTTGAGAAAACGTGCCTTCGCTTCACCTAATGAGCAAACTTCTTATCCCTGAAATCACATAACAACCACAAGCATAAAACCTAAAAAAGAAAAATAAAAGAAAAATAGAAATCCTAACTCACTTTCATAGGAATCACGGTTGCATTTAGCATATTCAACAAGCCTTTTAAACCACTTGGTGTCCCAAGTGGACGAGTGAAGTCTCGTGAGGGTTTACAGTGAACACATACACAAAGTTCATTTAAAAACTAATACAAGGTTAAAGTATGTTTGTAATAAAAGCCTTTTTAATTTAGATGGTACAGGAGAAAACTACGGCGTAGAGGTATTTCGAGCTACGCCGTAGTTGGAAAAATCTTACAGTATTGCACCTGGGGGATGCTACGGTGTAGTCATCCACAGGGCTACGCCGTAGACTTTTCCTGGGGGATTTTTCAGGAGTAAAAACTCCAAAATCAGCAAACGTCAATCCCCTTCTCTTTTTTTACCTGCAAAAATGATTAGAACAAAACATACAAAACCCAACTACGCTAGTAAAAATTAAAAACAAAGATAATTCGGGTTGTCTCCAGAAAGAGCACTTTTTTTATTAATGAGTCTTTAAGTTAGACTCATTGCCGCAGATCTTCACGTAGGCGGTTGCTTATGGACTTGTCCAAGCTCGTCCATTTCTTTCATAAGGTTGTGCCTTATCCAAACAACGTTTGTAGCGGTGCGCTTGTACTCCATTTTTCCAATCCTACGTATCTTGGAGAACCTTTCGTCAGGTCCTAAGTTGTACCATGTCACCTCACATGCTTCCGCAATGATCGGGGGAGGGCTTTTATAGGGAATTCCTAAAAGCTTACATCGTCGTTGCTCATACGCCTCATCATCCGGATCCGTGAACCCATCATGTCCTTGTAACTCAAGGTAATCCATAATCCCATCAATATCATCGTCATCAGATTCCGTTCCGTTAAACCATTCGTCATCAAGCTTATCCTCAATAAGCTACTTTTCGCAACGGTCCTTCTCTTCTCCCCACTTAGTCTTGTATTCCTCCTCCTTTGCAACAACTAGTTTGTTGTTAGCTTCGCATTCACTTGGATCAAACTTTCTAAAATAACCTTTCCAAATTTTTTCTTATGTAGTAGCATCAATTCTTCAATATTTTATTTTCACCCAATCTTCAAAACTTAACATGTCAAGCCATGGCAAATCACTTCGTCGGTCATCATTCGTTAATGTCCATAAGTACTCATCGTCATCAACTCTTGCCATGCTGCTTCCTCCATTGCAATCATCCTCATACGGGTTGCAAGACGCCCATAATTCACCTTCAGGGCTGTCACGAGTCTTGATTTGCTCACACCAATGTTTCTTTTCCAAGGGTTTATCCTCTTCCTCATTAGTAGAACATTCATTAGTCTTGAGATAAATGCTCCCTTCTTGCAGAGTTTTGTCATCAATGGTGATAGGCTCGTCAATATTCTCGGGACCATTTAGGGCACCCCAAAGCTTCCACTTTTCTTCTCTTTCAATTATACCATGGGTGATTCGGACCCAATTGTCAAAAGATATAGTTCCTTTCCATTTAAGATTTCTCCTGCCATCATCATTCGTTGAGCTCCAAAGGTGTTTGTTGTTTCATATTCTTTTATTGTCTCCCCCTCCATCGCATTGATCGACATTGGGGTCACATGATGCCCATAAATCGTAGCTCTTTTCGTTGTCCACAGGAATCGCCTCACACCAATGGTACTTCTTCACAATCACTTTGGTGTTATTCCCCGTTTTCTTTCAATGTTGTTCGATTACACCCATAAGATTGTTAGCTTCTCTATCTTCAATCTGGGTATCTATGAGCTTATTCCAGCGATTCACTACGTTTTCCGTCCTTGATTCAAGATCAGCATCACTACTACGTCGTAGCTTGTCCTTGGAGCTATGGCGTAGTTCTTCTCTGCTATCATTTTCCAGCAAAATTTGTTCTTGCGAATGTTCATGATTAGTAGTAGGGTGCTTGTATGCAGTGATATTAGAAGTAATGCTATTTTCCATATTATACTTAGCGTTTCCATTATTAACTACACAAACTGATTCGACCTTATGACATTTTCCTCCTTCGTCCATGCTGAGAACTATTTTCTTATCATTAACCCTTAAAGAAATTAGTTTACTAAATACATCAATCGTTGCATGGGTCGTGGCAAGGAGTGGTCGCCCTAAAAGAATTAGCAATTCATTATCCTCCTCCATATCTAGAATTACGAAATCAACAGGAAAAGTGAATTCATCGATCTTAACTAACACGTTTTCGACAATTCCTTCAGGTATGTTAACCGTCCTATCGGCCATTTCAATAGTCATGCAAACAGGTTTAATAGGGCCTAGACCTAACCGTTTATACATAGAGAACGGCATTATACTTATACTTGCTCCTAAGTCGGCTAAAGCATTTTTAATAAACAAACTACCAATTGATCAAGGGAGAATAAAACTTCCTGGGTCTTTTTCCTTTGGAGGCAATTGGTGTTGAATGACGGCTGAACATCTAGCATTTAGCTTTACTTCTTCCCCTTGTTCATCATCCAAGGTGTAGAACTCCATTTCGTATAGAAAATCTCCCTTATCGTCGAAGTCAAGCTCATCTTTTTTAGCAAACATTTCCAATTCTTCGTCCGTGTACCTGAAAGGAGTATAGAGTGGTTCCCCACTGTTAGAAAATATTGCCTTGCATGCTCCGGAATCCTTGGAACAGCTGCCCTTAGTCTCGACATCCCATTTTTGAACTTGATTAGTCAAAAGCCCAATTTTGGTTTCAAGGCTTTTAATGGTATCATCCTGACTTTTCAGGTTTAGCGCGGTTCCTTCTCGAAAGCTCTTTAGTGATTCTTCACGATCCTTTTGCTTCTTAGCCGACTCGTCAATGTACTTTTGAATAGAATCTTCGAGGCTAGTTTTTCCGTAAGAAGGTTGGTTATCACTCCTAGAGTAATAGTTTGGAGGCCCAACACGATATCTTGTTCCTCCATTACTGCCTTGAAATGGTCTCCCTTATCCATATTTAACTTCCTCGGTTCTTTTCTCATCATCTTTTAACGGACAATCTCTAGCCAAGTGAGCTCCTTCTCAAATTTCGCATCCCACTTGAATGGCATGTACATTCTCCTTAAGCGTCTCCATATTATGCCCCAAACTTTCGAGTTTGTTGGTGATTAGGGCGATTCCATCCGAACTTCCAACGATGCTCCTACTACTTCCGCCATCATGCCACTTTTGAAAGTGGTACGCCATGTCTTCAATAGCCTTTAAGGCTTTAGAAGGTGTCATCCCAGGATCGGCCCCTGAGAATCAAGCATTTGTTGGGTAGAAATATTAAGCCCCTTGTAGAAGATATTCACCGTTTGTTGCTTGTTGAGGTCATGACTTGGACACTTGAAAAGAAGGTCATTGTACCTATCCCAAGCTTGGTACAATGATTCGTCACCATCCTGTTTGAAATTGTGGATTTCTTCGAGATGTTGAGCCATCCTTGAAGGAGGGCAATACCTTTGGATGAACTTTTTCTTCAAAAATGCCCAAGTATTAATGGTTCCCGCAGGTAACCTATCAATCCATCTCTTAGCTGCACCAGTAAGAGTCATGGGAAAGACTCTAAGCATCACCGCATCGTGAGATACTCCGGGAATGTTGAACAGACTGACAATGTAGAGAACATTCTAAATGTGCTCATGAGCATCTTCTGTCTTTGCTCCTGAAAAGGGGTCTTTCCGCAACTCCCTTATGAACTGGTTTTTAATCTCGAATTGAACCTCCACTCCAATAGTTGGCCTAACCAAACCAGGCCCTTGTTCATCACGTGTAAGAGCTAGGTATTCCTCGAGAGTGAGGGTATCGATGTCAATATCACCCATAATTCCTGAAACTAGAAAAGAAATCGTGAGTACTGAAAATAAAATTAAAATGTAAAACTTAAATAAAATCCTATTAGCTCCCCGGCAGTGGCGCCAAAAACATGATGCAGGATTTACCAACCAGGTTTTAAATTTATAAATTCTCGTCTACCTAACGTCTACCTTCTGCACTATCGGGCAGTGTACCCGATCGCCGAGGTCGTCCCAAGAGCTAAGGGGCGGAAAATATCTAAGTTTAAATGTCACTAAAATAAAAGGGGGTTTTATAATGATGGAAGTAATTAAACTAAATAAAATAAATAACAATAAGAAAATAACATGTAAAGGGAAATCAGTAGGAGAAAGTAGTGTTAACCTAATTACTACTCTTGTTATTAACATGACAAGTTTTCTAATTATGCATCCTATTGTTTTATCTGGGGGTTCAATTCAATATACTCAGATGGTCAAATCGCCTATCCTATCTGGCACCTCGCCCTATTCTTCCAAATCGATTGAAAGAGTTCGCTGGCACGAAGTGCAAGAATCCTTAAGCACCTCTACTAGCTTAGACTAGTCTAACGGGATGTGTTGTCACTTACACCTCCCCTCTAACTCCTTTAGCACATCTATTTGGTAGGTGATCATATGGTCAATTCGCACATGTATGGCAATGGAAGCGTCTATGGTTCATCTTAACCATTACCAAGTCACACCTTCTAATGAAATGCGGGCACGGTCACATCTTACATTCCCCTCGAAGGACTACCAAATATCAATCCCTCTAAAGCATAGAGTGTCCTAAGACTAGCTAAGAAAGTATACAAATAAAACAACTAAAGATGTGAGAAAACTAAATCATATTAATAACAATTTCATAATAAGGCTAACACCAAGAGGTATTTAGCCACTCATGTTCATAAATGCAGGGAAACAAGTGTTTGACATAACAAAAGTAAACATTGAATTAATACAAATATAATGAATGAATAAATTTATGATTATGGCGTGAATTCTCCTTGGAATTGACTTGTATGCTGATAGAACTTCGTTCCTCTTGTTCCCTGAATTCCTCCTGACTTCTGTGTGGTGAAAAGTGTATATAAAACTCGGAATTAGGGTTGGAATTTATAGGCCCGACTTTGCTTCGGCGTAGCTCTATGGTTGGCTACGTCGTAGCCTTCGTTAATATCAACTACGCCGTAGCTTGATCAAGTGCTACGGCCGTAATTTCATCAACTGTCACTTCTACATCGTAGTTGTATAGGGAACTACGCCGTAACTTCTTCTTTGGCCTTGAAAGTTCTCTACTGCTTGATTTTGAGGTCTACGCCGTAGGTGGAGAGAGGCTACTCCGTAGAGCCCTTTGATGTGTTACTACGCCGTAGCTATGGTTGGGGCTACGCCGTAGTCTTCATAGATGAGTGCTACGGCGTAGGTAGATGGAACATCTACGCCGTAGTTAGTGCAGAATCCGCATACATCAATGATTTTCGTATAAAACCTTCCTAATCCGTGTCTTTTCGTTCCTTTGCTCATTTTTGCCTTGAAAACAGAATATAAACAAATAAGAGTATATATATCCTAACATGTTAACATAAAAGATGAGCAATCTAGGGGGAAATTAACACTAAAATATGGGTACAATTTGATGTTATCAAATACTCGCATCACCTTTTTTAATAACATAAGTGTGATTATCTCCTTCTAACTATCTAGAGGAGACTATACCTTATCAATGACAAGCATGGGCAAAGCAACTTTAAATAAAGCATCCCCTTGACGAAGGTTTCACTAACAACAATTAACCATGTAAATTAATAGGTTAAATTGCCAAATGGATGGGAGTCACTGCATAGTTGTGCCTTGTATATAGTTTGCGGGATCCTGCATCGGGATTAAGTTCCTAAAACAGTTATGCTAATTAAGGGTGCGCTTGGTTCAAAATAGGGAATGAGAAAGGGAAAGGCAAAGGGAATGCTAAGGAAAGGGTAAGGAAACCATTCCCCCAAATTTATTGGGTAATGACCCATTACCCACTATTGGATAATGCGTCATTGCATTAGAGTCAACCAAGCACTATGTTTTATTTTCTTTCCCATTAATTAGGCCTTATACCCCTCAACCAAGTACCCCCTAAACCTCTATGTACAATGTAAACTAAGTGATATAACTAAGCTAATAATGGGTCCAACTCCTATCACCAGAGCCGTCTCTAGAGTTCTAAAAAGGCCCTATGCAAAAAGTATATTACTCTGAGAAACGAGGCCTTAAGGAATAAAGACCAAGTAATATTATATGTTCATAGACTAGTGGTAATAAGAGAGCACCACAATTAACTTTATCACTATTATTCCAGTGTCAGATCAGTTTTTTCTTTCTGCAACAAACTTAACTACAAACTTAATGTAATAAGATAACTAAGTTTACCACCAACTCTTTTTTTTTTTCAATTTCATTTTTCTAAACATTAAAATTGGAACTTCATTAATAATTAAAAAACATTACATTAGTAAAAAAAATTACAATAAAAAATAAAAACTTAAAATAATAGTCTAAACTGTATATTTCCTTGATTTTTTACTTCATCTCTAGCACCATTTCTCATGGTTTTCTGGTCAAATGGTCATCAGGACTATGATAGAACAAAATGTCTTCATCTAAAAAAAAGAGTTACGGTCTTCCTTCTTTTTGAAAAATAGATCCGAGTGAAAGTTTTTAAAAATTTGTCGACTAACATATCAACAAATGGTGCGGGAGCAGCAGCTGAAGATTTCGATGGAACAAACGAGGATGACGCTTTCTTCCTAGCTTTGTCGCTGCCCATTGGTGAAAATTCCCGAACCTCTTCCTCTGCTTAATCATCCTCTTTGTCGTTGAGATTAAAACCACCATGTGTTGAGTCTGATGTGTTGAACTAGGTGGTTTCTAATGTCTTTGATTCCCTCATTTCCATCTTAAAGTATTCTAGTACATTCGTCCAAAACCCATGACTCTTTTGAACATTCCCTTTGGTACTATTTTCGGACGTGTTGATCCAAGCTTTACACAACGCTAACTCTTCCGCTTCGGTTCATGGAACTCTACACTCTTCTTTTGTAGTATTCTTGCCTTTTTAATGACTTTTTGACACCCTCTTTTTACAACTGCCACCTCTTTGATGGGAGAGTCGTCTTGAATGGGTTCGAATGGACCACTCGAAGCTTTAGCCAGAGAATAATGTTGACTGCCAAAAAACAGATCCAAAACTTCTACGTCATCAACATTAAAAAGGTGAACCTAAGAATAATGTTGAAAACTATTAGATTGGTACGTTGATGGTGACGATGAATCGCGGAAAATTTGTGAGCGATACATGTTGTTGGCACATTTGTTAGTTAAACGAAGGTACAAACATATTGTTTAGGTAAATAGGTTATTATTGTTGTTGTTGTGGTTTGTTTACAAAACTTGCGGGTTGAAAATTAATGGTTGGTGAGTGGTCCAAATGAAATTTGAAATTGGGTGTTGGAACATTTTGTGGGCGATGTGTTTTTGTTGTTTTGGTTTTGAGAGTTTTTTGAGACATTGTTTTTAGATGAGAAGATTAGAGTGTATAAAAAAAATGTGTTTGAAAGTGTGAAAAAAATAAAAGAATATTTGGGTTATTTATAGGGATAAATAATATAAGTTTTTAAAGAAAAATATTTTTTTTTAATTAAATGCCAAACGGGTCAATTTTTGACTATTGACTTGTTTTTTTGTGCACTCAAGATGCTCCTCAACTCGATCGTGGGCAAGACCGAGTCTTGCGATTTCGTTCTTGAAGATGCGTCTAAAGAGGGTGTGGTGTAATAATGAAGACGTGTGCTATGGGTGTCTTCGACGCGTAAAACGGGTCTTATTACCCCTAACCTTACATAAAGGAAAATGACGCTTTAGGTAAAACTTTATAAATATCTGAAATTTTATAGTGATTCATTTTAACGCTTTTCATCTCGTTTAGATAGTCACACTATTAGACCTAATCAGTTGTTGATCTAGGATATTGACATAGGGTATGCACTATTCATTTAAAAAACGATTCAAATATATTCGGTTCGGGTTGTTTTATGGGTCGCGTTTTTTGGTAATTTTTTATCGAACCTTTATACTTACCTTCTCTAACATTTATGAAGACTTTCTTTTTCTTTGTTGGCGATTCATTTTCGTGTGCTTTTATAGTGTATTTTACATGTCTTGGAAAAGCTAGAATATTATCCAATGTATACACATAACATAAGTGGAACTTAGTCAGTAACATTTCAATTTAAAAGTATGCAAAGACGACTTCTCGGATATTTAATATACCAATTTACGACATGCATGATAAAATATATGTGGAATTTTGAAAACTTACTCAAGTAAAAGATATTATTGAATATCCTAATCCTAAACAAAAAGTTAATATAATCGTATTATGCCTTCAGTTGTGAAAATGTGGATATAGGTCATGGTGATCAGTTCAAGGCTATCAAAACTTTACAGTAGAATTGAGCCACAAGAAAACTTAAAATTTACAGAATATTAGTATATTACTTCTCAATACCTCGTTGTCTTTCTCTTCAACACTGCCGCTGCATACTCAAAATTAACATGATGCATCTTACAGTGTGGAGTACTATGATAAAGATGATGAAAGTGAACAATGTGCCGGATGTGTGGGATCATATAATTCAGAAGATGGAAGAGATGCAGTGTAATAATACCATTTGGAGTCCAAATGGTATTAGTGGTGCAATCAAGCCAAACTTTTATCAAGCAACTCGAGTTCGAGCTCTAGTTCGACTCGATCGAGTCGAACTTTTACCGAGCTCAAGCCCGAGCTCGAGCTCGAGCCTAATAAACAAGCTCGAAACACATAACGAGCCGAGCTCAAGCTTTTAATAGCTCGAGCTTTTCAAGCTTTCAAGAACATATATATATTTTTAGCATACATATTTATATAAACAACTTAAAACTAACGTGAATATTATTATAATAATTAAATACTTGTAGGAGGAGCATTTAAACCCTAATTCTCCTAAATGTTTTGTATAAATTCTTTCCTCTCATGTTCATTGCATATTTTTTTGAATTTATTGAAGAGTTTGGCTATCAAATTTAATTTTTATATGTAAATTCAAGCTTTTCGAGCCGAGCTCAAACCTACTCGAGCCTTACACGAGCCGAGCTCAAGCCTGGTTGATTAAAGCTTGTCAAGTTATCAAGCCAAGCTCAAGCCCACCTTATACATTTCAAGCCAAGCTCAAGCCCTGTCAAGCTCGAGCTCGGCTTGACTCGATTACACCCCTAATTTGGAGTGTGCTTAATAGGCTAATCATTGCTACTACAGTGTATTATATATGGAAAGAAAGAAATGAAAGACTGTTCTCTTAAAATATCAAGACTGCAGATGTAGTTTTACAAGTGATCCAGGGTCATATGAGAATGCAACTCATGAGCCTTAAAGTCATGAAAACTATTAAACTACAAAAGTTGCAGAAATTTGGAAGGTCAAATTTCATTTTGGGAAAAGTTAAAAATCAATTGGTGGTCTGATGCTGGTTAGTATTTTCTTAGTTAAGGGGTGTTTGGATTTGCAGTTTTAACAGTATTCTTCTTCAAAATTATTGAAGTTTATGCAGAGATGAGGTTCAAGATAAGCTCTGCTCTATCATTCAGGTCTATCCTGATTCTCTTGTATCATATCCATGGGTTACTTGAGAATGTTTAAGTCCATTTCTATGGATGGCCTTGTATCTTGATTATTTCGGCTTAATACATTTGACTAACTCAGTTTTAATGCTTAGCAGGCCTTTGTTAGGTAGCTTTGCAAAGAGACTGTGTTTATCTTTTGTATTATGTCCTAAGTAAATCATAAAGTAGGTTCCCATAGTGAAGGGTAAAAATGGACTGGATGAGTGATACATGGGTTGAGAGAAATAGTGAGGGGTGTAAGATACTAAGATGACCCTACTTGGTGCTCTCAATGTATCACCAAGGGGGCATATAGATTCTCTCTCAAGATGAGTGTTTTTAAGACCCTAAAGCCTTTTGTAAAGACGGAAATGTAGGGGTTTTTGAAGAGCCCTTGACTAGAATGTTAGTTTCTAGTGAAGCCATGCATCTTCTCCTACCTTTGTTGTTGTGGGTGCTAGTTGAATGGCCTAGGTGGGGTGAGGAGGTGATATGAAAATATAGCTAGATGGTATGATGCTTTATCAAAGGTGAATTAGAGGTGAAATGATTGTTCTGTGCAGTGTTGCTATCTACCCTGTTTTGGTTAGCTATCCGAGATTCGAGATTAGTTGCATCAGATGTCCTAGTTCTATCAGATATATGTGAATTTTGTTGGTTTTGATTTGTATTATGATTTGGGTTTGTCAAATAAGTTATGCTTATGATGTACAATTCTTTAGAAGTTAATATATTAGTTCACTTTGCGCAAAAAAAATAATAATAAAATATGCATCTTCTTCTTTTTTTCTATTTTGTTTTGAATATTGGTAAGTTAACGAGCGGGATACCTGCGCGTTGCTGCATAAATGTTGTGTTTAATATAAACTTGAAATAAAACGTTTAAAAAAAATTATTGCTGAAATGTTGTGGTTAATTTAAAATCGAAATAAAACGATTGAAAAAAATTATTTTTGTTATTAACGACTAAAATTGCAAAAGATCGATAAACGCAAGTACTATTTTTTTAAAGTTAGTCTTTTGAGACTAACTTTGAAATTAAAAATTAACCTGAGATGGTCTAAAAATAAAATTAAAAGAAAAAAAAAAACTGATGAACATTATTTTAATGAATGAACAATAATTTTTAACGGGATCGATATGTTGCAAAGTTATTCCTTTGGGACTATCTTTGAAATTAAAATTTAACATGAGGTGCCGTTTTTGTTAAATATTTAACCTCAAAAAAAAAAAAAAAAAAAAAAAAAAAAAAAAAAAAAAAAAAAAAACGGATGAACAGTATTGCTACAGTAACATGCTACAGTCCGGACTCACAAACTACTGTTACAATCACTGTAGCAACAGTGTTGCTACAGTACCATGTACTGTCTTTTAGTATATATATATATATAAAATTAGGTTATGCACTGATAATTTTCATATATTCTAAAGGGTGTGCGTTTCTAAATTTCCAATGTAAAATTGTTGCTACTTCAATTTTTTTACACTAAAGAAATTTACACAAGGTATGCATGTGCATACCTGCGTTCAAGCTAGATCCGTCCATTGACATAATATAGTAACCGGGTCGGCCTTATGTGTCGTACCCATTTGGTTTAAGGTTAGGATTAAAGTCGCTTATTGTTCAAGCTACCTCATTATTATAAATAAAGGTGCTAACTTATGTATTCACAATCATAATTATATCAATACAACACCTTTTAAAGTTTTATAAAAACCCAAAGTATATATTAATAATAGCAAAATATTAAGGCCATAACTTGAACACCTCGCACACCCTCAAACTTCCTATTATGAGAGTGAGATCAAGCAGGTACGTTGGACGACTCGACAATGTTAGCATGGCCAAAAGTTCTTTATAGATCCAACTTTTACCATAGAACCCATCAAACAATCTTAGCCACTCATTTTTTATCAAAATAAAAAAATAAACTTTCACCCTTTTTTTAATACTTAAATATTTCGCAAACCGTAAATCGTCAAGCTACAAAAAAAATACCATCGCGACGAGAATTAAATTATATTTCTATAGACATGCATTGTTATATACTTTCGACGAACTTTTTTTTCGATAAATTTTTTTTTGCCAAGAAAAATCATATATGATTTGTAAGAATCATATATGATTCGATTTTAACAAATCATATATGATTCTTAAGAAATCATATATGATTCGTTAGAATCATATATGATTCGTAAGAATCGAATCATATATGATTTTTTATGAATCATATATGATTTTTACGAATCATATATGATTCTTTCTGGACGGAAATTAAAAAAAAAAAAGTTCGTCAAAAGTATATAACAATGCATATCTATAGAAAGATCATTTAATTCTCGTCGCGATGGTATTTTTTTTATAGCTTGAAGATTTACCGTTTGCAAGATATGTTGTTTTGAAAAAAAATGTGAAAAATATAAATGGGTGGCTATAATTGGTTGATAGGTTCTATGACATGTATGGGTTCTTCATGAATCTCAACTCTGTTAGCATGATACATAAATCTACAAAATACATGGCACTACATGTAAATACAATGCATCCAACGAAATGAATCCATTTATTTAGATTGAAAGTTAACCATTCACTTGTGTACACCAAGGCATATGGTCGTATCACCTATGACTCCTGTCTCTTACCTAACATTTTAGGCTGGTTACAGTGGTGACTCATATTGCATTATTTTTTCGGCTGTCACGTCAGCTTTCTCTCTGCAGCAACCAGACACAATCCAAGTGCCACAGTGGTGATGACCCATGTATTTTATTTTATATAAAGGAAAAAAAGGTGCTTTTTTTTGTGTGTGTTTTGTGGGAGTGTAATATCGGTTGGATTTGTGACCAATTTATGATTTTGGGTGCCAGTGATCAAAGCTCAACCGATGTTCCACAACGAACACAACCGATTCTCAAATCGGTTGAAGCACTCGGACAACCGATATATTACGGCCCACTGTGAGCAGCCTTAAGATACTAAGATCTTCTAATAATGAATAACAACCACCTTAACATAGATAAAATATGCGCACTTTTCGTGCTTTTCAGCTATAATATATAACGTGATCATGTTTTAGCAAAGTTGTTACTTAATATACTACATGTATAAATGCCCTTCTCGTATAATTGAAGAGTTAATTAGCTGATGACAAAATATGCATGGCCGCATGGGCCATTAAATTTTTTTCAAATAATCCATTATTTTATTCAAAAGCTCCAAATCTTGAAGTAAAATAATTGCGTTTACACACACGTATACAGCATATGCAATGATTATAACTATTGTTTTAGTTGGACTTCATAAATCATAATTAACCAAAATTAGTAATGATTCATTTTATAACTATAGCAAAGATATATGCAAAAATATTCAGCAGCTTAACATGATCTTGGTTCTAATAATTATATTAACAAGGATTATAGGTTTATTTAAGTACTAGATATTTACAAAAAGTGCAATATTAATAATGGAGCAAACAGGGTGTGGATTAGATATTTTATTACTTTAAAGTGCATATATAGCTGCTTGTCATGATCTTGGTCCTTATAATTATACATTAAAAAAGATTTTTGGTTTAATTAATATTAATTTAGATTTTACAGAAAAAGTGCAAATATAAATTATGAAGAAAACAGGGTGTGGATTAGATATTTTAATTGGAAGGTGCCCCCGTAAGAAATTTGATGACTAGTTGTCACTTGATTGCTTACTCAAATTAATCACTCTATGTCTCTATGACTCTATTGATTATGTTTTCTGTTATATACAGTTGCATAAATAGACATGTTAATCTTTTTTCAACAAATTTTTGTTTGCTAATTTAACCATGCACACGACAAAGAAAATTGCATTAAATCAACTAGCAAGATTAATCAACTAGCCAGAATCAAGAAAAAAAGTACAAATACCAAAAGCCGAAAATATCATAAGGTTAAAAGGCGAGGAATCAAGAGGTACGGAAGATCCCTTTTATTGCAATAATTCCAAATCATACAATTATACAAATGCTAGTGGTATTTATCGCGTCTAACCATCAAGTGAAGAATTGTATCTTGAAAACGTATTTAGTTAAAATAAAAATCCTTCCAAACTGAATCCTTTCATAACATGCATCAATTTTGTGTCAAAAAATAATCCTCAAAATAATACAATATATGTTTGCATTTACGTTTCTCCAATTGCATCTTCTCTTTTATTAAATAAATTTAATGAATTTTCTTGCTTTCTTACTTACATTGGTTACATGCTTAAAACATAAGTTTTTTCTTCTTTGAAATGACTCTGATTTGAACTAAACTCTTTCAGTCTTTTGTCATCTTATGTGGGCTCTCATTATATGTGTTTTAACATGGAGCTAAAGTTGTTGGGTTGAACAAAATATGTTGTTGTTGGTTTTAACCCAAAAGGGCCGATTCAAATTTTGAATGAGGATATTAGGACAACACAACAAAAATAATAACTTTCCACGTTTTAAACCATCATGAAAAAAAAAAAAAATAAATAAATAAATAAATAAAAAATTCTCGAAAATATATTGAAGTGACCGTCTACTGAAAAATAAAAAAATTCTCGTCTCGATTCTGTATTTTTGTTAGTTTAACGATTTACTGTTTATAATCTTTTATTCTTACAATGAGTTTATTTTGTTTTGATGAAAAATGAACGAAAATTATTTGTCTATTTAATTTTTTATTTTTTTTTATCTTTGTTGAACTCACCCGTCAAATGTTACAGTGGAATTAAAAATCGGGCCCTCGATTTTCACTACATGTAAACCCAGTTTTAAGGGTGAGCAAACGGACCGGATGGACCGGACCGACCGACAAAACCGACCGGACCGGACCGGACCGACCACATTCGGTCCGGTCCTCGGTCTAGTCTTTTTGGCTAATCCGGTCCTCGGTCCGGTCCGGACCGACCAAAAACCCGAAAAAACGTGCCAAAATATGCTTAATTGGACCGGACCGACCGAAGACCGGACCGGACCGGACCGACCACATTCGGTCCGGTCTCGGTCCATGGTTTTTCCGGTTTTCGGTCTTCGGTCCGGTCCGGTCTTGGCCGGTCCGGTCCGGTTTTTGGACCATGCTCACCCCTACCCAGTTTTGCATTTATCTTTTTATTCATCGGAGAACATGACTCGTCATGTTTATTTAAACATTAAAGAATCTCTCAATTCAATTCAAAATCATTTAAAAATTAGTCTAGAAGTGTAAAAACGCTTTTACTTCATGTTTTACCCTTAGTTTTCTCTTTAAAGATTTTGGTTTAGGTGCAGTTTATTTATTAAGAGGCTTCTCATTCTGAATCTAATTCGTGCATCTGAAAATGAGATGTAATGTTTGAATATGAATAAAATAATATTTTAACTTTTTATAAAATATATCTGAATGATATAACTAATACAATACAAACTAGCAACGTGAAAATAGAATGTGTTTAAACAAAACATTCAAGGACATTGTGTTGCAATTTGATCTTGTAAAGTAGTCATATATTGTTGATATGTTATACTCACATGCTGTTAAACATCTCACCATTTTGTAAACTATCATTATCAATTAATTTACGATGATAAGTTTGCAAAAAAATAATAATAATAATAATAATAATTAAAAAAAAGTATAAAATTTTATAATATAACAATCATTGTCAATAATAATTAAAAATATATTCCGTGCTCAAAATAAACATACCACATTTTGATTTCAGAAACTAGTTATTTATTATCATCAACATTTTTTATTTAGGAAAAAAAATAACAACTTAATTCTCTTTAAACATATTATCAATGGTAATATAAAAGTCTCTTTAAACATATTTATCAATAGTAATATAAAAGTCGAGAAATATATAATACAAAATAAAAAAAAATAATTAAAAAAAAAAAAAAAAAAAAAAAAAAAAAAAAAACCAAAAAGCGAAAAAAACTACAATAAAAAAAGTAAAAAGAAGAGAAAAAAAAAGGTTAAAATGCATTCCGAGGTAGTAATACATCCACTTCATATCTTGTTGGGTAATAGGTTTGAGCAGCTAATCGCATTTTGATGAGAAAAGAACAAACGCACTTAATGATCAAAATATCTGATAATCGTTTAAGGTTTTGTTATTTGTACTTCTAAAAGCAATGTTTAAAAGTTAAAAAAAAAAAAATACAAAAGCGGATGTACATAAAAGATGAATAGTTTATTGTATTAAAATAGAAGGGCAAATTACTTAAAAATGCATCAAAATTGACACTTTTTACCATTGTATGTAGCTATCTTTTTTTTTCCTAATGTGTGACAAAATTTTCGAATTTGGTACATTGTGTGTATTTTGTGACTATTTAGCCTTGTAAAATGACCATTTTACCCTTCGAAAATTTGAAAATGTAAGGGTAAAATGGTCAAAAGATACACACAATGTACCAAATTTGAAAGTTTAGTCACACATTAGGAAAAAATAAAGATAGCTACATACAATAGTAAAAAGTGTCAAGTTTGATGCATTTTTAAGTAATTAACCCTTAAAATATCTAATCCACACCCTGTTTTCTTCATAATTTATATTGCACTTTTTGTAAAGGGCTAATTACTTAAAAATACATCAAACTTGACACTTTTTACCATTGTATGTAGCTATCTTTATTTTTTCCTAATGTGTGACTAAACTTTCAAATTTGATACATTGTGTGTATCTTTTGACCATTTTACCCTTACATTTTCAAATTTTCGAAGGGTAAAATGGTCATTTTACAAGGCTAAATAGTCACAAAATACACACAATGTACCAAATTCGAAAGTTTAGTCACACATTAGGAAAAAAAAATAGCTACATACAATGGTAAAAAATGTCAATTTTGATGCATTTTTAAGTAATTTGCCCATATTTTAATTAGAAGGAGCCCACGTAAGAAATTTTGATGACTAGTTGTCAATTGATTGCTTAGGGGTGTTTATTTTTTAATTAATGGGAAGGGATAGCGGAACCTATCAATTTAATAGTATTAATTTTTTAAATAATACCCATAATTTTTGTTAGTTGATCTAGATTCACAAGCCAAAATTTATAAGGCTCTCCCCATTAAGTGTCTTAAATAGAACTGGATTCCATATGAAACCCATACTTCTCTTAGCTAACAAATAAAAAGAAACACCCCCTACTTAAATTAATTACTCTGTGTCTCTATGACTCTAATTATATATATTCTAAAAACCGTGAGGTTCACTATAGCAACAGTGCTCATGCAAGTTTCACGTTTGCCAATTTTAGCCCCTGAGGTTAGTGATCAATTGCGAAGTTAGTCCTTAACAACCGTTATCTAACAAACGTGGATTAAATTTGAAACGCAACAGTAACTTCAGGGGCTTTTTCTGTACAAATAATAAACAGAAACAGCCCCTAAGGTTAACTTTTTTTTCACCGTTAGTCCCTAAGGACTAACTTGCAAAGAACGCCACGTTAAGGGACTAAAACTGAAAATAACGTTACTACAGTACCAAACAGTGGCTGCTACAGTAAAAAGTCAGTTTGTAATAGTGCATGTACTGTAGCTAAGGATTTTACGCTTTTAGTCCCTCACGTTAGCTATAAATTGCACCGTTAGTCCCCGTTAGCGATCTTTTGCAAATTTAGTCCCTAAAAAAATTAAAAATGATAAAAATAATAAAAGTAATTGACCGTTCTATTTCGAGTTTGGATTAAACACAACATTCCCGCAACAACGCGCAGGTGCCCCGGCTCGTTGATAATGTTTTCTGTTATATACAGTTGTTTAAATCGACATGTTAATCTTTTTTCAACAAAGTTTTGTTTGATAATTCAACCATGCACACGACAAAGAAAATTGCATTAAATCAACTAGCAAGATTACCAACTAGCCAAATCAAGAAAAAAGGTACAAATACCAAAAGCCGAAATTATTTTAAGGTTAAAAGGCGAGGAATCAAGAGGTATGGAAGATCCCTTTTATTGCAATAATTCCAAATCATACAATTATACAAATGCTTGTAGGATTTATCGCGTCTAACCATCAAGTGAAGAATTGTATATTGAAAACGTATTTAGTTAAAATTAAAATCCTTTCAAACTGAATTCTTTAACAATATGAATCAATTTTGTGTCAAAAATAATTCAATATATGTTTGCATTTACATTTCTCCCATTGCAAATCTCTTTCATTAAATAAATTTAATGAATTTTCTTTATCTCTTAAATTGGTTACATGCTTAAAACTAAGGTTTTCAAGATCGAGATCTTACTCAGGATCGTTTTTGGTTTTGCAAGATAGAGATCGTAAGATCGGAAGATCGGATCGGAATTCTAAGATCCTACTATAATGTAATTTTCTTAATAATTTTTGTAATATTATTCAAATTCACAAATTATTATATATTATAAACACAAAGTTATATGAATGTTTCATTGAAATGTTGTCCTAAATTATGAATACGGAATGTTTAAGAAGATTAACATGTTGTTTTTTAAATTCTATAAAACATAACCCTTAACTTCGTAGTTTTTTAGCTTACCGTTTGAAAAAAGTAAGATCGGATCGGATTAGATTTTAAGATCCTATGGTCAAGATCGGGATCTTATAAGATCTTAAGCTTGCTAAGATCCTACGTAGGATCCAGATCATTTTTGCTTTGTAGTATCGTAAAGTCGTAAGATCCTAAAATCAGGATCGGGATCCTGACAAGTTTTTTTTGTTTTTTGTTTTTGTTTTTGTTTTTTTTTTTTAATGACTTTGATTTGAACTAAACTCTTTTCTCACCTTATCACTATATGTGTTTTAACATGGGCCTATTGGGTTGAGCAAACAATATTTACTTGGTTAACCCAAAACAAAAGGGCCGATTCAAACTTTGAATGAGGGTATTACGACAACACAACAAAAATAATAACTTTGTAGTTGCACGTTTTAAATCTAGGATTTAGTATCTAAACTTTTGGTTCTCGTAAGTTTTTTTAGGATCCGCAAGTCCACCTGGCATAATAGAAAACTACACCTAGTCCAATCCGTAGCGTCCACGTGCCTCACGAAATCTCGATAAGTTTCTGATGACCAAAATTTAGGAGCGTGTCAATATTTTGTTCGGCCAAAGTGAATCAACAGATCCTTCACAAAATTCAAAATGATAATGATCCTTTCAAATGAGGGATTTCGACCTGAATCCTGAAACCGAACCGGAACCATACCGATTCTTGATATATGATACGGTACCGGGACTACGAAATAAGATGAAAGAAAAATTGGGACCACTAATTCGGTATGAGACCGGTACCAAATTGAGAAATTTCAGATGAAAAAAAAAAGAAAAAGAAAAAAAAAAAAAAAAAAAGAAAACCCGATTTTCCGGTACGAATACATGTAGAGTAGAATTTTGGACATCGTATGAAATCTGGCACTTTTACAAGGACCAACAGTGTAATTTACTCTTAAAACAAATACACACCTCTTTTTATTATTCTTCAATTCCCTTGACTGAAATATTGAACACTGACCTTATCTAGTAACAAACCTAAAAAAAACAGAAACCCTCTCTGGTTTAACGAACTAGTTCCTTCCTTACATCCCAAATCCTTAAACCCCACAAACAACCGAAAAAAATGGGAGGAAATATTGCTCAAAAGATCCTTAAAAAACAATTAGGAGGCATGAGTTTCGCCACCGGTGGTGGTACCATAAACTGGTTCCCAGGCCACATGGCTGCCGCTACTCGCGCCATTAATTCTCGACTTAAGCTCGCTGATCTTGTTATTGAAGTTCGTGATTCTCGTGTATGTCTTAGTTTCATTTCTTTTGTTTTAATAATAATCAATGTTTGGTTTGTTATTGATTGTGGGAAATGTTGAGACAGATTCCCTTGTCGTCTGCGAATCAGGATTTGCAGCCGCGGCTTTCGACGAAAAGGCGTGTGATTGCGCTTAATAAGAAGGATTTAGCTAATCCTAATATTATGCATGTATGTTTCGCTTTTCATTGCTCTTTAATCTCTAGTAATTCTAATTCATTCATTCTGCTACATTGTTTATTTATGTCAGTTAGTTTGGTACTTATAAGTTATAATCTCGAATCGAGTTATATGGATAATGAAAATCGATGTTAAACCGCTATCCATTTTACTAAATGCTTAACAACAAAGTTATTGGCATAACACAAGAAACTTGAAATAGTAATCTAAGCCAGTTGAAGAATCTCAGCGTTTTAAAGGCGCTTTGAACATTCATATCGGATTTGCGCCAACTCAATTTTGACGATGGCATCTGTTTATGCAGTTTAATGTAGTTTCCAATTATTTCTCGCAAAGAGATGTACATCAAGATTTGTAATTGAAACTTGACATTTCTTAGTCTTAGTGTACCTTTTTTAGTTTTTTTGTTGTTCTAGCTGAGGGAAAATATGTTTGTGTAACTATGTTCATAAGAATAATCTTCTGTTCTGTTTTTGTGCTTTTGTCAGAAATGGGTTGATTATTTCAGTTCGTGTAAGCAAGATTGTCTACCCATCAATGCGCACAGCAGGAGTTCAGTTCAGAAGGTTTGTCTTGTTCCTCTTAATTCTGGAATATTACTAATGGGTCTGATACTCCAATACTAAAAAAAATTGGTGTCTTTGGATTGAAATTATGGTGCTTTTGCCATTACAAACTTCCTATTGTTATCATGATTCATGAAATGTTTTCCTGTTCGTGGAAATTGTAAGGTAGTTGTGATTTTATTTCTCTTTTACCGGTTTGACTTTATGACACCTTGTAAGGGGCAAAGACACCAATTTTCTGTTACTTATGAACCTGTTGCCTGAAATTACATTTTATGATTTGTTTGTTCTTTGTTGTTAAAGTTGCATTGTAAACAAAAAGGTATTGTGTGTTAAAATGATAAAGCGTGTATGTATTTTATTATGAGACCTGTCAGAAACTGTTCTTGGTTGAAATTGAAAATTACAATATTTACGAGTGGTACAAAAAAGATAGTCGATGTATCTGCTTATTACATTGGCTAGATTGTCACTCAATTTGTTGCTGTTTGAGTGTGGTCTAACTTGTGTTTAAATAAAATATTAGCTTCTAGAACTTGTCGAGCTTAAACTGAAGGAAAAGATCGCAAGCGAACCTACTCTACTTGTCATGGTGATAGGTGTGCCCAATGTTGGGAAGTCAGCTTTGATTAACTGCATTCATCAAATTGCGTCATCACGTTTCCCTGGTAATCTGTCTATCTTGCTTGTCCTTTTAGTCTCACAGCACCACAATAAATTAATAAATTGAGCTTGTTGTCTTTGGCTATAACTGTTTTATATTTTTATTAGAGCAGGAGAAGAAGAAGAAGAAGCGAGCGAAAGTAGGACCATTACCTGGTGTAACTCAGGATATTGCAGGATTTAAGGTCAAGTTTTCCATGTTTAAGACTGGTTAAATTTTATGAATTTATTTCTTTATATTATATCTTTTGGGAGAAAATTTAATAGAGAGCGTAGTAGCCGACTTGTTTATTCCATAAAAATCACGCCTATGACTGGCCAAATCATGACATATCAATAGCTACATCAAAAGATTTAAATGGGAGAATATCTCAACAAGTTAAGCTAAAACCATTAGTGAAATGTATATCTGCAAATAGGTTTCTTACTGTGTTTCTTAATACCATACAGATCGCCCAACGACCTAGCATATATGTATTGGATACCCCAGGAGTACTCGTCCCAACCATTTCAGACGTTGAAACGGGATTAAAGCTAGCCCTGTCAGGTTTGAATTTGTTATAAATCTCTATTATGAAATTCCTATGCAATAAGTAGTAAATAATGATATCCGGCTTTTATAAGCTAACTCTAGATCAATATTATGTGCTCCGTAACTGATCATGCTTTGGATTTAGGGTCTGTGAAAGATTCGGTTGTGGGTGAAGAACGTATTGCTCAATATTTGCTTGCTGTTCTGAATACACGACAAACTCCCCTCCATTGGAGAAACGTGCATAATGATACTCTAAAAGGGTTGCAAAATGAAAATGATGATAAACGCGACTATAATCTTAAGGATCTTCTGCCTAAAAGACGAGTTCTTCCTGTTGCATCTGATGTGCATTACGTGGAGGTAACATCTGAAAATTGGATATGTATTTTACCAACTATTCAACTTTTACAATTAACCTTATCTGCTCACTGTTGCTTCCAATAAGAAACGTAATATGTTTATAAATATGAGATCAAACTTTGTACTCATAAATCTCAACTTATGTTATGGATTTCATCTCAATCTGATCAGTCACTATTTGCAACTCATAATGCTTATTTTTAATTTCATTGTAACCGAGTTGATAACTAGTCCATTCAACTAAAAAAAGTCAAATTTCAACTCAATTATTGCAGTGTTTTAAGATCTACTAGCAGGGTACCCGCGCGTTGCAGCGGCTGAAATAAAAATTTTCAATGGAATTAATAAAAATGTCACGGGATGTCATTCCGACACCTAAATTTGCTTGGTCACAGCTTTGTGTATTGAGTCGAGTTTTATTGAGTCGAGTCTTGGTCACAGGTTCATGTCTAGGTTAAGATAGAGGGTTGTACATTGTGTTTAAATGATTGTAATATTGGGTGTAGATGTGTTTTTAATGCTATTAATGTAGAATGAGGGTTGTACATTGTGTTTAAATGATTGTAATATTGGGTGTAGGGATGTTTTTAATGCTATTAATGTAGAATGAGGGTTGTACATTGTGTTTAAATGATTGTAATATTGGGTGTAAGGGTGTTTTTAATGCTATTAATGTAGAATGAGGGTTGTACATTGTGTTTAAATAATTGTAATATTGAGTGTAGGGGTGTTTTTAATGCTATTAATGTAGAATTCTAAGAAAAGTGGTCTGAATTTCGATTCATGCTAGTTTTTTAGTACACAATGTTTTGGTGGTTGTAATTATGAAAATTGCTTGCTTTAAAGTGTTGTAAACCATGCATCATTTTGTGTACATCTAAATTTTTTTGGAGAGAGAGTCTTTCCTCCATTATAGGTAGTATAGATTTCGGTTATAAATCATAGTATTTTTTCATGCAGGGTATTGCTAGAGAGGTCCAGTCCGCACTATATTCGACTCTATCAGAATTCAGAGGTGATTTGGAAGATGAGAATGAGCTAGAAATTTTAATAGAAGAGCAATTTGTGGCATTGCAGAAAGCGTTAAAGATATCAAATAAAGCCAATGAGGCTCGTGTGATGGTAGCTAAGAAATTTCTTACATTGTTTAGAGCTGGTAAACTTGGCCCCTTTATCCTTGATGATGTTCCTATAGTTACTTCTAATTCTTGAATCTTTTAGGCCTTGATGATCAGTTTTAGTTTTCGCTTTTATTTTATTTTTATTTTACAATTTCTGTTTTTTATTTTACAAGTTTTTATTCAAACATAGATGGCATTTGAACTTTTGTGGTTCATATGAGTATCGAATCAGCAACCATCAAACCAATGTTTGTGGTTTTAGGGGCAATTGCATTGTTTGTTGGATCATATAGATCTTCAGTGCTTTTGCTTTCAGGTCAGCCATTTCCTGGCATGTCCACATTATGACCTTCATGTACTTCATTTCATAGCAGAACAGCAGCCCGTGGGTAAATTCGTTGACCCGTGAAATTGTCAGTTTTGGCTCTCATAGTGGGGCTTAACCAGTCTGTTATAGTGCTGTCGCTCACACATTAACGTGACCAAATGGTCTCTACTTGAGCCTGCTTTAATGTATGATTTTTCTGATGGCCGTGGTTACTGGTTGTTGCAAAAAAGAAATCAGCTCATAAATTGGTCAAGTCTATTTCTGTAATCCCCGAACACAGTTTGTGTGCTTATTTTAATCCTGATATAACATATGATGTTTGCGACTTTATTGACTCTTTCATCCAGATTCAAAGGCTGCTGCCTTGATGACCACGACCCTGAAACCGTTAGCGGCCACCGCATATACATTGTCTGATTGGGTTATTGTTGTGTTTGAGCATCAGACAGACACTGCATATGCACGTGCCTGATTAGCACCTTCCTTCCAGATTCGACTATTCGAGTGCCACTGCTGAGATGACCTCAAGGCCAAAATTGTTAGTTGCCAAAATACAACTTTTAATCGTTCAGTTCCAAATTACTCTCTAAACATATAAATAGTTTTGCTTAATGTGGGTGTTGCAAAAAATCTCTCTGAAGAGTTTATATAGCTAACTTGGCTCAATCATTTGGCATGATCAGTTTGGTCATCTTGGCAGTTATGTGTTAGGTCATTTGGCATGATCAGTTTGGTCATCTGGGCAGTTATGTGTTCGGTAAAGTTTTGTTACCAAACACATATAAACAGTCCATGTAACACCTTTTATGATGATTAGACCCTTTAGTTCCCTTGTAAATGATACTGGCTCACCTTTTGCATATAATTCCAATTTATATTGGGACACTCCATCTATTTTACAGTCAGGTATCTCATATTTTGTTGTGTCTATTGACGGTTATACCCGGTTATATCCTGTCAACCACAAATACAAAGTCATTTAAACAGTCAAAATATATACCTGAATCAAACAAACATGATGTTATGGTGTACTAATTAAGTATACAGTGAACAAATTATCATAGGTTCTTGCTACCGGTTATCGTATTTCAAATCTGGTTTACGCTAATGACATTTTCGTTATGAGGTACTCACAAACATGAAACATGTATCGATAATCTGATTAGCCATCTATATTATCATTTTGCGATTTTTAGGGTCTTGGTATATTTAGCTACTGTACAAGGATCCAGACTACTTTGACTAATATCTGTGTATAACCAAGTCAAAAGAGATACGTATATTCTGTAAGTAGATACTATGTAGGATTTGTGACTGCAAACCTGTTCGGTCTACACCTGTTTATCTGCCTAAGCATTCGTTTGAATCTTCTATAGTGTGCTAGTCGAAGAATCATAGTGTTTACTGGAGCATTGTAATATACAATTCATAAAAAGACCTGAGATAGCATATCAAGTACAACCACTATTCGTCATTGGGATGCAATTAGTCAAATTCTACATTCTTTTAGGCATATAGTGTAGTGGTTCAAAGATGACATGATTTTTCACCACACAATTGTATAATCTTGGACCAACACACTCCTCAGTTGGAGTTTGAAGAACCAACATGCTAGATTTTGTACACAAGGTGAGAAACGAGCCATTGCACATACGGCTGTTCAGTTGTCTTAGTTGAAACCACCTTGTCCGCCTTTTGCAACTAAATATACTACAACCAATGTGTAATATGGCAAAATGCAAACAACATATATATAACTCGTTCAACTAAACAACACTAAATTCACACATAAAGTTAACTTATTATATCACATTAAGTGCATGATGCAACTAGCGTATTGTAGTTGGGCTATGTGTTTACACACATAAATATTTGGGCTAATTGCTTAGAATCAATATGCATAATTTGCTGTTATAGAAACGCACTACAAAAGTTATCAATAATAGTAATGTATTTACATTTTTCTTGTTAATCACAGCTATTTTGCTACGATTTTTTTTTTTTTTAATAGTAACGTACTACGAAAGTTATCGATATATATACTATGAAAAATAACTAAAACAATGACCACAAAATAAAAATAGACTTGTACAACTTGTTATCTTCATGAAAATTTACCAAGCAGTTTTAGAAGAGGAACACCATACTTGCCATGTTGCTTTGAACTCCTTTGCTCTATGTTTGATCCAAAAGAACGTTAATACTTGTATCTCCGTGCACAAGTCCATTTGTATAGTATTGGTGCACTGTTATCTAACTCATTTTACATCGAGTCATGCAATGGTGCACTGTTTCTATAAAACTTCACAACATGGACAAAGTACGCAATCTAAGCCCATACCAATATGATCTAAAACAGATCTAATAGGTAGACCCCCGATCCCTTGCAAAGTCCTCACAAAATAAAAAGTCTAAAAAGACTTGTGGTGATGCCACGTGTCCCCCCTCCCTTTTCCCCACAAGGACATGAATATAATTTCACTCCCTTTTCCCCTCGCTTTTTTATCTCTCTCTCTTTTTTTTTCTCTTATCTGATATACTTTCTATTTTCCGATCTCTACTCTTTGATTTCTTTCAATTTTCCAGCCATATATAAACGAATTTACACAATAATTTCCATTCAATTCATTTATTCGTTCAATTTTACATTTTTCTTATTCTTTCATTTGTTCATATTTTGCAAAATTAGGGCTTTTTTGTTCTCAATTCATATTCGTTTATTTGAATCGTTAATTTTGCTTCAAATCGGGTTAATTGTTCATATCGGCTTCGAATTAGCCGTCTGATTGCTCAATTGGATTAGAATTAGGGTTTTTTTAACATTCAATTGGTTAATTGGAAGATAATTGGGGTTTTTGAGCATTCAATCGGTCAATTGGAAGAGAATTAGGGTTTCAACCGTTCAATTGGTTAATTGGAAGAGAATTAGGGTTTTTAACCGTTCAAATTTGGGGATTTTCATCGTTAAATCGGTTTCTGATGGCTGAAAGTGATACTCATGTGTTTAATCAAGGTAATTTCATTTTTTGTTATACATTCATCAGTCAGTTATGTTTTATTAGGTTCATCAATTAGTTGTTGAAGATATCATGTGTCCTTTGTTTAATTAGTAGGATGTGGATTCATTAGAATAACTTGTTAGAATATATTATAATGAGGTTCAACGGTTATTGGTTGTTATTGTCGTTTAATTAGTAAGATGTGGATTCATTAGAATAACTTGTTAGAATGGATTAAAATGAGGTTCAACAGTAATTTTTTGTTATCGTTGTTTAATTAGAGGTTGCAAATTCATTAGAATTACTTGTTAGAATGGATTAAAATGAGGTTCAGCAGTAATTACTTGTTATCGTGGGTTAATTAGCGGTCGCGGATTCGTTAGAATAACTTGTTAGAATGGATTAAAATGAGGTTCATCAGTGATTGCTTGTTATCGTGGTTTAATAAGAGGTTGTGGATTCTTTAGAATAACTTGTTAGAATATATAAGAATGAGGTTCATCAGTGATTGTTTGTTATCGTGGTTTAATTAGCAGGATGTGGATTCATTAGAATGAGGAATAACTTGTTAGAATATATAAGAATGAGGTTCATCAGTGATAAAATGTTATCGTGGTTTAATTAGCAGGATGTTGACTCGTTAGAATAAGTTGTTAGAATAGATAAGAATGAGGTTCATCAGTAATTTGTTGTTATCACGGTTTAATTAGCAGGATGCGGATTCATTAGAATAACTTGTTAGGATAGATAATAATGAGGTTCATCAGTTATTGCTTGTTATCATTTTTTTTATTTTTATTTTTTTGGTCTTGTGTTATGTGTTTTTGGTTCATCACTTATTGATTGTATATATTTTTTTCAGATAATGATTATGAACCTGTTCCATATTCTGTTGGTATTGTTTCTGAGGAGGCGGGTGAGAAGTTATGGATTCCGGATATTCCTGATGGTGAGAAGCCGGCTTATGGTATGATGTATCATTCTCTAGAGCAGGCTTATGAGTATTACAAAGATTATGCAAAAAGAGCTGGTTTTGAGATTCGTTTAGGTCAACAGTATAAATCTAAGAAAAATAAGGACAATAATGTGGATTTGAAAAATTTTGTTTGTAGTAAAGACGGTACAAATCCTGCCCCAAAAAAAGTTGGACCAAAGTCTAAACATAGGAAACATCCGTCTAAGCGTACTGATTGTAAGGCTCTTTTATGTGTGAGGTATGTTGAAGGAAGAGGATATTGGTGTTATGAATTCGTTGAGGGTCATAACCATAGCCTAGTTAGTCAGGAAGATAGCGTTTTTCTTGTTTCGTCTCGTGATGCTTCTTATACTCAGCAAGTTTTTCTGTATCAAGCATCGCAAGCGAATCTTGGTCCAATGAAGGGTTTCCATTTACTTAGGCAGATTTATGGGGACTACGATTTTGTTGGGGTTAGTTCGGTTGATTGTTAAAACTATAGGAGAGGTGTGTTTGATTTCATTGGTAAGAATGATGCTCAGATGTTAGTTGAGATGTTATTGAACAAGAAGGATTTTCTTCCTAATTTTTCATTTGAGTATCAAACTGGTGAGAATAACGCGTTGACGAATCTTTTTGGGGCTGATGAGTACGCAAAAAGGAATTATTATGCTTTTGGCGATGTTATCTCATTTTATGCTACATTAAGGACTAATAAGTAAGTTCATTTTATATATGTTTTTTATTTCTCAACTGATGAACATCTTTTAATTAATAAGTTCATCAGTATTTTAAGATAAGATAGATATTTTAATAAGAACTGATGAACATCTTTTAATTAAAAAGTTCATCAGTATTTTAATTAATAAGTTCATCAGTATTTGATGCTTTTAATTTGATTGTACCCCACCTATATTATCTATTTATCAGAAAATCCACCTTTCTTATCTCTTTACCCAACATATCCTATCTCTTTATCAGAAAATCCTCCATCCCACCTATCCTATCTTTTTTCCTCTACCCTAGATATCATATCTCTTTATCTCTTTCTTATCTTTAAATACTGATGAAATTAATGTAAATTGGTCATGTTTCTAGCTTGAATTGTTTCCCCGGAGTGGTCGTTGGGTGAGTGTGAGTAGCTTTTGAAACTCATTGATAAGCTCAAACACACAAAAACTTTGCTACAACAAGATGATGGTCATCGGTATAAAAGTTAATTCGCGTTGCCCATCATCTTGTTCTGGTAGTTTATGTGTGTTCGAGTTTATCAATGAGTTTCAAAGCCTACGCACAGTCACCAGCGACCATTTCTTGGGAAACATTTGAAGCTAGAAACATTTTTTTTTAAGTTGCTGTATTTGATTGTTATAAGCTGATGCGGTTGAATTTAAATGGTTCATCAGTATTTTAAGATATGGTTCATCAATATATTTTTTAAACAAGATTTTTTAAAGATGGTGTAAATAAGCTCATCAGTATTGTTATAAACTGATGTGATTGAAAGGTACTAAATTTAAATGGTTCATCAGTTATAGTATAATGGTTCATCGGTTTTATAATAATGTTTATCATTTATTTTTGATAGGTACAAAATGGTTTTTGTACCATTTACTGGGATCGACAATCACAATCATTGTGTTACATTTGGAGCTGCCTTGTTGTCATCGGAAACTAAAGAATTGAATCACTGTTTGCAACCCAGGATTCTATTTTATCATCAATCCAGTCCCCGTTCACGTTTTTTCTTTTTCTTTTCAATGAATAGATCTCTTTACTTGTATGACTTAGATGTCTCGTTATCTATCTAATATATCTAAAACAATCTAAATCTAATCTAAATAATAACTAAAAGGTCTCATCGTTTTTTATTTGAAACGTCTAGTGATCTTCAACCAATTATGAGCTTCAATATAATTACCAGGAGTAAGTGCTATAGCCTGTTTCCAATACTCAGCGGCTTGGTCGAACCAAGCCTCCGCAATTTCAGAATCCCCCTGCCGAATGGCCTGTTCTCCCCGGTCGGAATAGGTGGGTTAATTCCTTCCCTTAGAACCGTACTTGAGAGTTTCCTACCTCATACGGCTCGGCAGTCAACTCTTTTTGTATCCCATTTGAATCTACCATATCTAACTGAATAAGATTTCTCGTAGATCTATCCCGTTTTTAGAGTTAATGAAAAGAAGTTAATAAAATGAGTTTCAAACTTAAATCTGAAGTTTGGATTAAAAATCCGGTTTATTTTAGTTTTATCTTTTCTCCCACCTTCAGAAGAATAAAACGTAGACTTTTCACATTTGGTTGCTTCAATGTATTCAAAGAGCTTTTGTGCGAGCACCAAAGGTTATTGTGACTGATCAAGATGCATCAATGAAAGTTGCTATAGTGACAGTTTTTCCGTTATCTCGTCATAAATTATGCATGTGGCATTTCATGCAGAAGTTGACTTCAAAGGTATGTTCATCAATTTGTTTTTTTTTAATTATTTTTGTTTATTAGTTACTTATGTTCATCAGTTAGCTTTTACCCATCAACTCTTTTCTAAAGGTTCATCAGTTAGTTTAATAGAATAATGTTCATCATTTAAATTTCATATTGATTTTGTAGGTTGGTCCTGATCTTGCTAAAGATGAAACTTTTAAAAGAAGAATATTGATTCCTCCCGGACCATACTGCTTTTATTTATAAGCCACCCACTTGTTTATAAAATGGATAACCTAATAATAAAAGTAAACGGGCGACAGCCCGGGAGAGGAATGCAAGTTTACCAAGGGTTTAAATATCATTGGATCGTTTATGTCCTGATGAGGCGTGATATTCTAAATACAATGACTTGTGGTTTGTTGAAAATAATATTAGTATAGGAAAATAGGGATCTGAATGACTAACACTGAATGTGAATAGTAATAGCTCTGTCACAGCTAGTTCAATTAAGAAACGTACAATCAGAAACCTTAAAATGATAAAGTATATACAAACGTACGTTTAAGTTTAAATAAACGTAACGTATAAAACAAAACTTTCCCAAAGAGGGAATTTGCATGCCTTAATGGCTTAAATGCAAATTAAAATAAAATATCTAACTATATTTATAATATTATTATTATATTAATAAGAAAACCTAGAAAACTAAAACGCGTACGTAAACGTTTAAATAAACGTCTATGTACAAAATAAAAAGTGAATACCGTCAAATATAACTCTCACAAATGTGAAAATTACATTTTTGGAATCCTAAAAGAATAATAAAATTATTAGAAAATTAAAACTTATTTTTATACTATGTACTTAATTATTATTAATTAAAACTATTTATAACTATTTAATAATTACCTAAAAATAAGAAAAATATAAAAAATGCTTAGAAAAATAAAATTAAAACTTAGAAAAGTTTAAAATAATATAAAATAATTTTTGCAACTAAAAATATATTTATTATACAATTATTCTATTTATTATTACTTATTTACTATTATTTATTTATTAATACTATTATTAAATTATTATTTATACTAAATAAGCAAACAAAAATCTAAAACTTTTTACATGATTCTAAAATACTTATAAGAAGCTAAGAAAAATATAAAAACTATATTTTATGTACAAAAATAAGAAAACTTAATTTAAATCTATTATTTATTAATTAGACTAATTAAACTAAATTAATTATTATACATACTAAACTTATTTATAAAATTATAAAACTTTTTATAAAACTTTCTAAGTATCTCAGGAATACATAAAAAATATAAAAAGTTTGTAAAAATTATAAATAAGCAGATTTAAAAATAAATTACTAACTATTTCCTAAAACCTAGTGAAACTATATTAATTATTATATATACTAAATGTACAGTAAAAAATGTGAAAAATTTACAGAAAGTAAATATACTAATAAGGAGCCTAGGAAAAATAATATGGGGCACCCAGCTTATACCAATAAGCTGGAATAAGCTCATCAGTCCACATAAGCCAAAGGGGTCAAAAAGGGTTAAAAGGATTAGGGGTTCATGAACTAACGGAACTGGTGCCCCAGAGCAGTTGGAAGGGGTGTGGGGTTTAAGCATGCATACTAGCGAAAGGTCACAGGTTCGAATCCCACCCACACCCATTTTTTGAAACTTTTTATTTTTTTATTTTTCTTTTTGCAAAATTATAAAACTAGTAAAAATATTAAAGTTTAATAAAGGAAAACTTTACTCAAAAGCCAAATAAGCTCTGTTAGAGCTTATTTGCTTAACAGTTGGCTTATAAGCCCTAACTAAGATTTTTACTAAACTAAAAGCTACAAATAAGCTACCTGAGATTAAATAAACTACAATCTACTAAGTTATACCTAAAGTAATATAAATTAACTAAATAAGCTAAAGGAAATAAGCTATAAGCTTATATAAGCAATTCCACATCTCAGTCAACCAAACACCCTTCTCAGTCAACTTTTTGGGCAAATTAAGCTTATGAAATAAACTAATAAGCTCAAAAGGAAGACTGATATAGGAAGCTGAGTTGGAGGACTTTTCAAAATGCAAAAGCTCAATGGATATGATCTTGTATTGAGCTTCTGAGGAGCTTGTGAAAAAGCTTGAATAAAGCAAATAAGTGATAAACCTTCTAAATAGAAGCTATCACTTAGCTTAAATAGGGGTTCTTTTCGGTTTTTCTTTTTATGAAACTAACTAAATATATATAATATACATATAAGATGAAATTAAAACTTATAAAACCTATAAATAAGCTGTTTCACAGCTTATGACCACCTCAGTTGAGCTTTTGGCTTACATTTGGGTCATAAGCTTGAAAAAGCTATACAAAGGTGAAACTAAGGTATGAGGTATATATGTACATGTATAATAGGTCTATATATACAAGAATAAGCACTGAGAAGTGCTTATTAGAATGGACTTAAGGTTTAGACAGTTGAGCTTATTATGGCTCAACTTGGATGGAATTGAAGCTCAAATGAGCTTGATATAAGCCCAAACTATAAAGTAAAAGTAAAAATGGTTTTGTACAAGTATTAATAACATATATTAACAAGCTTGTGATCAGGAGATCACTTATAAGCTCATAATAAGCAAATAAGCAATTCCCTGATACACAGATCCAAACACCCCTGCAAGCTTTTAGTTGAGCAAAATAAGCTGACGGGTTAAGCTTAAAATGCAAAAATGAAAGTTGTAGTGTCAAGCTGAGGTGTTTGGCTTTTCAAAAAGCCAAAGCTCATCAATTTTGGTGCACAGATGAGCTTTTGAGAGGCTTAGGAAAAAGCTTCATTTCCTGAGTTTGATGTGGTATGAGGTTAAGTGTTCAGGAAATGGGCAAACAAAAAAAGCTATATGCAGCCCTGGTTAATAAGCTACAAACTTGAAATTAAGTATTGGAACTTAAAGCTGGGTAGATAAGCTCCCAAGGGAACTTAATTCCACAAGCTAAGTCCAACTGGTTAGCTTTTTGTGAGTTTATGAAATAAGCTAGTGAAAATAAGGTCCACTGAGGACTCAGCATACCTTTTCTAAGTGGGATAAGTTTAAGCAACTTGCAGCCCTGTGAAATAAGCTACAAGCTTAAAATTAAGAACAGGATCCTATAGTGGGGCTGCTAGGCTTCCTAAAAAGCCAAGCCACACAGGCTAAGGGTCACTATTGAGCTTTGTGTGAGCTTGTGGAAATGGTGTAACACCCCTGATTGCTCAGGGGTGTGTTGTGATTGGGCAAACAACAAGACATCACAAAACTTATCTAATAAGCTCATAAGAGCTCAACAAGCACTAATACATTGAGATGGGCAGTAAAACTTCATAAGAAGCTAAACCACACAAGCTTAAGCTTAGTGAGGAACTTTTTATGGACTTGTGAAATCATCTCACCCTCACTGTTTGCTTCAGTGAGGGGAGGAAGTGCACAAAAATTGGTGGGTTGTAAAAGCTATCTAAGTAATCTAAAAACAGACAAATAAGCTAAAACATAACAATTAGGCCACAAGGGCAATACAACTAAGCCAAAAGCACAGGCACAAGTCCAATATTCAACAAGCTACAAGCTTGTGAAAATGGACTTGTGAACCTGGTGCAGGGCAAAAACAGGTAAGTAAAAGCATTTCTAAAAGCTAGTAAATAAGCTAACTAAAAATTGATAAAATTCACATAACAAGATAAGCAGCTACACTAAAACATATCAAAAACATAATTTCTAAAACTAAGTATTAAAGGCTACACAAAATTATCTATTTAATCAAAAAAAAAGGTTTAGGTAATTTTTGACTTTTTGAGTTTATGATCAAAGTTGACTTTCATCAACTTTGATCTGAATTTAACAATTGATAAAGTTATAATAAGCTAAGATAACATGAAATAAACAAGTAATAACAACATTTAAGCACATATGGTGAGTATGGCCACACAAATCCTTACAGTGAACAAATAAGTAGACTAAGATGATTATTTTGACTTTTGTATGAATGTGCAATAGGATTGAAGGCTGTCAAACCTCAAAGAACTTAGTACATCATATATCCATGAAAATCAACAACTCAGACTTATTTAATCACCATGGGATCAGTAGTTCCAAACACACCTTTAATTAACCTAAAATAAGATTTCCATTTCAAAAGTTTGTATAAATTCATTTTATCAAATCTAAAAGTTTTCATCTGTTAAATTAAGGCTTTTATAAGTTTAATCAAGTAGTCACACTAGATTAAACCATGATTATCAAAAATCTCTTTATTAACAGTTAAAATGGAAATCTCACATTTAGACAACTACAAATCATAACAAGCTAACATAAAGCTATATTATCATTAAACAACAATAATTAAACACAGAAACAAAGAAATCAACACAAATTAAAGACTATTACTAAGAAATGCAAAATTTAGTAAAAATGCTTACAAGGTGAAGTTGACTGAGAACCAAAGAACCAAGGAATCAAACCATAACCTATAGTCTCCCATGAGACACTACAACCAATGGCAATCCAAAATGGCCATGCTCCAAGCTGAGATCACCAAGAACAATGATTTTTGATTTTTCATTGTATTTTCTCTATTTTTTTATGATTTTTGATTTTAAAAACTATAACTGATTTAATGTTTCTAAAAGCTTCAACAAGCTTTGTAAGGAGCTTATGTGACCTAAAGAAGTCCATATAATCAACTACAACAAGGAATTTAAACGACAAGAAATTAAAATGACAATAAAGTAAAACTTGAAATATAAAAGAGAACTTGTATTAAAACTGTAAATGGTGTTTCATTACACTACACTGAGTTCCATTACACTAATTAAAACAGTAAATGACATGTAAATTAAATGAAAGCAATAAAGATTACACTAAGATTAAGCTAAGTCTAAATGACAATGGCTTAAGGCCAAGGTACTTCTTCTCTCTGTTTCTTCTTCCTTTTATAGCCTTTTGAACCCTTGGAGACCACTCCCAAACTCTGTCTTTAATCTGAGCCTTTGATTTTCTATATTCAATCTCAACCATTCAAATGAGCTTTTGGCGGGGTCAAAGGGTCAAAGCCCTGGGTTTATATTTTTAGGTGTGGGCCGGGTTGTGGTGTTTTGGGCCAAAGGAGTGGACTGGGTTTGGTGTTGGGTTTATTTTGGTTTTTTTGGGGTTTAATAAAAAGGATCCGTTTGGTTTGTTGTGTATTTAAGCCCAAGGATCAATTTTGTATTTTCTGATTTTGTGAAGGGTTAAACTTGCCATCTTTCCAAACTTCCTTTGAGGACCAAACCTGCCATTTAAACATAACACAAGGACCAAAAGTATAATTTTTGCATTTAAAAACTATTAAGGACCTTAAATGTAAATTTTGGATTTTGAGGGACTAAAAGTGTAAATTTTCCAAAGTTATCAAAATTGTTCCAAATTGTATTTCATGCATAGTACAAGGGTAATATTTGTAAAATTCAAAGTTTGAATACCCAGGGACTAAGTTTGCCAATTTTGTAACTTGAGGGGTAAAAGTTGCCAGTTTGTGTAAACTTTCATCCAGGGATGTTTTGTGAACATTATTGGATTCCCAAGGACTTAAGTTAACTTTTCATCCATTTAAAACATTTAGGGACTAGTTTTGGCAAATTGTGTAACTACAGGGACTGAAAACGACAATTGTTGTGAAATTGATTATTTTTCACTTGTTTTTCAATCTTTTGTACCTGAATCACATAAAAACACATTTTGATGAATTTGTAACATTTTGTGAGTTATTTGTGTGTTTTTGGTTGTTTTTGTGGGTTTATACAATACAAATATATGTGTAATTAGACACATATCAAATCCCCCACACTAAACTATTGCTAGTCCCTAGCAATCTTTTATTTAAAACTTAATGGATTTGAAAAATTCTTTACCAAAAGCCATCACTTCTGGAATAGCCAGGTGTAAGAACTGTGGCACACCTGATAACCGTGTGATTTTGAGCAAATCACCAGCTGTCAACGGATTTGATTTGTCTTTACCAGAAGCCGTTTGCTTCTGGACTAGCCAACTCTTGATGGAATAGTCAACATCTTGGTGAGTTGATTACCAATTATGGTTTTTCCACGGCCTTTACCACAAGCCATAATCTTGCGGGCTAGCCAACTCATTTGTTTTTTTTGGGAAGTTGAGGAACCATACAATTTTGGGCAAATTGCCAGCCATAAACGGATTTGAGATATCTTTACCAAGAGCCGTTTGCTCCTGGATTAGCCAGTCCTTGTGTGGATTAGACATGGTGGACTAATAACCATTTGTTGTATTTAGTGCAGAACACTAATACCAAATGAAAAAAATTTTAAATTTTGGTCATTTTTGGGGAAAAGGGCGTACAAAGGTATATAAGTGATCAAATTCGCCAGAATTCCCCCCCATACTTATTATGAAAATTGTCCTCAATTTTCAAAGCTAAGTGGGGTACAACAATTATTTTATTTTTTATATTTACAATATTTTTAAAGCATTTTTAAAATATATACAACAGGTGGGGCATCACCCCCACACTTATGTGGTAGAAAGGGGAAAAAGACAGAAATACGGGTGAAAACCCATATTGTACGGCTTGTTTTTGATAACCAAGTCACTAGCTTGACTTGACCCCGAATTAATTGGTTCATGGGGAAGTGGAGTAGGATTGCCACTCAAAGATTTGGTAAGAAATTGGAGTGGGATTGCCACTCACAGAATTATGAATGCTCAAACAGTGATATGAGCCTAAGAATCCTTCAGAGTCAAGGAAACTTAGAAAAGGTGAGAAGATTCTTTTGATTTTATATTTTATAATGTTTTTGTATTTTTATCTTTTATATATATATATTTACAAAAGAAAGAAAATTCCTTACAACCGCCCCTTGAAAGGGAATCTAGGTCTGACAGAGCTCAGTAACTGTAAACAGCCAACAACCAAATGTTGTAACTGAGGGACTAATCAAACTGTGCAAGTTGTGTGCGAAGGAAATAAAATATTTTTGTATTTTATATTGTTTATGGAAATGAAATATGATACATATAAGTAATCACTACCTCCCAGGCTTGTGTCAGGTTTACCACGCAAGCTAATTACTTGTGAATAATTAACTGTAATAAATGTGTCCTGACAGCCTGGAAGTTGAATGATATAGTATAATATACAAACAAGTATAAATATTTCAACAAAATACAAAATACAAGTCATAGTAGGCAGCACAGCCTCCCCGGCAGCGGCGCCAAAATTTGATTCCTCCCGGACCATACTGCTTTTATTTATAAGTCACCCACTTGTTTATAAAATGGATAACCTAATAATAAAAGTAAACGGGCGACAGCCCGGGAGAGGAATGCAAGTTTACCAAGGGTTTAAATATCCTTGGATCGTTTATGTCCTGATGAGGCGTGATATTCTAAATACAATGACTTGTGGTTTGTTGAAAATAATATTAGTATAGGAAAATAGGGATCTGAATGACTAACACTGAATGTGAATAGTAATAGCTCTGTCACAGCTAGTTCAATTAAGAAACGTACAATCAGAAACCTTAAAATGATAAAGTATATACAAACGTACGTTTAAGTTTAAATAAACGTAACGTATAAAACAAAACTTTCCCAAAGAGGGAATTTGCATGCCTTAACGGCTTAAATGCAAATTAAAATAAAATATCTAACTATATTTATAATATTATTATTATATTAATAAGAAAACCTAGAAAACTAAAACGCGTACGTAAACGTTTAAATAAACGTCTATGTACAAAATAAAAAGTGAATACCGTCAAATATAACTCTCACAAATGTGAAAATTACATTTTTGGAATCCTAAAAGAATAATAAAATTATTAGAAAATTAAAACTTATTTTTATACTATGTACTTAATTATTATTAATTAAAACTATTTATAACTATTTAATAATTACCTAAAAATAAGAAAAATATAAAAAATGCTTAGAAAAATAAAATTAAAACTTAGAAAAGTTTAAAATAATATAAAATAATTTTTGCAACTAAAAATATATTTATTATACAATTATTCTATTTATTATTACTTATTTACTATTATTTATTTATTAATACTATTATTAAATTATTATTTATACTAAATAAGCAAACAAAAATCTAAAACTTTTTACATGATTCTAAAATACTTATAAGAAGCTAAGAAAAATATAAAAACTATATTTTATGTACAAAAATAAGAAAACTTAATTTAAATCTATTATTTATTAATTAGACTAATTAAACTAAATTAATTATTATACATACTAAACTTATTTATAAAATTATAAAACTTTTTATAAAACTTTCTAAGTATCTCAGGAATACATAAAAAATATAAAAAGTTTGTAAAAATTATAAATAAGCAGATTTAAAAATAAATTACTAACTATTTCCTAAAACCTAGTGAAACTATATTAATTATTATATATACTAAATGTACAGTAAAAAATGTGAAAAATTTACAGAAAGTAAATATACTAATAAGGAGCCTAGGAAAAATAATATGGGGCACCCAGCTTATACCAATAAGCTGGAATAAGCTCATCAGTCCACATAAGCCAAAGGGGTCAAAAAGGGTTAAAAGGATTAGGGGTTCATGAACTAACGGAACTGGTGCCCCAGAGCAGTTGGAAGGGGTGTGGGGTTTAAGCATGCATACTAGCGAAAGGTCACAGGTTCGAATCCCACCCACACCCATTTTTTGAAACTTTTTATTTTTTTATTTTTCTTTTTGCAAAATTATAAAACTAGTAAAAATATTAAAGTTTAATAAAGGAAAACTTTACTCAAAAGCCAAATAAGCTCTGTTAGAGCTTATTTGCTTAACAGTTGGCTTATAAGCCCTAACTAAGATTTTTACTAAACTAAAAGCTACAAATAAGCTACCTGAGATTAAATAAACTACAATCTACTAAGTTATACCTAAAGTAATATAAATTAACTAAATAAGCTAAGGGAAATAAGCTATAAGCTTATATAAGCAATTCCACATCTCAGTCAACCAAACACCCTTCTCAGTCAACTTTTTGGGCAAATTAAGCTTATGAAATAAACTAATAAGCTCAAAAGGAAGACTGATATAGGAAGCTGAGTTGGAGGACTTTTCAAAATGCAAAAGCTCAATGGATATGATCTTGTATTGAGCTTCTGAGGAGCTTGTGAAAAAGCTTGAATAAAGCAAATAAGTGATAAACCTTCTAAATAGAAGCTATCACTTAGCTTAAACAGGGGTTCTTTTTGGTTTTTCTTTTTATGAAACTAACTAAATATATATAATATACATATAAGATGAAATTAAAACTTATAAAACCTATAAATAAGCTGTTTCACAGCTTATGACCACCTCAGTTGAGCTTTTGGCTTACATTTGGGTCATAAGCTGAAAAAGCTATACAAAGGTGAAACTAAGGTATGAGGTATATATGTACATGTATAATAGGTCTATATATACAAGAATAAGCACTGAGAAGTGCTTATTAGAATGGACTTAAGGTTTAGACAGTTGAGCTTATTATGGCTCAACTTGGATGGAATTGAAGCTCAAATGAGCTTGATATAAGCCCAAACTATAAAGTAAAAGTAAAAATGGTTTTGTACAAGTATTAATAACATATATTAACAAGCTTGTGATCAGGAGATCACTTATAAGCTCATAATAAGCAAATAAGCAATTCCCTGATACACAGATCCAAACACCCCTGCAAGCTTTTAGTTGAGCAAAATAAGCTGACGGGTTAAGCTTAAAATGCAAAAATGAAAGTTGTAGTGTCAAGCTGAGGTGTTTGGCTTTTCAAAAAGCCAAAGCTCATCAATTTTGGTGCACAGATGAGCTTTTGAGAGGCTTAGGAAAAAGCTTCATTTCCTGAGTTTGATGTGGTATGAGGTTAAGTGTTCAGGAAATGGGCAAACAAAAAAAGCTATATGCAGCCCTGGTTAATAAGCTACAAACTTGAAATTAAGTATTGGAACTTAAAGCTGGGTAGATAAGCTCCCAAGGGAACTTAATTCCACAAGCTAAGTCCAACTGGTTAGCTTTTTGTGAGTTTATGAAATAAGCTAGTGAAAATAAGGTCCACTGAGGACTCAGCATACCTTTTCTAAGTGGGATAAGTTTAAGCAACTTGCAGCCCTGTGAAATAAGCTACAAGCTTAAAATTAAGAACAGGATCCTATAGTGGGGCTGCTAGGCTTCCTAAAAAGCCAAGCCACACAGGCTAAGGGTCACTATTGAGCTTTGTGTGAGCTTGTGGAAATGGTGTAACACCCCTGATTGCTCAGGGGTGTGTTGTGATTGGGCAAACAACAAGACATCACAAAACTTATCTAATAAGCTCATAAGAGCTCAACAAGCACTAATACATTGAGATGGGCAGTAAAACTTCATAAGAAGCTAAACCACACAAGCTTAAGCTTAGTGAGGAACTTTTTATGGACTTGTGAAATCATCTCACCCTCACTGTTTGCTTCAGTGAGGGGAGGAAGTGCACAAAAATTGGTGGGTTGTAAAAGCTATCTAAGTAATCTAAAAACAGACAAATAAGCTAAAACATAACAATTAGGCCACAAGGGCAATACAACTAAGCCAAAAGCACAGGCACAAGTCCAATATTCAACAAGCTACAAGCTTGTGAAAATGGACTTGTGAACCTGGTGCAGGGCAAAAACAGGTAAGTAAAAGCATTTCTAAAAGCTAGTAAATAAGCTAACTAAAAATTGATAAAATTCACATAACAAGATAAGCAGCTACACTAAAACATATCAAAAACATAATTTCTAAAACTAAGTATTAAAGGCTACACAAAATTATCTATTTAATAAAAAAAAAAGGTTTAGGTAATTTTTGACTTTTTGAGTTTATGATCAAAGTTGACTTTCATCAACTTTGATCTGAATTTAACAATTGATAAAGTTATAATAAGCTAAGATAACATGAAATAAACAAGTAATAACAACATTTAAGCACATATGGTGAGTATGGCCACACAAATCCTTACAGTGAACAAATAAGTAGACTAAGATGATTATTTTGACTTTTGTATGAATGTGCAATAGGATTGAAGGCTGTCAAACCTCAAAGAACTTAGTACATCATATATCCATGAAAATCAACAACTCAGACTTATTTAATCACCATGGGATCAGTAGTTCCAAACACACCTTTAATTAACCTAAAATAAGATTTCCATTTCAAAAGTTTGTATAAATTCATTTTATCAAATCTAAAAGTTTTCATCTGTTAAATTAAGGCTTTTATAAGTTTAATCAAGTAGTCACACTAGATTAAACCATGATTATCAAAAATCTCTTTATTAACAGTTAAAATGGAAATCTCACATTTAGACAACTACAAATCATAACAAGCTAACATAAAGCTATATTATCATTAAACAACAATAATTAAACACAGAAACAAAGAAATCAACACAAATTAAAGACTATTACTAAGAAATGCAAAATTTAGTAAAAATGCTTACAAGGTGAAGTTGACTGAGAACCAAAGAACCAAGGAATCAAACCATAACCTATAGTCTCCCATGAGACACTACAACCAATGGCAATCCAAAATGGCCATGCTCCAAGCTGAGATCACCAAGAACAATGATTTTTGATTTTTCATTGTATTTTCTCTATTTTTTTATGATTTTTGATTTTAAAAACTATAACTGATTTAATGTTTCTAAAAGCTTCAACAAGCTTTGTAAGGAGCTTATGTGACCTAAAGAAGTCCATATAATCAACTACAACAAGGAATTTAAACGACAAGAAATTAAAATGACAATAAAGTAAAACTTGAAATATAAAAGAGAACTTGTATTAAAACTGTAAATGGTGTTTCATTACACTACACTGAGTTCCATTACACTAATTAAAACAGTAAATGACATGTAAATTAAATGAAAGCAATAAAGATTACACTAAGATTAAGCTAAGTCTAAATGACAATGGCTTAAGGCCAAGGTACTTCTTCTCTCTGTTTCTTCTTCCTTTTATAGCCTTTTGAACCCTTGGAGACCACTCCCAAACTCTGTCTTTAATCTGAGCCTTTGATTTTCTATATTCAATCTCAACCATTCAAATGAGCTTTTGGCGGGGTCAAAGGGTCAAAGCCCTGGGTTTATATTTTTAGGTGTGGGCCGGGTTGTGGTGTTTTGGGCCAAAGGAGTGGACTGGATTTGGTGTTGGGTTTATTTTGGTTTTTTTGGGGTTTAATAAAAAGGATCCGTTTGGTTTGTTGTGTATTTAAGCCCAAGGATCAATTTTGTATTTTCTGATTTTGTGAAGGGTTAAACTTGCCATCTTTCCAAACTTCCTTTGAGGACCAAACCTGCCATTTAAACATAACACAAGGACCAAAAGTATAATTTTTGCATTTAAAAACTATTAAGGACCTTAAATGTAAATTTTGGATTTTGAGGGACTAAAAGTGTAAATTTTCCAAAGTTATCAAAATTGTTCCAAATTGTATTTCATGCATAGTACAAGGGTAATATTTGTAAAATTCAAAGTTTGAATACCCAGGGACTAAGTTTGCCAATTTTGTAACTTGAGGGGTAAAAGTTGCCAGTTTGTGTAAACTTTCATCCAGGGATGTTTTGTGAACATTATTGGATTCCCAAGGACTTAAGTTAACTTTTCATCCATTTAAAACATTTAGGGACTAGTTTTGGCAAATTGTGTAACTACAGGGACTGAAAACGACAATTGTTGTGAAATTGATTATTTTTCACTTGTTTTTCAATCTTTTGTACCTGAATCACATAAAAACACATTTTGATGAATTTGTAACATTTTGTGAGTTATTTGTATGTTTTTGGTTGTTTTTGTGGGTTTATACAATACAAATATATGTGTAATTAGACACATATCAAATATCAGATATTGTTTGGACTGATAGAATAGAGCCTGAAGAGTTTGAGGCTTTGTGGGAGTGATTGTTAGATGATTTCGATTTGAAGAGTCACAAATGGCTTTCTGATATGTATGATTTGAGGCATAAATGGATTCCAGCCTATTATAGGGATGAGGTGATGTCGGATTTGATGCGTACTTTTTCTAGGTCTGAGAGTGAAAACAATGCCTACGGTCGCTTGATAAGTATTGATTTGACTTTGTGGGAGTTCTACAATCCTTTTGATAGTGTGGTGGGTTGTCAAAGTTTTGCTCAACGTAAAAATGATCATGACAGTCGGTATACTTTTCCAGATATGTACACCGAACTTCAAATAGAGAAGGACGCTTCAGAATTATACACTCGGTCCATTTTCTTTGATGTTCAAACTGAGATTTATGCATCTGTGATTTCGTGTATGTCAGTTAGTGTTTCAAATGTTGATTCTTGCAAAAAAAATATGTTATAAAAGATACTGGCAAAGATGAGCAGATTTCTAGGCGACATCGTATAGTGAAAGGGAAACAACAATATGACGTTTTTTATGAGGTAACATCTTTTTATACAAACAGTTTTGTTTCATCATATTTTTTAATTAGATAAGAATGAGGTTCATCAGTCACTGTAGATAAGAATGAGGTTCATCATTGCTTTGTTATCATGTTTTTTGTACTCATCCACTATATGTACTACTTCTTTTTCTTTTCAGGTTTTGTGTAAACCATCTGAAGATTTTTATCAGTGTTCGTGCAAACGTTTTGAGTCATATGGACTTTTATGTCATCATCTCTTTTATGTTCTTCGGTTTTCAAATGTTAAAAACTTTCCAAAGAATTACGTGCTTAGGTGTTGGTCAAAAGATTCATTACCACCTCCATCAGTCATTCAAGCCACCACTGACAGTCCTGATATGATCTTGCATGAGATATTCAGATCAGCTGAGTATTGTGTGAATCGTTATGCAAATGATCCCGAGCTACTGCAAAAGTTTAGAGATCATCAGGTTCAGTTAATGGCGAAGGCAGATGTTGATGTTCCTATACCTCTAAAGACTAATAAACGGGATAGGATTGCTTCTATTCTTGGTTTGTCGCAACCGGATGAGACTATTGTTAATGTTCCAAAGCAGGTTAGTACTTATTTTTTAACACATGTTAATCTATTTATGTTTTTAACATAGGTTCATCAGATATCATAGGTTCATCAAATATAGTCATCTGTTATCATAGGTTCATCAAATATAGTCATGTGTTATCCTGTTTTATTTTAGGCTCATCAGCTAATCATAGTTTAATCAGTTATGATAGGTTCATCAATTGTTCAACATCTTTTTTGATCATCCAATTGTTATTGTCTTGTTTTTTGGTCCCAAACAGGTTAGTACTAAGGGTTCGCGAAAAAGAATTAAGAGCAGTATTGAGCATTCAATTAATCCAAGTGGGAAGCGTAGGAAGAATTGTAGATTCTGCAAATCTAGCATGAATGATCATAATCAGGCGAAGTGCAATGCCTTCAGAGCTCAAATTGCTGCTAAGAAGGCTAGTGATAAGGCTGCTGTGAGGGAGATGAAGCAGAAGGCGAGATTGGATGCTAAGAAGGTGAGATTGGCTGAGAAGAATGCTTGTCAGGCTGCTAAGAAGGCGAGATTAGCTGAGAAGAATGCTTGTGTAGTTACTTAGTTGTCTGTTTGATAAATAAATGAGAAGTTAGGTTGATATGATTTTTTTTTAATCATCAAAGTAACTTTGATTTTTCTGTTAGACAAATAAATGTGAAGTCACTTTAATTTTTCTGAGAAGAATGTTTAGGCTCATCAGTTTTTCAGGTTCATCGGTTTTTTTTTTTTTTTTTAATCATCAGTTTTTTAGGTTCATCAGTTTTTCAGGTTCATTAATTTTTCAGGTATGTTGATCAATTATTAGGCTCATCATTTTTTATGATATGTTCATCAAATTGTTCAAAGTTCTTTTCAGGTTCATCAAATTTCACTTACAAAAGTTTTCTTTTTTTCAGGTTCATCAAATTTATTATTTAGGTTCATAACTTTCATTTAACATAACAACCAACAAAAATAACTTGTTTGATTTTTCTGTTAGACAAATTAATGTGAAGTTTGTTTGATCAATTTTTAGGTTCATCAATTTTTCAGGTTCATCATTTTTTAAGATACGTTAATCAAATTGATCAAAGTTCTTTTCAGGTTCATCAAATTTGACTTATAAAAGTTTTCTTTTTTTCATAATAAGCAATTTTTTTAGGTTCATCAAATTGAAAAAACTTCTTTTCAGATTCATCAAATTTTTTCAGGTTCATCAAATTTTTCAGGTTCATCAAGTTGATAGTTCTTTTTATGTTCTTCAAAATTTACTTATAGAATTTTATTTAAGAGATGTTCATCAAATTTTTTCAGGTTCATCAAGCTGATAGTTCTGTTAACCTAAAATATCTTGACAATACCAACAAACAAAAATAACTTGTTACGAACTTAAAAAACTAATATTTATACTAAAACATTCACCAATTACATTAGATTGTTCTGGAAATCAAAAATCACTTGCCAACAAAAACCGTTACTACTGCAAACTATTTTAACCATACCAAGCAAGTAAATATTTCAAACATTAATCAATTAGATTAGATTAGTACTGCAAACTATTTATCCATAACAAACTATTAGATCTTATTGTTTTCACTTCTTTTTTAGAAGAGCACTAGCTTCCTTTTCGAAATACTCACTGGCACGATCTGCAATATTTTTTCCTGAATTGTTCTGGAGCATTCTCTTTTCCTTCAGAGTTAAACGTTGATATTCTTCAATCTCGCTCTCGACTACATGTATGTTCTCATTGTACTCGAACAACAGAATCTTTGTCAGGTACTTCTTTCTCAAGTCTTCTAACTGTTTCTTTTGTTCTTTTCCTTCTTGTTGGGAATTTTGGTAATTAAGAATTCTGCTGACGGATACTGCTGAAGGTTCCTGCTGAAGAGCTGGTTCTTGCTGAAGAGTATTTCTGCTAAAGAATAGATTCCGCGTAATTTGTTTCTTCGGATGTAGATATTCCGCGTAGTTTGTTATTTAGTTAGGATATGCATGAGTTTTATTAGGAAGTGATAATGCATATCTCTTTAAGTTTAATAGAAGATACGTTTCTTGTGAAACGGTTTAGGGTTCCTTATCCATAAAAGGAACACACGATTATGTATTATGTACACGTTCGATTTTTTTTTAGTATTATTCAAAGATCCATAGAGGATCAAAGCATTCTTAGTATTCAGTATTCATACTTGTGTTTATTTCCGCTTTAGAATACAAGTTATAGAGACTTTCTATTAGTGTGTTTGTGATTACATAAGCATTACTAATGATCCACGAGTGCTCAAGGATCTATCAAGGTCTAAGGTTCAACAAGTGGTATCAGAGCCTCGGGAGAGTCTCTGTGATACTAAGAACATCATTCTCACACCCTCACAACCAAAAACAACCAAATCAATCAAAATAACCAATGGCTGGATCAGATGATGAATCAGATGTTACTCAGAACCAAAACACCACATCTTTCCAACAACTAACTCTCACAAACAGTAATGCCAAATTCCCATACCTTAAGAATGCAGAGGAGTATGAATTGTGGGCTATGAAAATGCAAAATTGAATCACCAATATTGACTGGAATCTTTGGGAAGTTGTCCGTAAGGGTAACAGTTTGAAGAAACACGTCAAAGATGCTGATGGGGTTGTTACCATTATGGGTCCTAAAACTGCTGAAGAAGTACTAGCTATTCAGAGAGAGAATAAAGTTAGAACTATTCTCCTTCAGGCTATACCAGACGACCACATGGGTGACTTTCACTTCATGGAAGATGCTAAGGACATATGAATGGCAATCAAGGCTAGGTTTGGTGGGAACGAGGAGTCAAGGAGGATGAAGAAATCCATGCTGAAACAGCAGTTTCAAGAATTCCAAATATCTGAGGAAGAAGGCATCCACAAGGGCTATGACAGGTTCCATAGGATTTTGAGTCAATTAAATCAGCTGAAGGCTAGACCAGACAATGAGGACTGCAATGCTAAGTTCCTAAGATCTTTGCCACCATCTTGGTTGCAAGTAAGCATTGCACTCAAAGCAAAAGGTGGATTGGATATGCTCTCTTTTGATGATCTCTACAACAGACTTAAACCTCTTGAGCCTGATGTCCGAAGTCCCATTCGTACATCCACTCACTCAGCTTTTGTGAGCACCTCATCCAATCAGGTGACTCATGCCTCAAGTTCATACTCAGCATCATCTTCCCACATCACCACTAAATCAAATTCTCAACCACAATCCAGTAACATAATGGAAGATGTACTTCACTCTTTTGTTGCTGATTATGAACATCAGCAGCAACTTGCTTATGAGGATTTTGAACAGTTGGATCCACTGGATATGGAAGAGATGAACTTGAAGTGGCAGTTGGCCATGATTTCACTGAACATCAAGAGGTTTGAGAATAAGTCTGGGAGAAAGTTTGGTTTCAAGGGAAGAGATCCAACAAGATTTGGCAGAAGAAAGGTCAAGTGCTATACTTGTGGTCAGACGGATCACTTCTCAAGAGAATGCAAGGATAGGAAGGCTGGTGATGAGGTTAGATATACTACCTATTAGCAGAGTCAAGTGGAAGCTGGAATCTCCAAAGCTGGATCTTCCAAAGCTTTTGTCACTCTGGATGACCATGTCAATTGGACGGTTCATGAGCCTGATGAAGCTTCTGGTTCTGATCAAGTTTCTATGCTGGCAAGCTGCACTACAGAGGATTAGCATGATCAAGTTGCCTTGATGGGCATCTCTCAGGTACATAATTGTGTTTTTGGTTGTAGTGAAAGATATAATGAACTTAAGGAAGCTTATGATGAATTGAAACCCAAATATAATGAATGTTATGTAGAAGTTGAGGCTTATAAACAGGCTTTAAAAACCTTAGAAAGACAAAAAAATTGGTTTCAAAAGAATCAGCTTGCTTATGATGAAAAGATAAGGGTGTTAGAAAGTGAATTAGAATGTACTAAGATTGATTTAAGGCGTACTGAGAAAGAAAAAGCTAATGTAGCTTCAGAAAACCAAGTGCTGAAAGAGAAACTAGATGAGGAAGTAGCTATACATAAAACATGGTTAATATCAGGTGATAACTTAGCTAGCTTACTCTATGGTAGTCAATCTGTTAACTCTGGAATAGGTTTAGGTTTTAAGAAGTATGTTGGTTTAGAAGTTAGGAATGATCTAGGTAAATCAACATCAGCAGGATTAGCTAATTATGTAAAAGAAGGAGAATTACATGCTGTACCTGGACCTATTAGAGGAGAACATATGCCCACTGACCTTTCCATCTCTATAGACTTTGATGGATCACACCATCTTTATGGCAAAAAGTCAAGTGACTTGCCAGACCCTGATTCTAAATCTACTGACTTTGTCTCTTGTTCTGACAGTGACAAGTCCTCCGACCAAGGGTCTACTACATATACCAGTTATGATTCAAGTGAAAAGTCAGACCTTCCCAAGACCTCACCCAAGACAACACCCAAGACTCCCTATAAGCCTGTTAGAGTTACTGCTGATTCAAAGACAGTTTCCTCTGAAGACTTGTCATTTAATTCTTTGCAAAACAATGTTTTTAATTATGTAAAAAACAATTCTATTAATGTTTGTGGTTTAAATAATTTTGCATGTCATGGAACATCTTTCACTTTGAATAAATCTTCTAAAAAGAAGAAACGCTTTGTGTGTGGAAGTAAATTTCATTTGATTAAAGATTGTAATTTTCATGAGCAAAGAATGGGTGTATGTGCTAGTCAAAGGAAATATAGACCAATGTGGAAAAATGTTAATGATATACCATCTTTTGTTCCACAAGCAACTCATAAAACCAGCAAACGCAATTCTGCTGATAAATCTTCTCCTTGGAGAAGATCTGTTGCTAGACCATATGTGAGACCAACTAGTTCTTATTTTCAAAATGGTTATTGGCCTAGATATTTTGACTCAATGTATGGTGGTAGAGGATATTGGGATACTGTTGTGAAGCCCTCAGCAGGTTGTTCTTGGAATCACAAGGGACCTAATTTTCAAAGAAGGCCCAAGAACAATGGCGGATCTTATGCATCTCCATGGCCTAACTTTTATGATCCACAAGGCAGGCTCAAGTCAGCAATGACTTGAGTCTCCAATGTGTACTAATATTTTGTATATATTTTTGTTGTTGTTGTAGGATCATCCTCTAAAAAGTAAAGAGTTAGGAATAGTATATAGTGGTTGTTCCAGGAGTATGTCAGGAAATAAGGATAAGATGCATGATTTTGTACCCATAGAAGGAGGAGGCAATGTAACTTTTGGTGGAGGAGATGGTAGAATCACTGGGAAAGGCACCATCAGAACACCTAAGTTGGATTTTGAGAATGTATATTATGTGAAGGAACTGCAAAATTTCAACTTGTTCTCAGTATCACAAATATGTGACACCAAGAATAAAGTTTTCTTCTCTGAGGATGAATGTCTTGTGCTCTCTAAAGCAAGGTTATCAGGATCGGGATCCTACCTAGGATCGTTTTCGGCTTTGCAAGATCGTGATCGTAGGATCGGATCGGGATCGTAAGATCCTATGAAAATGTATGTATTTTTGCATAGGGGTTGTATTTCTATACTTATATATATTTTTATATAATATTTTATATGATAAACGAATATAAATAGATGCTCAAACAATAAGTTCCTTGTTCAAATACCGTATTAGTAAAACATTAGATATATTGCAATATATACTTGCACAAAGTTACTTCATGTTTCAATCGCTAAATGAGCAATTTGGATATAAAAGAGATACTACATATGTGCACCATTCATGTTTCAATCATTAAATAATGATGTTCGATACAAAGAAAATACAGACATAGTCATAATAAAAGTTTATAAACTAGCGATGGTGCAAACTAGCAATTATCAAAGAAGAAACTGAGATTTTTGGTGTATTTCAATTAAGAATTAGTTTTTTTTTTTTTTTTTTTTTTTTTTTTTTTTTTTTTTTTTTTTTAAAGAATGCCCATACTTTAAAGTTTGCTTCGTGGTGAACAATAAATAAACTAGTTTTTAGTTTATACTATTTGAAATGTACATACGCAAGACTTAATATAAATTAATAAATCATATGTGTGTTGGTAAAAGTAGCATGTAGTTGTCATGAAAATATTGTTAGTCATTATCGTAATAATTTCGTACTTAATTTAGCCAATGCTAATGCTAATTTCCTATAATGAGCATCTGTCACTTTAAACCGAATGGTCAGATGTGAAAAACAATGAATTAGTGATTGTGATTGGGATTTTTGAATCAAACGTGGGCTTAAATGCTTCGCATAGAAAAAAAAAGGGTTAGCAATAGGATCGGATCGTAAACGATCCCACGATCCTACGATCCAATCCTACGATCCTGAACGATCCTACCTGATTTAAGATCCCGTTAAGACCCTGATCGTTTTTTGAGTGTGGGATCGTAGGATCGTGCGATCCTGACAACCTTGCTCTAAAGACTTCAAACTTCCAGAAGATACAACCATTCTGCTAAGAGTTCCCAGAAGCAACAATTTGTACACATTCAACTTGAATGATGTCCAACTTGAAGGTGATCTAACATGTTTCGTGGCTAAAGCAACCCTGGATGAGTCTACAAGATGGCATAGAAGAATGGCTCATGTGAATTTCAAGACCATCAACAAGCTTTCTAAACTTGGTCTTGTTCATGGGCTTCCTTCGAAAGTCTTCACCAATGAACATAACTGTGTTGCCTGTAACAAAGGAAAGCAACACAGAGCCTCATACAAATCCATTACAGTTGTGAGCACTATCTCAGAACCTCTTCAGTTGCTGCACATGGATCTCTTTGGTCCAACTCAAATTAGAAGTATTGATCATAAGTACTTCTGCATGGTAATCACTGATGACTATAGCAGGTTTTGTTTGGTATTCTTTTTGAAAACTAAAGATGAAACATCTCCTATTTTAAAAGAATTCATTACCCTTATTGAAAACTAGCTAAACAAAAAGGTTAAAGGCATTAGGTGTAATAATGGGACAGAGTTCAAAAATGTTGTATTAATAGAACTTTGTCAGTCTAAAGGGATAAAAAGGGACTATAGCAATCCAAGAACCCCACAACAAAATGGGGTTGCTGAAAGAAAGAATAGGACCTTAATAGAGGCAGCAAGATCCATGCTTGCAGACTCTAAATTACCCACTATGTTCTGGACTGAAGCAGTAAGCACTGCTTGTTATGTTTTGAACAGGGTATCCATCACTAGACCTCATTTCAAGACACCTTATGAACTTCTCGCTGGGGAAGTTGCTGATATTCATTACCTCAAACCTTTTGGTTGTCAAGTAACCATTTTGAACACTAGTGATACACTGGGAAAATTTGATGGGAAAGCTGATGAGGGGTATATTGTGGGTTATTCAGCTCATAGTAAGGCTTATAGGGTTTACAATTTGAATGCTAAAAAGATTGTGGAGACTCTTGACCTGAGATTCCTAGAAGATAAGCCTAATGTTCAAGGACAAGGTCATGTTTGGTATTTTGACCTGGATTACTTAACTGATCACTTGGGCTATACTAGATATGTTTCTAACCAAGTTGCAGGTACAAAAGAGTCTCCCACTAACCATGCAGGTACCCTGGATGATGACTCAGATAGTGAATCTGAGCAAGATGAACAAACCATTGTTGTACCTTCTTTTCCTCCTACTTCATTTGCAGGTGATAAGTCTAAAGAAACTTCTGATGAGAATGAAGATGAGTCACACTATGCAGAGGACCTTGCTAGACTCAAGAAGCAAGAGCATGCAACCACTCAAGAAGCTGAGAGACTTGGTATGGAGTTTGCAAGAGACACTGAGGCACTACTCAGACAATCAGTACAAGCAATCAGTGGAAACGAGGATTCTGCTGAAAGTTCTACTAACAGTTCTCCTGTTTCTTCTAACATCAACAAATCTGCTGACAATCCTGCTTCACAATCTCCAATATCCACTAGTGTGTCCACAGACTTTGGAAAACCATATACACGATTTCCAAGTCCTTCTGATCTTGGTCATCACCAACCCAAAGCTGGTATCTTTAACTCCTCTTCCTATGACAGTGAATTTGGACCCACAGTGAACAATCTTGACACCACAATTGATGTCAACCCCATTGCAACAAAAAGGATAAACATTCCTCATCCTCAATCAAAGATTCTTGGAGATCCAAAAGCACCTGTTAGAACAAGAAGTACTGTGAAAAGTACTAAGTATGGTGAAGTTGCTTTTATTTTCTATGTCTCAAATCAACAAAGGGACAATCATATAGATTTTAAGCATTGTTGGTTTGCTTGTTTTCTTTCTCAAATGGAGCCAACCAGTGTTTCTCAAGCACTTGCAGATTCAAGTTGGCTAGAAGCAATGCAAGAAGAGATGCTACAATTTAAGAATTAGCAGGTTTGGATACTTGTACCACTACCTGATGGGAAAATTGCAATTGGGACAAAATGGATCTTGAAGAACAAAAGAGATGCAAGGGGTATTGTGGTGAAAAACAAAGCCAAACTAGTGGCTCAGAGGTTCAGGCAAGAGGAAGGAATAGATTATGATGAAGTTTTTGCACCAGTTGCTAGAGTTGAGGCCATTAGAATCTTCTTGGCCTATGCATCCTATTTGGGTTTCATGGTATATCAGATGGATGTGAAAGGTGCTTTTCTGTATGGTGAAATTGAAGAGGAGGTTTATGTAACTCAACCCAAAGGCTTTGAAGACCCAGATCATCCCAATCATGTTTACAAGGTTGTAAAAGCTCTCTATGGATTACATTAGGCACCAAGAGCTTGGTATCCTAGGCATTCTGCATTTCTGCTGAAGCATGGTTACAAAAGAGGTGCCATTGACAAAACACTCTTTCTAAAGAAAGATTCCAGAGATATCATCCTTGTGCAAGTGTATGTGGATGACATCATATTTGGCTCCACTAAAGAAGAATGGTGCAGGGAGTTTGAGGAATTGATGAAGGGAGAGTTTCAGATGAGTGCTATAGGGGAGCTTACTTTCTTTTTGGATTTACAAGTTCAGCAGAAACCTGATGGTATATTTATCAGTCAGGATAAATATGTGAGAGACATGTTGACGAAGTTTGATATGGAAAATGTCAGAACTGCCACTACACCCTATGAAGCTCCAAAACTAAAGAATAATCTTGAACCAGATCCTGCTGTGAATGTTCATTTATACAGATCCATGATTGGTTCATTGATGTATTTGACAGCTTCTAGGCCAGACATTACATTTGTTGTGAGTGCTTGTTCTAGACACCAGGTCACTCCACTTACTTCCCACTTGAATACAGTAAAAAAGATCTTCAAGTACCTCAAAGACCAACTCAATTTAGGTCTCTGGTACCCAAGATAGACTCCTTTTAGGTTGGAAGCCTATCGTGATAGTGATTATGCTGGTGCAAATATGGATCGAAGATCCACAACTGGAGGTTGCCAATTTCTGGGAAGAAGATTGATTTCTTGGCAATGCAAGAAACAGACTATTATTGCTACCTCAACTACTGAAGCAGAGTATGTTGCTACTGCCAATTGTTGTGGACAGGTTCTATATATACAGAATCAATTGCTGGATTATGGGTTTAATTTCATGAACACCACAATCTTTATTGATAATCAAAGCACCATATGCATAGTTAAAAATCCATTTTTTCATAATAGAACTAAGCATAATGAGATCAGGCACCACTTTATAAGAGATGCATATGAAAAACATTTTATAAAAGTGGTTAAGATTCACACAGATAATAATGTGGCAGATTTATTGACTAAAGCTTTTGATGGACCTAGGTTTCAACACTTAGTTGTCCATATTGGGATGCTTAACCCTTAACTGCATAGCTTGAGGGGAGGCATAAGCGTCAGGGGAGGATTGTAGTTGTAAAATTGTATATTATTTGTATATTTTTGTTTATGTTTGCTAACACTAACCTAATAATGTTCTTGTAAGTTTTGGTATGGTGTGTTTGTTACTATGTGTCTGTTTTGCAAAATGGCTTTATGAGTTGTTGCTCATCTTAAGTTGAAGTTCACCAAGATTGTTACAATGGGAAAGTGGTCATGTAAGCTTAGAGCTTGTTTCTACTGAAAAGTAATTTAAGTGATACTCATTGCTTCTACTGAAGTAAAGTTCAAGAGTTGATAATTGAGAAAAGTTGTTCATTCATTCAAGAAACAATTTACCAAACTTATTCTAGCTCCTATCATCTATTACAAAAGCTGGTGGATATGCATGACCAGTACGATGAAGAAGCTGAAGGTGAAAATGGAAAGAAGGGAATGATGATGATGATGACGAAGATGCTCAAGAACCTAGTTTTATATCTTTGGTCCCTAGCAACATCACACCATCTTCTACTCCACCTTCCCTTTTCCCTTACCCATCACCTCTGCCTCCTTGCCCTTTCCCCTGCGTCCATGGGATGAAGCACCAGATCCTGGAGCAGGAAGACCAATCACTACATCCCGTGATGTTGGAAGAGATGGATTAGACTTCCTTGGCCTTGGTTGGGATCTCTCTGGTGTGGAAGGAGGGATGAATGATGGATCTTCATCTTCATCCTCTGAAGATTCTTCATCAGAGGTAAAGAGAAAAGGAGATACATATTGTCTCTCAGCAGGAATGGGGGCATGGCTTAGTTCACCTCTCTCTAGAGCATTCCACCTCTTCTCTCGTTCCCTTTCAGTATCTGAATCATCCAAATCCGAAGGAATGTTTGCAGGATCTTCTGAGGGTGAGGGACTTGGAGGTTTCACATCTTGATTCTTCCATGGTTGAGCACTGGGTGGAAAGTAATCGCTCCAACCATCACTTGATGATGATGATGAGGTGGAGGAGGTTAGATCTATGATTTCTGGTTTGGATGACATGTTTTTTGTGGATAATTGAGATTTTATTGAGAAATTAGGGTTTTGATGATAATTGGGGGTAATTGATATCTGTAATGTATGATTTGGGGATTATTTTATAGGCGAAGTCAAGGTTTGATGGTAATTAATGCGAGTTTGGTGGCATAGTAAAACTCAAGATATTTACTGAAGATATTTTTACTCTTGAGTTGATTCTGCTGATTGACTTTTTGATCAGCAGATTGACCATCATTTCTGCTGAAGGGTTAATTTTGAAATTAGATGGAGTTACTTTATACGTCAGATGTGGTCAACGATTTGTTCCGATATTCTTGACCATGATTGGGTAACTTCCACTTATAACCTATTTCACATATCTTCGCCCAAAATAACTCATTCCCTTATCAACCAATTTAAACCCATTTCCCATTTGCATAATTCATAACCGTTTCTCACAATTTCTTCGAATGGCACCACTTCAATTTAAGCAAGACCATAACAAGGTTGCCTTTCTGAGTAAGATAAAAGATCATGAACTGTATGATCCTATGGTGGAGTTTCTGCAGCGTTCCAAGATTCATTATGCTCTAACACATTCTCCAAATGTGATATATGAATCGCTGGTGAAACAATTTTGGGCATCTGCTACAAAAAGGTCTAACACAGAGATTGTAGCTACTATTGATGGAACTGAGTATGTGGTGACTGAATTGTTGATAAGGACACAGCTTCGTTTGGATGATGAAGATGGTGTCTATCACTCCAACACTGGAGTGATACTTGCTGGGTTACGGGAAGCTGGTTATCAAAATACTGACACAAGTAAATGGCTTAAGAATCAGTTTTGTCCCAAGTGGAGGTTTTTGGTGCACACACTGCTCCAATGTATCATCAACAAGTCTGGTGGCTGGGATCAATTCTCTACCCAATTGGGTTGTGGTATTGTCTGTCTTTCAAAGGGGTTAACTTATAATTTTTCTAAGTTTATTTTTGATAATATGCTAGAAAATATTGAGAAGAAAAAGCATAAGTTTTTAATGTACCCTAAGTTTCTTCAAATGATTTTAGATATAACAACCCAAGACAGAGTCCATATTCCCATAAAGGGTCTTAGTGCTAAATTGTTTGCTTCTATGAAAACAAATTATGATGAGGAACATCACCCTCTGTTAGCTGCTATGTTGCCAAATGGTAATGATGATTCAGGTGAGGGTGATACTACTGGTGATATACCCTCTCTAAATGCTGCTGATGATGGTAATCCATCATCTTCTGGTATTGCTGCTGATGATAATCCATCAGTTGTTAATGATGGAGGCCCCTCTACAACTGCTGAAGCATTACATGTTTCTTCTGACCAGCCTCCACCTTCCCCTATACCTTTGTCACCTAGTTCTTTTCCATCACCTACTCATGTTGCTCCTGATGAGCTTGTTCCTGAGGTTGAGGAGACAATACAGTCTCTTGGTACCCATGTACCTACACCTCTTGAACCTGAGATTACTAGACTGACCTCACCTAGTGATGAGGCGAAAAATGAACCACTTTTAGGGGGTCATTTAAGCCCAGAATTGAATTTATTTGATCAAATATTACCCTAAATCGTTCCTTTTGTGATTTTAGGTATTTTGGGAGTGAAATCTGGAAAATGAAGCAATTCGGACGTTTTTGGAGCATAAAAGTGAAGAAAACGCCAAAGACTTGATTTTCCTTGCTGGGAACAGTGTATGACAGCGTCAAGAGGAAAATCTTGACGGCGTCAAGAGTAAAAGTGGTGACGGCCCAGAAGAAACGTGAAGGCGTCACCCAAGGCTGTCACGTGTTAACTTGTCAAAACTTGCGCGCGGAGTAGCTGATATTGTTTTGGTCATAACTTTTGCATACGAACTCGGATTTAGGTGATTCAAAAGCCCACGCGAAGAGGATGAAGAGATCTACAATTTGGTGAAAAAATGGTCTTGACGGCATCAAGAGTAACGGGCTGACGCCATCAAGATGGGCCGACAGAAAACATGCCTATAAATATAACATCATAACTTCACTTTTTGTAAGCCCTAAACCCTAAGGTCGATTCCTGGGTTTAGGTGGGTGTTTTTCCAGCAACTTAGAGGGTTTCAATCATTCCATAAACATCATGTATTGGTTTGATGATTCTATCTTAATTATGTTTTCCATTATCATTGTTGTTTGCTCTTCTTTGATGATGATTTGCTAATTCACCTTGTGTCTACTTATGATTATGTGAAACTTGTATATAATTGATTAGATCTCATTGATTTCTTGTTGATGTTGTGTCTATCTCCATCAATGAGGGGCTTGTTGATGTGTGTGTCTATCTCCTTCAATTAAGGCGTGACAACTTCAATGGATCTAGTTGGTTTAGTTTATAATTCTTATTTCCTATTGATTCTTGTTTTGATTGAATGAATTCGATGTTAGGCTTAAGAAAACTGGCAGACTTCCATAGGGTAACATGCTTGAATGTCTTAAGAAACATGAACCGATGTGTACTAGGTTTTATTGGTTGTATTTAATGCATGAGCGAATTCTAGTGATCCCATGTTAGGAGCTTCTTAGCCGGCTCGACATAGGAGTGAAGTAGGAGCTTATAGGATTGGGGAAGTAAGTACGCCACCCCATGAATGGTATTAAGGAGTACAACCCGTCAATTAAAACAAGGTTTAACAATTCAATAGGTAGGATTGGATAGCTAGCAAGGAAGTAACATATCATAGGTGGACATGCTTCACTTATCTTGTAGAACCTTAGTTTATTTTCTTGTTTATTAGATTACTTAGTAGCTTTTGGGTTAGTTGATTAGCAACTAATTCTGCCCACTCTCCCAATACCCGAATTTTTACTTGCTTTTCATAAAATATAAAAACATAAAAAGAATCATCCTTCACCTTTAGACCTAGTTAGATTAATTTCAATCCTAACGACACTATTCCTAGCTGAACGATCAATCTCTTGGTACTTGTCACTATACTATACTACAACGATCAGGTACACTGCCTGGTGGGGGTTGTAAGCTTCTCGAGATCCCTCGAGAGGTAAAGCCTGGTGCAATTCCCACGCATCAAGTTTTTGGCGCCGCAGCCCGGGGAATAGTTATTGTTTAGGTTGAAATTTATTTTTATTAGGTCTACTCATTAGATTCCTATCAAGTGAGATTTTTTCTTTTTTATTTTGTAGCTTTTTCGTAGTCTATCTTTTCTTTGTGATTTTGTATGTAATTTGCTTCAAATGGACACTTCACTTAGACTTCTAAGATTGCAAGATATGGTTGAGTGGCTAGAACACCAAGAAGTAGAAAAATACCTCATTTAGAGACACCTATGAATCATATGAGCCTTCACCTAGGATAGATTCTTATGAACAACCTCCATGTTTAGGATCTCGTTTTAGTGAGGCTAATAGAAAAAGCGACCTAGTTTGCCAAGGAATTATGGATAGAGCCGTATCAATAAACCATAAGTTGGATGAAGCACTAGGTTTGTTATTATCACTACCTAAGGATATAGGTGATCGTGACACGTGGAATGATAAGGTAAGTAACATAAGCCCACAAAATACTCAACCATCATTTAAGGCACACACACCGCCCGTGACTTACCCGGAAGAAGTAGAAGAAACTTTAGGAATTCCGATGGAGGTAGAACCCTTGGACCAGGCACCACTAGAGGATATAGATTTGAATACTTGTAGTTATTACCTTACTCCTAGTTCTAGGGAAATTCCTAATGTTGATGAACCGGAACCTCAACCTTTACACAACTTTCGATCCTTAGATATACATCTAGGAGACAAAAGAGGAACCGACCCACCCATCAACCAATATTATCTGGGTAGTTTTAGGATGAAGGAAGCCATTCACTCACCCCCTTCACCTCACGTGGCATATTCACACCCTAAGGGTGTGTATCGCTACTTTCACCCACACTTAATCCTAAGTGTAGGGAAAACCTCCCCAATTTCCGTTAAATAAGGGTAGAGTCAGGCTCGTGACTCTAACAAAAACAAGTGCTTCTTGGGAGGCAACCCAGGTTTTGTGTGTTTTTATTTGTTTGTTTGTTTGTTTGTTTGATTTTAGTTGTTTCCGTATGCATGTTTTATTTTTATTGTTTGTGGCTCATGTTTCAAAGTAAATTGTGAAAATGCTTTATTTTGTTTTTAACTTCGTCTTAATTGCATATAAAGGTATTTTGCAAAAGATAAGTGTAAGGGAGATCCAAATTTATTTATAAGAACGAAATTGAGCATGAACCACAACAATATTAAATGGACATGTATATTAGTACTTGTTAGAGTCAAATGTTTGTATCGAGTCATAATGATGTTTTCCAGGATTTTCCAGGAAGTAGGACATAAGTTTTTCCAGAAATTTTCCGAAAACTTAACATAAAGATTTCTGCAGGTCACTTCTGACGGCGTCATGAGTTTACTCTTGACGGCGTCATGTGTAAACTTCTGAAAATTTTGCTAGTTTTGTTTATACCGGAGTCTTAAAGTTTTTGTTAATTCTTTAGTTTTATAAACTCCAGGAAATCTGCAAACATTCATTCCACAAGCATTATATCTTTAATTGTTTTGTTTTTATTGCTAAGTCTGGAATTACATCTAGTTGTGAGTTTTCTTTGTTCGGATTGATGCTTTGGGTTTTTGTGATTGTTTTCTCAGGTTTAACAGGTTATATATGACAAGAAGATGATTTATATTCTGGAAGGGAAGCTTTGATTGTTCATTTTCTTGGAGGAAGATCTAACCTGGCCACCTTATTATCCATACCGAGCGAATCAGGGGAGTATTTGATTTCATTCTTTTTACTTATTCCACTTTTACATTCTTTACTTGAACATTGGGGACAATGTTCATCCTAAGTGCAAGGGGAGGGTAAAATGATGATACCTTACAGATACACTTTCGCTTGAGTTTGTTTGTTTAATAGTAGATGTGTAATAAAACTATGAGAAATACTTGTTAGTGCAATTTTAGCGCCAAATTTAAAATTTTTTACAACATTTAGGAGTGAAACTTTAGCCTTAGCAAGCGTCTCATGGATAGGAGATTGTATGACTAGCACATAACCATACTTTCAGAAAAATTTTCCACCCAAATATGTGAGGTTCACCTTTAGATTTGATAGGAAAAGCATTTATTATTAGTGCTTATGAGTGTACCGGTAGCATTTAGATTCTAGAACTTGCGTTAATGATGCATCCCGAGACCGCTAGTGAGACTACATTCGTGTGGTAGGATTTACTACATGATAAGAGGCATTAGGATCACCCTTGTGTTAAACCCGTATCATAATTACTTGACCATTTAAGTCATATTACTTGGCTAGTTAAGTCAACTAATTTTTCCCAAACCTTAGCGTTGTACTCATTTTTAGTACACAAAACCCCTAGTACACCCCTCCGAGCCTATCTTTTCGTTTTTAACTTTAAGCATCTTACTTAAAGGAAGAATTTGTTACACCCCACTTAAATGTACACCCAAATTGCCTTAGCCTTCCGTGTATGCACTCATCTTTAGTGCGTTATTGTTATTTGTTAAACCCTAAGTTAACTATCTAATTGATTACATGGTTGCTAAGTCGAGTCATATCCTTGTACATATTGTTTTGGGACGATTGGGACTCATGGGTAAAGTACTTATTTTATGGAGTAATGGGGAAGAACATCATTTATTACCCCCATATGTGCGTTAATCTTAAAAGTACTCCAAGTGTTTTGATTTTCTTAATTCGAGTCATTAGATTAGTTAATTGTAAAGTATGTAAAGACTCAAGTGTAAGGGGAATTTTCATTCCTTATGATGTATTATTTTGGATGGTAGGGTAAGAGTGTAAAAAAAAATAAAAAAAAAATAAAAAAATAAATAAAAAAAAATAAAAAGAGAAAAAACATACGGACTACCATCCCGTTTTCATTCTATGTTTATTTTATGTTTTTGTTATTTTTCATTTATTAGCTTAAGTCGAGTCTAGTCTTGGCTTAGCAACGCCATATTGTACATGTAATTAACCAAGATTGTTAACTCGCCACCAGTAAAGACTACCTATATCTAACAAAACCGTGTATTCCATATCCCTACACCTAACGTTACAACTCTTTAAAAGACCTCTTTGATAGTTTATCCTAGGTGCTTACACCATGTGGTGGAGGTTTGATCCTTTCCCAAGCCTATGGTAATCTATTTTTCTATGACAGGTAGTGAGAGATATCTTCCATTTCCATATTGTAATTTATACTTTAATACACCCGAGAGATGTGAGTATCTAAACACTATTTGTGAGGTGCTAGCGTATGACCTCCGTGCTTGTCTTTGGTCTTTAGTGGAACGATTATTTGTTGTAATTACTTCTATATTAGTGTTAAATGACCCCTAACTTGTATTTTAACTAGAATAAAAGCGCATTTGCTTGAGGATAAGCAAATCTCAAGTGTAACGGTATATGATGAGGCGAAAAATGAACCACTTTTAGGGGGTCATTTAAGCCTGGAATTGAATTTATTTGATCAAATATTACCCTAAATCGTTCCTTTTGTGACTTTAGGTACTTTGGGAGTGAAATCTGGAAAAGGAAGCAATTCGGACGTTTATGGAGCATAAAAGTGAAGAAAACGCCAAAGACTTGATTTTCCTTGCTGGGAACAGTGTATGACAATGTCAAGAGGAAAATCTTGACGGCGTCAAGAGTAAAAGTGGTGACGGCCCAGAAGAAACGTGAAGGCGTCACCCAAGGCCGTCACGTGTTAACTTGTCAAAACTTGTGCGCGGAGTAGCTGATATTGTTTTGGTCATAACTTTTGCATACGAACTCGGCTTTAGGTGATTCAAAAGCCCACGCGAAGAGGACGAAGAGATCTACAATTTGGTGAAAAAATGGTCTTGACGGCGTCAAGAATAACGGGCTGACGCCGTCAAGATGGGCCGACAGAAAACATGCCTATAAATATAACATCAAAACTTCACTTTTTGTAAGCCCTAAACCCTAAGGTCGATTCCTGGGTTTAGGTGGGTGTTTTTCCAGCAACTTAGAGGGTTTCAATCATTCCATAAACATCATGTATTGGTTTGATGATTCTATCTTAATTATGTTTTCCATTATCATTGTTGTTTGCTCTTCTTTGATGATGATTTGCTAATTCACCTTGTCCTACTTATGATTATGTGAAACTTGTATATAATTGATTAGATCTCATTGATTTCTTGTTGATGTTGTGTCTATCTCTATCAATGAGGGGCTTGTTGATGTGTGTGTCTATCTCCATCAATTAAGGCGTGACAACTTCAATGGATCTAGTTGGTTTAGTTTATAATTCTTGTTTCCTATTGATTCTTGTTTTGATTGAATGAATTCGATGTTAGGCTTAAGAAAACTGGCAGACTTCCATAGGGTAACATGCTTGAACTTCTTAAGAAACATGAACCGATGTGTACTAGGTTTTATTGGTTGTATTTAATGCATGAGCGAATTCTAGTGATCCCATGTTAGGAGCTTCTTAGCCGGCTCGACATAGGAGTGAAGTAGGAGCTTATAGGATTGGGGAAGTAAGTACGCCACCCCATGAATGGTATTAAGGAATACAACCCGTCAATTAAAACAAGGTTTAACAATTCAATAGGTAGGATTGGATAGCTAGCAAGGAAGTAACATATCATAGGTGGACATGCTTCACTTATCTTGTAGAACCTTAGTTTATTTTCTTGTTTATTAGATTACTTAGTAGCTTTTGGGTTAGTTGATTAGCAACTAATTCCGCCCACTCTCCCAATACCCGAGATTTTTACTTGCTTTTCATAAAATATAAAAACATAAAAAGAATCATCCTTCACCTTTAGACCTAGTTAGATTAATTTCAATCCTAACGACACTATTCCTAGCTGAACGATCAATCCCTCGGTACTTGTCACTATACTATACTACAACGATCAGGTACACTGCCTGGTGGGGGTTGTAAGCTTCTCGAGATCCCTCGAGAGGTAAATCCTGGTGCAATTCCCACGCATCACCTAGCCCTTTTATTGAGCCAATTGATGAAGGCTCTCCAACTGTTGTACATATGTCTGTTTCTCCTGACAGGTCCAATGAAGCTCCCATTACCACTGAGCAATCTGCTGGTGGAGCTGAGGACCATATTACTCTCACCTCTGTATATGATTTGCTTTGCAGATATGTTAAAAAGACTGATGATCTTCAAAAGGAGCTTGCAGATACCAAATCCTCACTTGGTGGTAAGATTGAGTTGTTGAAAAAGAGGGTTCATGAGTTAGAAACTCAACTTGGGCAGCAAAAGAAAAGAAAGGTTGTGATTGATGCTGATGAAGTACATGAGGATAGGAATTTGGATTCACTTGAGATCTTGGCTGAAGTTGCTCAACAAACTCATGCTTCTTCTCCCAAAGTTGCTGAATCTTCAAAACAAAAGAAGCTCATTCAGTTCAGCAGAATAAATAGAAGACAGTATTTGACAAAAAAGTCCACTGAATCTTCTAAGATTTCAAATGTTGATGAGGATCAAAAGACAGATGCTGGTGATAATCTTCAGGATGATGAACCACTTATTGATGTTGTTGCTGAGAAGGCCACTGATGGGGTTCACACATCAGTGGATACATTCTTTGTTGCTGGTAAAGAGTATGTGGTTCCAGAACAAGTTTCTCATGAAGACACACCTGCAACTCCTCACACCACAGGATCTGCTGATACTATAATTGATTTAGATGTTCAATATTTACCTGCTGATCCTCTGGAGGAGTTAGTCATTCCTCATGATGATTCTGCTGACATTACTAGAGTGTGTGATGATGATCTTATCTCAAAAGAAGAAAGACTTGAGCAAAAAAGACTTTTGAAAGAATGGGAAGATAAGAAGAAAAGTACAGAATTGGCAAAGGAATTACAAGCTAAATATGACTCAGAGTTCCAATCTGCTATAAACAAGTATGTTTCTACTCTGCCTCTAACAAGACAAAGAGAATTGGATGCTGCAATTCCAAATTTTGATGAAGCGGATTGGATGCATATTGGGAGGCAAGTGATTTCTACTCCTGGTTTAGCTAAAGATATTCTTGGAGATAATGTAGATGAAGTTGATTATGTTCCTGGAATAGTTGAGCTCATGAAATAGAGGAGGAAAGCTGAAGCTGAAAGAATTGCCAAAACAAAGAGGGATAAACCAATTACTCAAGCACAGCAAAGGGATTATATGAGGACTTTTGTGAAGAGTCAAAGTAGTGCCCTCTATAATCATTCTTGGACTAGGAAACAAGTTTGGTCTTTCTCTGATGAACAATTAGTTTATCATTATAATATAATAAAGACTAGATTACACAAGGATGGACTTCTTACTCCTAAGCTTGTTCCTACTCTACTTCCTACTGATGCAGAACCACATTCTAAGAGACTAAAGTTAGATGAAGTTGATTCTGCTGATGTGCCTGCTATCTCTTTATCTCGTTTTACTGATGCACCTTTACCTAGTGTGTCTACTTCTGCTGATCTAACAACTGTTGTTGCTACATCTGTTATTGACAAAGGTAAAGCCAAAGTTGTAGCAGAAGATATTCCTTCTAAAAAGAGAACCAGAAGACAAATGGAGGAGGATAGATTGGGTGAATAAGCTGCTAAGAGGTTGCATGATGATCAAAAGGCTGAATTGGCAAGATTTCATGAGATCAAAGTGAGAGAAGTAGAGCTTGCATCTGCTAGAGCTAAACAAGTTAGAATGGAGATAGATGCACAAGCTGAATCTGTTGTACTTGACCAACCTTCTGCTGAGGTTTCTGCTGATATTCCACCAGTTCCTCCATTAGTGAAATCACATGAGTCAGAGGATGTATCTGCTGAGGATGTATCTATTGAAGAACCTTCTTCTCTACAGGCTGCTATATACATTCCTGGTAGAAGGGCCAAAAGAATGGCTAGAATGAAGGTCTTACACAATCCTCAAGTGCATAGGGTAGTAGATGTTGATGCTGCTGAGTCTTCTTTTATTAAAGAGGGATCTCCTGATGATTGGCCAGAAGGTTTTAGGGATGTTTTGGTTAGATGGGAGTTGTCTAGTAATGGACAGATCAATACTATTTATAGGCTTGATAAAACATCTCTGTCATTCACATTTCTACAAGAAATTTTGCATCTTATGGATCATCAGGACTTAGTCACTCTCTATGACTTGTTTTCCAAGTATTATGCTACTCATACTCCTGAAGGTGCAGGATTATATCTTTTGGGGGATCTTCAAGTGCTCATGGATTCTACTTCGCCAAATGGTTCTGGTTATGCAGTCTGGAAGAACAATCAGAGGTGGAAAGTACAAAGTTGGAAATTTTATCCTCTTCCTTATGTTCATGTTTTGGAGACTACATCTGGAATAAGGGTGATAATGTTCATTGAGAAGAATTATCCTCTGACTGTGCCTCTTATGGAGAAAATGCTTCTACAAAAGTTGGAAATTCCTCCTGATCCAGTTGGGAATGCTAAAATGTTTGTTGAATCTTTGATTCATTTGTTCAAAATCAGGATCAGGGTTGCCAGAGGTGCTTGATGGTATTTTGTTGTATATTTCTTAATTTCTTATTATTTTCTTATTAAAAAAAAACAGATTTGTATAGTCTTTTGTATGTTGTATGCAGGCTTTGGTGTTGGTTATTTCCACACCTTCTCTGGTCATCAACTTGCCTGATGTTGACTATTCCATCAAAAAGTTGGCTAGTCCAAAGGGTACAGCTTTGGTAAAGACATGTCAAATCTGTTGATAGCTGTAATAGTTTGCTAAAAACTATTGGATACTCAACTCACCCATGCTTAACAGCTGAGAGTTAGATGGTTGTCAATTGACCATGGATTTTTCCTTATGGATTCCCAATAATTGACTAGCCCACAAGTGTATGGCTTGTGGTAAAGGCAGTGGAAAACCATATTTGGTATTCAATTTACCAAGGTGATTTAATCAACCAAATAATTGACTAGTCCTGAGCAAACGGCTACAGGTAAAGACAACTCAAATCCGTTTATAGCTGATGATTTGCTAAAATCATATGGTCATCGGTGTACCATAGTTTTTGAACTTAAACATTTGGCTACTCCAGTAGTGATGGCTATTGGTAAAGAGACATCAAATCCATTATTTTCAATGATTCACCTCTCACAGGAGTTAACACACCTGGATGTGATGAGAATAGTATGAAACTAATACGTTTTGATGTAAAATTTGTCATTTGTTGCTGCAAAGACCTGAAGGTTTCATGTTTGCCATTCATAGAGATGTGGTTATTTTGACTCTTTGCTGCTGATGTTCGAATTCAATCCTCTTGGTTTGTCACTTTAAAGATCTATCAATAATTTTGAACTTAACCATGTCAAATTCAAGATTAGGGGAGGATTGTTGGGAATTCTGGTAATTAAGAATTATGCTGATGGATACTGCTGAAGGTTCTTGTTGAAGAGCTAGTTCCTGCTGAAGAGTATTTCTGCTGAAGAATAGATTCCGCTTAATTTGTTTCTGCGGATGTAGATATTCCGCGTAGTTTGTTATTTAGTTAGGATATGCATGAGTTTTATTAGGAAGTGATAATGCATATCTCTTTAAGTTTAATAGAAGATACGTTTCTTGTGAAACGGTTTAGGGTTCCTTATCTATAAAAGGAATACACGATTATGTATTATGTACACGTTCGAAAAACAAATTTTAGTATTATTCAAAGATCCATAGAGGATCAAAGCATTTTTAGTATTCAGTGTTCATACTTGTGTTTATTTCCGCTTTAGAATACAAGTTATAGAGACTTTCTATTAGTGTGTTTGTGATTACATAAGCATTACTAACGATCCATAAGTGCTCAAAGATCTATCAAGGTCTAAGGTTCAACACTTCTGGTACAAACCCAGCATCAATGTCCTTGTTTCCTAAATACATTTCCATGTGCCTCATTGCGAAAATTCCACAATCAACATAATTATTTTTGGTTTGCCATGGCATTTTCACATTAGACACTACGTAATTGTTCAGTGCTTCAACTTGTGGATACCCATTATCTTTCAAGAACCTTAAAAAAGGATATCTCTGTAATAACAAATTAAAAACAATGAGCTTCAATTTAACTACATTGATGAACATACATTTAATATACATAACATTCTTACCAAATGAGAAAACTTTTTGTGATATCTATTTTTGATTGATTCTTGGTGTTGCATGTTGCCAAAAATATGGATTTGAGGTTCTTTCAAGTTGAAACAGACGACATAGTAGTGTTCATCAGCGAGCATCACCGGGAAAAGCACCTGTTAAACATAGTGTTAAAATTTACAATTGCGTATAAGTTCATCAGTTTTTAATCTCATACAAACTAGTAAAATAAATGTGCTTACTAGGTCAACGTCTCTGATAGATTGATAAACAGGTGACAAGAATAATAGACTCGTCATGTTCTCGTCAAATATTGATTTGTTAGCTTTCGAGTTATGATTCCTTTCCTCCATTTCTGCTGCCTGTGGTTCATCAATATAAATCAAAGCATATGTAACCAGATTTCAAATAATTTAATCATAATTGATAAAGATTTTTTGTAACTTACAATAATTGATGTATGGGAATATAGCTTCTTCAATGATCATATGCTCCTTTTCTTTTCAGTTAGGTTAAGTATATATGCCCACATATCAATCACTCCTGCACTGATTTCATTCCCTTCTTTGAAGCTCTCAAAGTGGATTCTTCGACCGTCAACAAAGTATGAATGAAATAACACATCACTGCAATTTCATTTTACGATAATATTTTAGAAAAAAATACTACTGATTAAGAAATACGATTTTTGAATTGATGAACTTAGTACATATTACTTACTCGAGATATCCTCTTGCAGCGAAAATTGTATCAGCCACCTTTCTTTCAATGTCATGTACTTTGTTCTTCATCACAACCGCTCTTTGAAAATACAGAGATTTTAGACATTCGGAAGGCTTGACTTTTCTCTTTTCTCTTATATTTACCAACGCTTCTTCACCTTCGCTAATTTTCTTCGCCGTTTCAGGTACTTTAAGCTTTTTAGCGATTGTGTTGAAAGAATTTAGTGGCGTGGTAAAATCTTCATCTTCTGTTTCATTCAATGCTACTTTTTCTTCTCGTGATGGGGGAGCAAATGATATGGGTGTTATCATCTTTGGTTGTTCGTTTTCGTCTGTTGTTTTTTTTCATTTCTGACCCTTCCTCTTGAATTCCTTTCCAAAGACTATCATCAATTTTCTTGCTCAACAATATTGGTGATGTGTGCAAGAAAGGTGTCTTTTTGATCAACTCATCCAAGATCTGCTCGAGGTCTTTCTTTTGTTCATACAAAACCAAAGCCTTATTCAACTCATCCGGGTTGAATATTGAGAATTCTAGCTTTAGCATCTGTTTTCAGGTAAAGGTTCATCAGCTATTTTGTAAAACCTAACAAAAATTCGTCTAATTAACTTCGGTTAATTTAATAAATAATCTCTGTCATTATTATAATTACCATTTTTACGGGGAAATTTAAAATTTTCTTTGTATATTAAAATGGTCACGATTACGATATTGCCAAATTCACCAAACGACAAAACAAGTTATCGACATAATTAACAAAATATTAATTACACTGAACTTAATTAATAACTAATTATTAAACCAAACGGACTCTTAATACTCGGCCCAACCACTCATTCACTATTCATCGACCCAAAGCCACAAGCCCATTTTTTTGTTTTAATTCTTATTTGATCGATCAAACATGCTCCAAAACACCACGTTCATTTCCAAATTCTACACATGACCTACGTATATTTTTACACATCCTCATTAAACTCCTAGCCAACTAATAGTGTGTCAAATCTCACGTTCATACGTTGAGATTTGATAAGTTTTTACGAGGCAAAGTGTTTAGCCATAAATCGATTCAAACAATTTGTAACTTATTCAATTCTTAACCGTTTTAATCCTCGTTTGTTTCTAAATGATCCTAATAATAGTCCTGAGATGATTTTATGTTCAAATGTCGAATATGATCAAGTATGTACAAGTAACATACGATTTTGTAAATCGTATGTCAAGATATATAGTGGTCGACATACATAAGTGATTCACCAAGACATATCCCATTTTTCATGCTCTCACATTCACTTCTTTAGTAATATAAATCGTCCTAGGAAGCTAAGTATGCTGACATTGAATAGTCCTTGTGTTTCTTTGGATGAATACAAACCATACGATTCATTCCAATTTGATACATATATACGTTCATGCATGCATTAGTTTCTTTTCATTTCCATACTCTTTCACATACTCCATCCGTTCTAAATATTACTCCTATAATCCAGAAGTCGAATGATATATTAGTTAGGGACTCAAGAAAAGGAAATCGGGTTTGATATATATATAACGTTTGGGTTATATAGTGAAACGTGAAATCCTTGTGTTCCATTCTAATTCACTCGACCTCTTTATCACCTTTAAGGTGTTTGTAAGTCGTTTACATCCCTTCTAAATTCATTGCACACGTTAAATCTATGTCATGCATCATATTTATTTTTGTTCAATCGTATATCATTTCATATATATATTACACGTACGTATATATTTTTAGTACACAAAACGTGACTAGCCTCTATCTTGGAAGGCCTAGGAGTCACGTAGCACCTATAATTCACAATAGTTGTAACGTTACGAGCCTTTCATGCATCCATTTCAAACCATGTTACATCGTATAAATTTTCTTAAACACTTAGAAAATAATTGCAAGTTTTCAAAATATATATCGATTTCAAACATGCCACAAAATTCACGTATAACTCAAAATTTCACTTAACAAACGTATAATATTTTTACTCGAACTAATAGACCACCTAGAAAACTATTAGTTTCATTTACATAATTTATAAAAATAATCACGTTTCAACATGACAATCGAGCCAAAGTGAATCGACACAAACCGGATTTTTCAAATCAAAACTTTATATAAAGAAACTAATTTTGTCGAGTGGGCTAATTCAAGGCCCAATAAGACTTAACGATTTAACAGCCCACTGGGCCCATAAAATATATTTTTAGAATCACAAAAGAAGCCCAAGTTCAAGCCCAAAATAATTTTCATGCCCTCGCCTCTAAATTTTTAAATGGGCTTTTGTTTGGATCGAATGAGGCCCATAAGCTAAATAAATAAGCTTTTTATAAAATAAGCTGTTGAAATAAGCTTAAAATTTATAAAAGAAGCTACGGAAATTTTTATAAAATTTTTATAATCATTATTGTAAAATTGGACTAAAAATGTAACGCGACGACACCTATAGGGACTAAAAGTGAAAACTATGAAAAGAAAGGACTAAAAATGTAGAAACAGAAAGTTAGGATAAAAATTGATAATATAGGATTGTTACAAGATTAGATTGTAATATTGGACATGTACTGGACTATAATTGTAAAATATATATAAAAAGGACTAACGGTGTGACGCTAACGCCGTTAGTATAAAAAGTGTAAAAATGGAAAAAGGACAAGGACTACACATAATCTATTTGACATTCTCATTTTATTTTCTATTTTTCGGCAACCATCACGTCATATGCATTTTATTACGTTTTATATATATATTATTTATTTTTACGTTAATTATATATATAACGATATTTAAAAAGTTAATATTATTACTTACGATTAAAAAGGTAAAACTACGATGGATATTTTAAATTAAGTATTTTAGCATATCATGCATGACATAATAATTTCACTGCACATCATCTATTTGTCATAACGAATAATAATTATTCGTTATTCGTTCGTAATTACCAAATAGTATTTGGTTATATTCTCTGATAAATTTATTTATCAGGTTCTGTGTCAAAGACGTTTCCATAATCGTTCCATAAATCTCATCCTATCTTACTTTTCATCATTTCTAAATCAATCCAGGTGAGTCATAGCCCCATTTCCAATAATTGTTTTTAAACTCATTGGGGGAGATACATGCTTACATATACTTTGATAGCTTCATAAGTATATGAAATAAAATACATGATTCAAATCAATTTCCTAATTGATATTAAAATAATATAATTTGTGATTTAAAATGTGATATATACAATACATGACAAAATACTTAATTGAAATACTGATACTCATATGATAATGTTTTCCATTCAATTATTGTGGTGTGTGATATATATATTTTGCTGATGAATTACTTGACTGAAATATTGATACTCTGATAATAATGTTTCCAATTCGATTATTGTGATATGTGATATATATATGTTACTGGCGAAATACTCAAACTGAATTTTTAATACTCAAACGATAATATTTTCAAACTGAATTTCTGATACTCAAACGATACTGTTTTCAAAATTTATTTCTGTGATACGATACTTGATTACATGATGTTATGCTAAATGAGCCCATTAGTCCTTGATATTGCCTAAGTTAGCTTATCGCCATATAGTCCCTCAATCATGAGCCATTAATCACTGTAATGTGAGCGCGAATATAGTGAACAGATTCGAAACCTGTTTCGGATTGACCTCCGATCCCACCAATACTTGACGGAATGCCATTATGCATGTGGTTAGTCGTATTAGTCGTGATACACTATATTTGAGACAAATAGGAATTGGCAAATCACCTATGAATAGAGGGCAAAATCTGTCATTGATTTGATAGAACACCCCCTTTGTTAACGTCTTGCGTGTCATGAGGCTTGGTGCAATATCTATAAAGGAAAGATATATGTATTCAACATATATTTAGATACAGCAGTATAGGTTTGACCATACGTGAATTGTATATTTGATTGATTTAGTATCATGAGTTTCCAGCTCATGTTAAGATTAGTGATTCTTTATTGAATGTGGTTGAATATTTATATGATTTATTTGTGAATATACTCGATAATTGTTTCATTACTGTTTGTATTTTATCAATACCAAATATTCCTGAAATCTAACAAAATAAAGGGTTTTTCCTAAAACTCTATGAACTCACCAACCTTTGTGTTGACACTTTTAAGCATGTGTATCTCAGGTAATTTAACGGAGCAGGACAAGACACGGAGCGGGCATTTATTACTCTGATAAATTAAAATGGTGTAAAAAAAATCAAATTTGTCATTTTTACAAGTCTTTATATCTTTTCATAAGATTTTAAATCAAATGGTTCATCTTTTATCAAAATTATTATTTAAATGACAAATAACTTTCAAAACGTTTCTTTTAAACCATTTTATGTGGTTAAAACTTTGATCCTCACCGTAACACCCAAATTACTTTTCCGCTGCGACAAACTTAAAAATGGGGGTGTTACATATTTTTATTTGTATAAAGTATTTTCATAATACAAATCAATTATAAGTTCATCAATAAGGTTCAAAATGGTTTATGATTTTTATTACCTGATGTTTACGTTCAATCTTTTGAAATTCTTCCATAAAGGCTGGATCCAAGAACATTTGAGTTAACGCCTTTATCGGTTTGTCCGGTTAAGGTTCATCTGTTTCTTTAGATACTTCCTTAGCCTCGGATCCATCCTTATCATCACCCATTGTTATCATTAGCATTGAGTTCTCATCTTCCCTTTGTGAACTCTCAGATGTTGTCCTATTTACCAACTTGTTCATCCAGTCCTGGACTTCCAAAAATGATTCTTTTTTGGGGTGTTTCTCCAATCCAGCCCTTAGCATGTCATCAATATTAATTTTCATTTCTTGAAATAAGGATAACATGTTCCTCAGTGAGTTATTGAATTCCTGTCATTAATAAAATCAAATAAGTATTTTGGGCGCAAATAGGATCTAAATTTGAAGAGTAAATTGGAAGATGGTCAAGTGATAAATTAGAAAGTGATTTTTCTAAGAAGAATGTTTGATCAATTTTTAGGTACATCAATTTTTAGGTTCATCAGTTTTTCAGGTTCATCATTTTTTAAGATATGTTCATCAAATTGATCAAATCAAATTTCACTTATAAAAGTTTTCTTTTTTTCATAATGAGCAATTTTTTCAGGTTCATCAAATTGAACAAACTTCTTTTCAGATTCATCAAATTTTTTCAGGTTCATCAAATTAGAAAGTAAGCCTTCTCGGACTATCAAAACAGAACTTAAGTCAAAAGATTTTTACCTCTGCTGATTTGAATTGGGAATACTCCCCTTGAAACTCTAATAACATTGCTGATAACTGTTGTTGGGTGAGCTTAATAGTTGAGGATGACAGTTCATCATTTACATTTTCAGCTGTTTCATCGGTCCCCATCATTGGATCAGCCATTTCAGTGTTTTCATCATATCCGGTTGTTTGAATATCATCATTTGTTCCGGTGTTTGGTATATCATCATCTATTAATTGATGAACCAAATATAAGAAATTTAAATATACACCGATGAACCTCATTCTTATATATTCTAACAAGTTATTCTAATGAATAAGAAGGAAACATTGCTAAACCTCATTCAAATATATGCAAATTTCAAAAATCACATAATAGAATTTTACCGATTAGATGTGCATCTACCCATTGATGCTCCTCAATATCATCTATATGAACATCATCAACCACTTTCTCATCAACATCAGCCACTTTCTCATCAACGTTATCTGTCTTAGGGGAATTTGAAGTTTTTTTCCTTTTGTATGCGACAACGTTTTTGAACAAGTTCATCGAATAGCGGTTTTTAGGAGATAGTGAACTCCTTTTTCTTTTCTGGTTTCGTCCTACATGTTTTCCACATTTTTCATAAGTTTTTATAGGTTATAACAGGTTCATCATATAGAATGTTTAGATATAACTTTTTTTTGGGTAAATGTTTAAAACATTAATATAATATAAGGTTCATCAGATTATCATTTTTGTGTACCTTCAGTTGTTCTTCGTTTCTTCTTTACTCGCATGTTATCTTCATCATCTCTGATCACTGGTTGTATCTGATGTTCAATTGTCTCTTCCTCTTCTTCTCCATAATGATCTGAATGTAATAAAATCATTCCGATCACATGTCAATAATTGATGATTCCAAAATACATATAATGAACATTTAATAAAATAATACCTATAATCATCTGTAAACTCTGCTTTTAAGGAGTCCCCCGATTTTCCCTAACAAGCGGTCTTGTCCATTTTATTTTTGTTGAGGGTTGATCATCATCATTTCTTTCTTCTTCACTGTCATCAACAACATCATCATCATCATTTTGTGCTCCAGCATTCTCTTCAACGTCATCATAAACATAATTCCCTGCTCCAGCATTATCTGTATGCTCTTCATCATCGTCATCATCTGTCTCTTCTTCACCGTTATTATCATTCTCTTCTTCACCGTCATCATCATCATCATCATTATTCTCTTCATCATCATTATTCTCTGCACCAGTATTCTCTTCATCATCATTATTCTCTTCATCATCAGTCTCTTCTTCTTGGTCCTCCGTTTTGGCAGCTTTTGGAGCTCTTCTTTTTCTGATTTTGCCAAACATCATCTCTTCCAATTCTTCCAACAATTATGTTTTCCAGTATTTAAACGCTAGAATTTTTGGTTTCTTCAGAAGTGAGTTGGCAAATATCACCTGCAATTTTAAGTTAATGTTAGATTAAAGAAAATGTAACTGATGAACCAAAAAACATGACAAAATTTAATATGTATAAACGATAAAGTAGATAATAATTACCCCCAATAACAAGATTGGGCCATAGAAGTACTTTCTTGGTTTCCAACTTAACCTTTCAGAGTTCATATAAGGCACCACATATTCGCACCAGTCCATTTCTTTCACCTTATCAAAATCGGTAAGAGATGGGATGACTCCTATATTCAGAGTACTCATTGATACCACATAAGACAAAATTATACAAAACAATGCTATGATGTTCATCTTAAATAGCTTTCCACTATCATTTTTCCTAATTCGTTTCATAATTACAGGCATCAAATGTTTTGTAACATACAATCTAGAACCACTAGTATAGAATTGTTTTTTCCATTGTCTGTAACTTTCAATTGATCTTTCCTTCAAAACCTCACGCACATCAACTGCAAACAGGCCCATTGGGAATCCGAAAGTATGGTGAACTAGCTCAGGGGTTATGGGTATAGTTTCACCAAATACGGTTAGATTTCCTGATTTACCGTCAAACCTCTCTTGCAACCAATACCCTAAACGGCTTGGCATTACATTTAATCCAAACTCTAACAACGATCCAAAACCCAAACTTTTAATTTCCTGTTTTTGGTCCGTTGTTAAACCCTTAATAACCTGACATAATGGGACAGGAAATTTTTTTATTTTAACCATTGGAAATTTATTTTCGTTAGGTTTGAGCATCTGGCGAAGATTTAGTAGAGGCTTAAGGTCTTGAGAGAGAACAAGTTTGGAAGGTTTTGATGAATCTGAAGGTTTAGAAGGCTTCGATGAAACTGAAGGTTTTGAAGGTTTCGATGAACCTGAAGGTTTTGATGAAACTGCAGGTTTTTTATTTTTTTTAGAAACCGGTTCATCAGCTTTTGATGAACCCTTAGCTCTTTTATCAGTAAATGCATCTTCAACAAAGTCGTCATCACTAGGAGAATGTAAAATCTCACAAAAATTCGTATAATTAACTTCGGTTAATTTAATAAATAATCTCTGTCATTATTATAATTACCATTTTTACGGGGAAATTTAAAATTTTCTTTGTATATTAAAATGGTCACGATTACGATATTGCCAAATTCACCAAACGACAAAACAAGTTATCGACATAATTAACAAAATATTAATTACACTAAACTTAATTAATAACTAATTATAAAACCAAATGGACTCTTAATACTCGGCCCAACCACTCATTCACTATTCATCGGCCCAAAGCCACAAGCCCATTTTTTTGTTTTAATTCTTATTTGATCGATCAAACATGCTCCAAAACACCTCGTTCATTTCCAAATTCTACACACGACCTACGTATATTTTTGCACATCCTCATTAAACTCCTAGCCAACTAATAGTGTGTCGAATCTCACGTTCATACGTTGAGATTTGATACGTTTTTACGAGGCAAAGTGTTTAGCCATAAATCGATTCAAACAATTTGTAACTTATTCAATTCTTAACCGTTTTAATCCCCGTTTGTTTCTAAATGATCCTAATAATAGTCCTGAGATGATTTTATGTTCAAATGTCGAATATGATCAAGTATGTACAAGTAACATACGATTTTGTAAATCGTATGTCAAGATATATAGTGGTCGACATACATAAGTGATTCACCAAGACATGTCCCATTTTTCATGCTCTCACATTCACTTCTTTAGTAATATAAATCGTCCTAGGAAGCTAAGTATGCTGACATTGAATAGTCCTTGTGTTTCTTTGGATGAATACAAACCATACGATTCATTCCAATTTGATACATATATACGTTCATGCATGCATTAGTTTCTTTTCATTTCCATACTCTTTCACATACTCCATCCGTTCTAAATATTACTCCTATAATCCAGAAGTCGAATGATATATTAGTTAGGGACTCAAGAAAAGGAAATCGGGTTTGATATATATATAACGTTTGGGTTATATAGTGAAACGTGAAATCCTTGTATTCCATTCTAATTCACTTGACCTCTTTATCACCTTTAAGGTGTTTGTAAGTCGTTTACATCCCTTCTAAATTCATTGCACACGTTAAATCTATGTCATGCATCATATTTATTTTTGTTCAGTCGTATATCATTTCATATATATATATTACACGTACGTATATATTTTTAGTACACAAAACGTGACTAGCCTCTATCTTGGAAGGCCTAGGAGTCACGTAGCACCTATAATTCACAATAGTTGTAACGTTACGAGCATTTCATGCATCCATTTCAAACCATGTTACATCGTATAAATTTTCTTAAACACTTAGAAAATAATTTCAAGTTTTCAAAATATATATCGATTTCAAACATGCCACAAAGTTCACGTATAACTCAAAATTTCACTTAACAAACGTACAATATTTTTACTCGAACTAATAGACCACCTAGAAAACTATTAGTTTCGTTTACATAATTTATAAAAATAATCACGTTTCGACATGACAATCGAGCCAAAGTGAATCGACACAAACCGGATTTTTCAAATCAAAACTTTATATAAAGAAACTAATTTTGTCGAGTGGGCTAATTCAAGGCCCAATAAGACTTAACGATTTAACAGCCCACTGGGCCCATAAAATATATTTTTAGAATCACAAAAGAAGCCCAAGTTCAAGCCCAAAATAATTTTCATGCCCTCGCCTCTAAATTTTTAAATGGGCTTTTGTTTGGATCGAATGAGGCCCATAAGCTAAATAAATAAGCTTTTTATAAAATAAGCTGTTGAAATAAGCTTAAAATTGATAAAAGAAGCTACGGAAATTTTTATAATCATTATTGTAAAATTGGACTAAAAATGTAACGCGACGACACCTATAGGGACTAAAAGTGAAAACTGTGAAAAGAAAGGACTAAAAATGTAGAAACAGAAAGTTAGGATAAAAATTGATAATATAGGATTGTTACAAGATTAGATTGTAATATTGGACATGTAGTGGACTATAATTGTAAAATATATATTAAAAGGACTAACGGTGTGACGCTAACGCCGTTAGTATAAAAAGTGTAAAAATGGGAAAAGGACAAGGACTACACATAATCTATTTGACCTTCTCATTTTATTTTCTATTTTTCGGCAACCATCACGTCATATGCATTTTATTACGTTTTATATATATATTATTTATTTTTACGTTAATTATATATATAACGATATTTAAAAAGTTAATATTATTACTTACGATTAAAAAGGTAAAACTACGATGGATATTTTAAATTAAGTATTTTAGCATATCATGCATGACATAATAATTTCACTGCACATCATCTATTCGTCATAACGAATAATAATTATTCGTTATTCGTTCGTAATTACCAAATAGTATTTGGTTATATTCTCCGATAAATTTATTTATCAGGTTCTGTGTCAAAGACGTTTCCATAATCATTCCATAAATCTCATCCTATCTTACTTTTCATCATTTCCAAATCAATCCAGGTGAGTCATAGCCCCATTTCCAATAATTGTTTTTAAACTCATTGGAGGAGATACATGCTTACATATACTTTGATAGCTTGATAAGTATATGAAATAAAATACATGATTCAAATCAATTTCCTAATTGATATCAAAATAATATAGTTTGTGATTTAAAATGTGATATATACAATACATGACAAAATACTTAATTGAAATACTGATGCTCATATGATAATGTTTTCCATTCAATTATTGTGGTGTGTGATATATATATATTTTGCTGATGAATTACTTGACTGAAATATTGATACTCTGATAATAATGTTTCCAATTCGATTATTGTGATATGTGATATATATATATGTTACTGGCGAAATACTCAAACTGAATTTCTAATACTCAAACGATAATATTTTCAAACTGAATTTCTGATACTCAAACGATAATATTTTCAAACTGAATTTCTGATACTCAAACGATACTGTTTTCAAAATTTATTTCTGTGATACGATACTTGATTACATGATGTTATGCTAAATGAGCCCATTAGTCCTTGATATTGCCTAAGTTAGCTTATTGTGACATTTCATAAATTTTATGTCATTCATTTTAATATTTTATTACTTAACTATTCTATTTTTTAATAACTAACTTTGTTGGAAGTTATCCGCGTACGTCATGACACGTTCAATTAATTCAACCGCGACTAGACTATGTCCAGTCTATATTTTCTATGCATTTTTGATTTCTTACAATCCTATTTTTAAAAGTCATAACTCACTATATCCATTTTATTTAAACCTTGCATTTTTTTATTACATCTTACACGATTTAAATTTATGTTTTAAGGTTTTAACAAAGTGAACTAACCCTAGACTATGAAAATTTTACATGTTTTATGAATTTTTAACCTATTTTCATGTTTACAAATGAGTTTTATACTTGTCGTGTCATTTTCATAGTTTACGTCACTTTTATCAAGAACCGGTGTCACCAAACGCGTTTTCAACTCACAGTTTCAATTTTAACAATATTAAAACCCTCCGATGAACTCACCACTCATCTAAAATACTCAAATAAATTATATTAATAAGTTTTAACATTTTTATATGCTTTACATTATATTACTACCCGATACTACGTTACGCGTCTTAAAAACCCTACATTTTAATTACTGGAAGCACCATACACTACATAATACCTACTTTAACAAAATTAATAGATAAAAATCTGCATTCAACACTCATTTCCCTTGTTTTTGCCGCCCAAGCACTCTTCATACTTTTCCATTGTGAGGACAAGTGTCTAACACACTTAACTCTTGCATATAAAAGCCCCAAATAATCACATAGAGCATATCACCATCAAGTTAATAACAAAATTCTGCTCTGCATCTCTTTTGCTGCTGAATTCGTGGGTTCCAAGACCAAAACACACCAATGTGTTTTGATATCTATTAAAGATTTGGTGCAAGAGTGAAGGTCCAAGTGTGCTAGCTTTGATCCTTGCTCCTTTTCTTCTTCAAAGACCTTTTCTCAAGGGTTTTTGATGGCTTCCAAGATGGATTAATGGCTGTGAATTCATGCTCATCCATGGGGTTTTAAAAGTTTTCTTGCAAGGTTTACAAAGGGTTTCTTGTTGGTGACTTTGGAAGATCATTGTTCTTTGTTCTTTAGTATTTCTTGTTCTTCCACTTTTGTAAGAAAACCAACCACTCATATTTCATTTTACTCCTGTAATTTTATGTTTCTTGATGTATTTTATATGTTATATAAGTTTATTATGCTTGGTTAGGCTTGGTACATAAGCTAGATCACTAGAAAATCACTCATGGACTAGTCATGCAAAGACAGATTTGATCAAGGGTAAAACCGGAATTAACTGCACTAATCAGTAAACATTGGACCTAAACTAAAAATATGTAGCTGTAGTTCTATGTCTTGTGGTCATTTTCCCGGATGGTGCATCCTGTGACGACACCCGATGATTAAATTAAAAATGTTTTCGTGAAACATGTACTATTCTGAGTAACAGATCTGAATCGTATAAAAGTCATAATTTTTGTGAATAACCCACTGTTACTCAAAACATAAAAGTTTTAGATAACATCTTAACTTAAACGTAGCCGAAAACGGGGGATTAATTGGACTTTTAGAACTTGAGATATCGCATTTTTCGTGGGACTGTTGTGAGATTGATAAATTCAGAATTGGTTAGTGAGGATAAATTAATTATTTGACTACTGTTACGTAAATTTGGATTTAGTGGGACCCAAAAATACTGTTAGTATGTTTAAATAACTTTCCGGGGATATGAAGAACATAATTTTTAGGCTTACGGTTTGCGAGTAGCGAATTTTTGAAAGTGAACAAGTTACTAAAAATTCCATCAGCTTTTATAAAATTTAAACATGTAAAAGCAATAACTTATATAATTAGACCTTTAAGTTTTATTTTGAACCACTTAATATATTTTGAACCTTTAGAATAAAATTGAACCTTTTGACTAAAATTGAACCCTTGGACTTAACTTGAACCTTTTGGACTTATTTTGGACTTATGAACTAATAAATAATTAATACTTGAAGTTTTGTAAAAGTATATATTTCACACTTGTAGTCACTTTATAATGCCAAATTAAGTTTGATGATTATTTAGATATTATGTACCAAGCATAATTGAGATTATAACCTATATAACATATAGATATTAGTGCATCATTATTTTAGAAACTAAGACACTCATATATATCTAGGTGTCTCGTATGATACTTGCGGTTTATTCCTCGCTACATCATTTGATCGTTCACTCTACTCTCGGTGAGTTCATAGCCTCGCCTTTACTCATTTAAATGTTTTATAAACCTCGCGAGGGGGATACATGCTAGTTTTTGCAAACTAAATACTAGTAGCTTTTGGTATGCTAGACCCGATTGTATGATTTATGGACATCTGACATTGAGTATTCTTGCTTAAGTCCCCATCATGAACCGTTAATTTTGTGTGAACGCTAGTATTATAAATATGCATATTTGGCTTGACAAGCCTGTCCGGGTGAGTAGCGCTCATTTGACATCTTTGGGTCAAACGGACATATAATATTGAGAATTTAGGGTAATTGGCAAGATTACCCTTGTGCGGGGCATCATTTAGACATAGTCAAGGTTCGGTTTCGTGAGCTCAATGCTGTAAATCTTTTTTTCCGACATGTATTTGTTATATGTCTATTGATAAATAATACTTGTATTCAACTTATTACTTATTAAACTCTATGAATTCACTCAACTTTATGTTGACTTTTTAGCATGTATTTTCTCAGGTATTGTTTGCTAGCGGAGCATTGGGAGCAATCGGAGTCGCATGGATATCAAGTATTGAAGGACTTATTTTCTACACATTCGATAACTTTTTATCTTTAAAATACATATATGTGTCATGTTTTAATTCTTGTAACTTAAGTTTTAAAAAGAAATTGTTGGGACCTTTGTACTCTGATTTATCAAATCGAATGTGACATTTTATTAAACGTCTCTTTTGAGGTCGTTTTATGTAACTTATGTGTATGAACTATGAAGTGACACCCAAACTGGTATTCCGCTGCGTTGTAAATTTTGGGGGTGTCACACTTATCGCCATATAGTCCCTCAATCATGAGCCATTAATCACTGTAATGTGAGCGCGAATATAGTGAACAGATTCGAAACCTGTTTCGGATTGACCTCCGATCCCACTAATACTTGACGGAATGCCATTATGCATGTGGTTAGTCGTATTAGTCGTGATACACTATATTTGAGACAAATAGGAATTGGCAAATCACCTATGAATAGAGGGCAAAATCTGTCATTGATTTGATAGAACACCCCCTTTGTTAACGTCTTGCGTGTCATGAGGCTTGGTGCAATATCTATAAAGGAAAGATATATGTATTCAACATATATTTAGATACAGCTGTATAGGTTTGACCATACGTGAATTGTATATTTGATTGATTTAGTATCATGAGTTTCCAGCTCATGTTAAGATTAGTGATTCTTTATTGAATGTGGTTGAATATTTATATGATTTATTTGTGAATATACTCGATAATTGTTTCATTACTGTTTGTATTTTATCAATACCAAATATTCCTGAAATCTAACAAAATAAAGGGTTTTTCCTAAAACTCTATGAACTCACCAACCATTGTGTTGACACTTTTAAGCATGTGTATCTCAGGTAATTTAACGGAGCAGGACAAGACACGGAGCGGGCATTTATTACTCTGATAAATTAAAATGGTGTAAAAAAATCAAATTTGTCATTTTTACAAGTCTTTATATCTTTTCATAATATTTTAAATCAAATGGTTCATCTTTTATCAAAATTATTATTTAAATGACAAATAACTTTCAAAACGTTTCTTTTAAACCGTTTTATGTGGTTAAAACTTCGATCCTCACCGTAACACCCAAATTACTTTTCCGCTGCGACAAACTTAAAAATGGGGGTGTTACAGAGAACATGCTCTTAAAATCATAGGCTTCTTTCCTATTCAATAAAAAAAACACCAACTGATAAGTATTCTTTTAATGCAAAATAAATATAAACTCTTTTTAAATCTAAAAACTTAAAACAGCTGATATAATGTTGTATTTGTTTCATCTTATATAGCCGGCTTGTGGCTTATAAATCGAGGATTTTCAAAGTAAGCCATAATGCCGGCTATATAAACTGAAACAGACACCAACGTTGAACCTCATGAAAAAAGGATTGATTGATGAACATCATTTCAATCATGATAACAAGCAATCAATGATGAACCTCATTCTAATTTATTCTAAAGAGTTATTCTAATGAATCCGCATCATACAAATTAAACCATGATAACAAGGATTGATTGATGAACCTCATTTTAATCTATTCTAACAAGTTATTTTAACGAATCCGCAACCTCGAATTAAACCACGATAACAAGCAATCACTGATGAACCTCATTTTAATATATTCTAACATATTATTCTAACGAATCTGCAACCTCGAATTAGACCACGATAACAAGCAATCACTGATGAACCTCATTTTAATATATTCTAACATATTATTCTAATGAATCCGCAACCTCGATTTAAACCACGATAACACGCAATCACTGATGAACCTCATTCTAATCTATTCTAACAAGTTATTCTAACAAATCTGCAACATCGAATTAAACTACGATAACAAACAATCACTGATGAACCTCATTTTAATCTATTCTAACAAGTTATTCTAACGAATCCGCAACCTCGAATTAAACCACGATAACAAACAATCACTGATGAACCTCATTCTAATCTATTCTAACAAGTTATTCTAACGAATCCGCAACCTCGAATTAAACCACAATAACAAACAATCACTGATGAACCTCATTCTAATCTATTCTAACAAGTTATTCTAACGAATCTGCAACCTCGAATTAAAACACGATAACAAACAATCACTGATGAACCTCATTCTAATCTATTCTAACAAGTTATTGTAACGAATCCGCAACCTCCAATTAAACCACAATAACAAACAATCACTGATGAACCTCATTCTAATCTATTCTAATTAGTAATTGTTGAACCTCTAATTAAACCACTGATAAATCAAATATACCTTTAAAAGCTGGTCGGTCTTGGAATCGTTTTGATCTCCTTTCTCCCAAGGTTGGACTGTTACTGCTTCCAGATTCTAAAAAAAATTAAAATCATATTATTAAAGTAAAAATAATAAACTGATAAGAAAATCCTAATTCTTATGCATTTTTATTTTCTAAAAAATATGCATTTTATTTTTTTTAAAAAATAAACTGATAAAAAAAAATCTTATTCTTATGCATTTCATTTTCTAAAAAATCCTAATTCTTATGCATGTACAAACTAATATTAAAAATAATAATAATAAAAATAAAGTAAAAATAAAATAAAACATACATTAACCTTAAAAATTAAATTAATCTGAAATTACCAGTTTGATTCATCTTTTTCGAGCGTAAATCAATGACAGATGATCGGAAATTGAAACCTTAATTTTCCCCCCAAATTTTGATAAAAAATTAGACGGTTTGTGTGTGTGAATACTGTGTGTGAAATGAATGTGAGAGTAGAGAGGCATTTGGAGGGAAAAAGGGCAGTTGTAAAATGACGGTTATATCCTTCTATTAAGAAGGAGCGTGTTTTTTTCCCATTTAAATGCCAGCCGTGGGATTGATTTTGGTCAAAGAGATGATGGATCGGACGGCTAGAAACACTTTTTAGGCTTTTTAATTTGCATCCCCTTTCTAGGGATCACAACTCCTAATAGGTATTCTACCTTGTCGAAATGGTGCAACTTTATTCCATTTCGTGTCAAGTAATGTACCTTGGCAAACAATAACCTTTTCATCAACAAAACTCTTTAACTCCTTTATTGTGAACTCACCAGAAGCGTAGCCAGAAATTTTTTTCAAAGGTGCCAAAAAAAAAAAAAAAAAAAAAAAAAAAAAAAGACGGCAAGTTATAAAGATTATAATATATAACTATGTAAAAAGGTTGCAACATATTTGTTTATTCAGCACTTTAGTTGTAAATGACGATCATTCGTATCATAAAAATCATCTAAAAATGAATCTAAACTATTCTTAGCTATATGTTTCCCAATGTGAAGAACTAGACTATGTGAAATGACTCTAAGCCCCTTATATAATATACTACATCCGTCTTAAAATTATTGTCCCCTATTAACTTTTTTGGTCTTTACTTTTTAACTTTTACCTTAAGTATTTTTGTTTATATTGCATAATACTTGATACAAAATATATGAACGGATTGAGTTTTAAATGTATTTTCATTTGGTATAATTTTTATCAAAAATTGTATAAAACAAACAAAAATATTTATAGTCAAAGTTGAGAAAGAAAGACCGAATAGGGGACAATAATTTTGGGACAGATGGAGTATATGTATTAGGGCTGACCGACCCGACCCGACAAAACCAAAAACCGAAATTCATGAAAAACGTAAATCGAAACTGAACCGACAGGCCGTCGGGTCGGGTCGGTTTTGTGTCGGGCTGTCGGTTCATTCGGTTTAGGTGTATTTAGGTATGTTTTTGTCAGTTTTGAGCCGAACCGAACCGAAACCGAAAACATGTAAAACATGAAACCGAAACCGAACCGACGGGCTGTAGGGTCGGCTCGGTTCGGTGGGTTTTATCGTCCGGTTCAGTTTTGAACCTTTGATGCTCAGCCCTAATATGTATGAATTTAAAAGTAATTTTTGTTAATTAATTTGACTAAAATATATCAAGCAGTCATAAAATAAATTATAATAAACTAGCAACAAAAATAATTGAAGTCCTGAAACACTTAAAAACTATTTGTAACGTAACGCAACAACTAAATACTATTGGCATTTTGTATCAGTATGCTAACCTTTGTCGATGATGTAACTAACCTTTGTCGATGATGTAGATATTCTTTTAGCCAATTTTAAAGTCTGTAAAGTATTTATATATGACTTGAGGGTGTTTGTTTAAGCTTATATGTCAGCTTACGAGCTTATTTGTATTTCGACTTATATTTCATAAGCCTCAATTTTTCGGCTTATTTTGAGACTTATGGGCTTATATAAGTTTATTATGATATAATAAACTTATATAAACCCATAAATCTCAAATAAGCCAAAAAATTAGGATTTATGAAATATAAGCCGAAACCAAATAAGCTAATAAGCTCACATATAAGCTTAAACAAACACCCTTTTAATATAGATGGATGTAGGGGTGTTCATCGGTTCGCTTATACGGTTATTCGGTTTGGTTAAAAATTTTTCTGGGTAAAACCGAACCGTAGCAAATTCAAATTTTATTCAACCGAACTGAATAACCCGAATTACATAATTTTAATTATTTTTCATATAATTATATATATTTTTACCACAATTTTTTTTCAAGCTTAAATAATACCACATCCGTCCAATATTTATAGTCCATCTTTTCTTTATCGGTCGTCCCAAAATAATTGTCTACTTTCATAAATAGATAGAAAATATATATCAAGTTTACCATATTACCCTCATTTGAGGTTATTATTACAAATTTTAAAGAAGTTAGAAATTAATTTGTTAATGGTAAAAATGTCTTTATGCAAAAAGTAAGAAAGATAAAGTTGTAATGATGATTTTTTTCTTAAATTGTGTTTTTTGTCTCTGGACAATAATTTTGAGACGGGTGTAGTATTATATTTATACTAAGAAATAATTTTAATGTTTTTTTTTATTGATATAAATACATAGAAAAAATATATATAATATGAATTTGGTTTTCGATTTTCATTGCCAAAACTATATCTAAACTGATAACCAAATATGTAGTTCGGTTCGGTTTTGACGAATTCGGTTCGGTTACAAATTCGGTTCAGTTTTTTCGGTTCAGTTCGATTTCGGTTTTTGGTTATTGTGGATATTACCCGATCCATGAACAACGCTAGATGGATGGATACTTGTAAGATTAAGTACATAGACTAATAGACAGCTATCAAGTTTGTAGATACTCCCTTCGTCACAAATTATAAGTCCATTTTTAATTTGCACAAAGTTTAAGAAATTCTCACTAAGTATACTATTCACCAATCAAATTTTTCTTTCTCCACTAAAATGTATTTTGATTGGTTGAAGTAGGAAAGTGGACAAAGATTTTGGGACAACCAAAAATATAAAAATAGACTTATAATTTAAGACGGAGAGAGTAGTAAATTGAGCTTTAGACTATAAGATATATGCATAATTATTAGGTTTGTGGGTGAGTCATGGCCCACCTCACCCCACATACCTACTCCCCTAGAACTAAACGTTATCATCTAAAAACAACCAATATTTATCAAAATTATGCTAATTTGGAGACATTCCATTAATTAAACACATCAACTTTTCAAACCTCATTTCCAAACCCGTGTATCTTTACATTACCCACCCTTTTCATTGACCATCACCCTCATTTCACTTTCTAAATGAAATAATCTTGTGAACTTATCACAAAGTCTAAATTTTCCCACCCATTTATCAACATAGTAGATGATCCGTTCACATTCTTTTTCCCGAAAGAATCCGAAAATGAAATATTAAGATTTTTCTAGATCCCTTCTAACTCTTGTAATGTCCCCCCCCCCCCCCCCCCCCCCCCCCTAATGTCCCACTGCAACCCTTGTTTTTGATACCATCTTCTCTAAACCCGCCATCAACCCTGTATATACTTTTAATGATTCCAAGCCATAACAATTCTGATTCCACTCTAAACCGCCACCACAACTTTCCAAGTAATCCCTAGTTCGACGCTTTTGCTACAAATCACAACGTTATAATACTCGAGGAACTTGGTGCGTTCAATAAAATTGAGTGTTCTATGCATGACCAACCAGGACCCACTCTAGTTCTGTCCATAGTTGGATAGTTGTACTTCCGTGTTATTTTTGATGATAAACGCCAAGTTACTAAATTCTTAATTGAGATCATCTCAAGTTTGACTTGAACATGATCAGGTAAATGTTTTTCCCAACTCTAAAACTCTAAGGCGATAACTAGTAGATTCGTGGGTACCCATTTAGCCATGGATGCAAAGAGACTCAGTGAGTGAACTAGGTTTAGGTATTCCTTCTTGAGGTTATTTTAGCTTTATATGAAAGAAACTACTAGTATCATTTTAAATAAAACAAATGTCTCAAATTAGAAGTCTCACGTTACATTTTCATTAAAAAAAATAATAAAAATAATAAAAATAAAAAACTTAACATGATATCATGTTCATAATGAGCATGATAAAATCTTTATTTATACCGAAGACATTACTCTTATTTAATTGATGAAACAGAGAGGCGTATACGACGGTGTGTAACGTGTGCTACCGTACCGGACCTCAAATTTTTAGGGGCCTCAAAAATATATACCCCGTTACATATTTAGGGCCACAAAGTTTACTTCAAACAAAAATCGTTAACATTGTACAGTATTATGTTATAAATTTATGTTAAAATGTAAGATAAATCATCAAAATAGTATGTTTTCTATTTTCAATAGTTGATATGGTATATTTTTTACCAATGTATTTGTTATCGTATAAGCTTTCACACAAAGTTTTCGTTCACTTAGCCACGGCACCACCGGTGAAACATGTACAACTATATTAACAATAAATTAATACTATATTATAAACGACAAAACTCCTTCTAAAGGTGCACATTTTGTTCAACAACAACACACAGAATACGACATATTGTATAAACGTGATTATTTTAACATACACTTGTACGAAGTACATAACAAAATTATGATACAAGTAATGTTTTTTTAAATAAAGAGAAGTTTGAAAAACTTGAAACCCATTTCAACTTTGAGTTCAAGAATGCTGACCAGCTTCGAAAGTTTCTAAAACATCGCTGTACCTTCAATTTCGGCTTTCAAATTTGTTCCCTACTTTCAACTCTTGGCATGTAGGTTGCACGCATAAAGACAATTTATAACGATAATGTTTCACGATGGATCTTGCTTATATTTTATTTATTAAAATTTTAGATTCTAGGAGTATAATTTCTATCGCACTTTATTATGCGTTAACGTCAAGTTATATTAATTGTATAGATAAAAAATCTGCATAAAAGTACATGTGTGAAAATTGTATAAAAAAGGTTTAAAAATGGGTTATTTTTAAAAATTTGTTGATTATGGTTAAAGTATTAAATGTAAATTGATGGAGAAAAGATCAATAAAAAATTAAGTGTAAATTGACAATAAAAAAACTTAACTAGATGAAGGAGTAATTAATTAAATATTAGAATATGAAATAACGTTATATTCTAACTGCTACAAAATTTATATTTAAGCCCAAAACATTATAAAAATATCTACTTAAATTTTTTACAACAAATACCTCCTAACTTTATATTTGTTTCTTTCAAACAATATTTATTGTTATCGTTGTATTTTATAATGTTTTTATTTAGTTGTCAATCAAAAAATTGATCAAAGTGTGGCAAACTCAAATAGTATGACTTATGTTAAAAACTTCTTTAATGCGGCTTATGTCAAAGCCACAACGTGTGGGGATTTAAAATTAGTTATTATCTTAAAAAGTAAAACTGATTATTCATGACATTTCTTGTTATATTTAGGGCCCATTTGGTTGGTGAGTGTTGGATTTGGATTCAGGATTGATGGTAAAATTCTTTGTTTGGTTAAAATAGATGAGGTTTCAAAGTGGGAGTCAACCACATGTTGAAGGGATACTCAAATCCTATGAAAGAACCTTACTTTTTGACAAATGCATTGTATAACACTCTCTCTCTCTCTCTCTCTCTCTCTCTCTCTCTCTCTCTCTCTCTCTCTCTCTCTCTCTCTCTCTCTTTTTCTTTCAATTGATAGTAACCATGTAGGATCGATACAATGGTTGATTATGTGGAATCGGGAGGTCTTGGATTATGGAAGTACATGATAAACATTGTAAGAGTTAGAAAGAGAAAGATAAGAGAGATGGGAGGTTTTTTTGAGAGAGAAACACCTTTGAGGTGTGTGTATTAATGAAAACAATCAACCCTCTCCCTTGGTGGGAAGAGGATACATATACAATTACAAGTATACGCCCTCCTACGGGCTGTGGATCGGGTGTACAGTGGGTAAAGACTCGTTCGTCCTTCACGGTGCGACTAATATCTAAACTATTACTATAATATCTAATCTAATAAATACAAAACTAAGAGCTACACTAAGTATGCAAATACATTGGGTGACCGAACCGTTACATCTGCAAGTTTTTGAAGAGGATGGTATTAGTTTGATTGCTACATTTATTGGTAAACCTGTTATGCTTGATTCTTACACGAGCTCTATGTGTAAGGATTCGTGGGGTAGAAGTAGTTTTGCAAGATGTCTTATTGAGGTCAATTCTGATGATAATCTCGCGGAGGTTGTTACTATTGGTTTTCCTTCACTTTCTGGGGAGGGTTTTACCAAAGAGACTATTCGGGTTAAATATGAATGGAGGCCTCCCAGGTGTGATATATGCAAAATATTTGGTCATACCCATGATCAATGTCCCAAACAGGTGGTGTGTCCTCCTGTTGTTTCTACTTCACATGTGGTAACTCCTAATCCTAATGTGATGCTGAAGAATGACGGTTTCCAAAAGGTGGGTAAGAAGAAGAAGAAGGGTAAAGCCAAGTCTACTAATGGAAATCAGTTTGTTGGTCCATCTGTTGAACAGAATGTCAGATATGAGCCGAAGACGGCTACTAGTGAACCTAAGAAGGGAGCTAATACTATGGGTAATGTATTTAAATCGTCGTCTATGTTGAAGTTTAGGTCCTACCTCTAATGAAGGTAACATTACTACATCTAATTCGTATGCTGCATTGGTGAACGATGAAGATGAAGATGGAGAACATGTTGCTAATTTGAATGAAGCATCGGATGATTTGAATCCGAACATAGGTGAAAGTCCATCTTTCACGGTAGGTGCTGGTTAGCTTGTTTCTTGAGATGTAAGTTCATATGGCATGTCATAAGCACTAGTCTTTATTATTTTTAAGCTATTTAGCTGTCCACCTTGTTATGTAAGCTTTATTGCCAATGTAACGGGCTGAGACATAGGAATTCACCTATATCCTTTGTACTTAAATGTTTTTTGGAGTAATACATTTGCCGGGTCGTTTTGACCTTTTACCCAAAAAAGAGTATTGTAATAAAGAAACCTAGATATTTTTCTTTTGAAAGAAAAGAAACTTAGATTTTAGTTCCTAAACAATTTCGCAAATTATTAGAACCTTAAATTTCAACAATTTTTTTATGAAATCATGCCAAAATTGTTCATAAAGAAATCTAGAGATTAGTTGGATACTTGCTAAACAAAGTTTGTTATATTAAAGGAAAAGAGAAAAATTACTAACAAAGTGCGGGATATATTTTGTAAGTTATAGTTAATAGGGTATTTTGAAACGAGGTACATAGCTTGGGGATGTTTATGTAACATTAGGCGTAGCAAAACAACGGAACTTACTACCAGGGACGGAGCGAGGACTAAATATAATCGGGTGCACAAAAAAATTTGAAGAATAATACTAGAAACACATTTTGATGGACCGGGTGCATTTAAGATGACTTTAGGAAAAATTTGTGTTTTTTTCAAAAACTAACACTATATCGAAAATTTCCATAGGGTGCACGGGCTCCCGCGGGAACCCCCTGACTCCGTCTCTTCTTACTACACACAACGTATATGTATAATATAATATATTTAGTCTCCCATGACACATTAGTCTTACTTTTATCTTGAACTCGCAATTTTATTGTTGAAAACGTAAGCGTCACATGAACCAAATGGCATTTGGTGGTAGTTACTTGTATCACTTAATTATTTCCCATTTGAAATTACTAAGTTGGTTTTATAAAGCTTGTAAGTTTATAAACTTGATGTTCAAAGTTGTTTTGATTTGTATTTTTTTTATGAGTTCACTTAAAACTGACAAAGATTATAAGTTGGGTTTTTCTTTGATTTACAAGCTTTTCAAAATTGAGCTTATAGCCTCTTCAAGTCCATATAGAAATTCATGTTAATAATCTTACAAGTAAAAAATAATGATACTATGAGTTTTAATAATAATAATAACAATAATAATAATAATAATAATAATCCTCTCCCAACTGTGGGTGAATTTTGGCGATGGACATGGCTACTGCGGTGGATCTTCTTGATCCCGTCATGCTCTAATCCATCCCCCCAGTTCTACACCCATTGTTGTTCTTTGTACATACAGTCCACCTTTTCTTGGGTTTTCGTTTTGTTTTTCTCTTTGGTCGTGGTTTGGTAGGGTTCCGTTCTTGAAACCCTTCTCCCTTCTGTGTATAGTTGTTGGTTGTTCGTTGGTGGTAGCTTGGTTTAGTCGTTTTACCTCTTTCTCTGTGGTCACGGAACACCATCTTGTAGGTTGAGCAGGTTGTGGGTGGCGATTTGCTACTTGGGGAAGAAAGTGTCCTTTTTCTTGTCCTGTTATAGCCAGTGATTTGAAAGAGTCCCTTTTCTTGTCCTGTTTTACAGCCAGCGAATTGCCTTGGTGCTTTTCCTTTTGAGTGTGGTTTGAGAAAGGTTTCATGGTGAGATTGACTTTTTAAACCTTGGCAGGTTCTGTGGGTTTTCAGTGGGTCCTACTTTGGCTTTTTGTTCCAATTGATACTAAGGTGATGCGAGTTGAACAAAAGAGGGCCCGCTTGTTCCTATTGCTTTTGTGATTTCTTTCTTTGTTTTTGGGGTTTCTACGTTTTTTTACTGGATCAAGACGAGGTGCTACCTTGGGCTTCTTGTTTTGGGCCTTGTTTGACATTGTACATATATATATTTATTTGTTGGTATGGCGATTGTGTGGTTTCATTGCCCTTTTGTGGGTTTAAGTGGTTGTCATGATGGTCATGGAAACGGCCTAACCAAAACCTTGTTGATCACTCATCTACGTGATCGCCATTTCGGGGAAGATGCACTAACTACCACCAAACAATCCCTAACTAATCATGTTATTTTTTAAGCGGCCGAGTTTACATTGAAACGCATGGGTCTCTGGTTATGTGGGATTTGTTTTAAGACGCATACTCTTCGTACTAAGTGTCGGCATGGATCTGATTTTGTGACACCTCCTGATTGTGGCGATGGTGTTGTTAGGTTTGTGTTATTTGATCTCGCCAAGCCACAAGTTCCTTCTCCTGCTCGTGTTGAAGACTTGGTTTTAGACGAACGGTCTGGTTTTGATTTACACCTACTTGATACCTTGCTGTCTAAAGGGTTGCACACTGTCAAATCCATCCCTCCTAAGTGTCGTTTGGGGCTCTCACGTTTTGAAAGGAGCTCTTGATAAGGTGATCTGCACACCTGAGGACATTTCTTGTTGGGTTAGCCTGCTAGTCTTACCACTTTGTCTTCTTAAAACCTTTTGCCCAAGGAGTAACATGGAGTGTAGGTCTGCCATTAAACGCCAACGCCAAGAATAATACATTGCTAATGCCATTCGATCTTGGGGTACGTCTGGTGGTAGTCTGCAACTTGTTAGAGAGGTTTTAGCTGAATCATCCCGTGCATGGGCTGATATTAATGAGGAACACTTTGACGTGAGTGAGCGCAATATCAAGCAATGTAAGAGGAAGATTTGTGATGGAAATTATACTGCCGCTGTCAGAGTTCTTTCTTCTTCGGGTGTTGCTCCTTATAATAATACTACTCTTGAGGACTTAAAGGCTAAGCATCCCTTCAAGGCTGCTCCTTCTTCGCCAGATATACCTATTGATCATCATAACCTCGTTGCATCTCCTGCTGTGGTTCTTGACATGATTAAGAGTTTCCCCATGGTACGTCTTGTGGTCGAGATGGTTTGCGAGCCCAACACCTGTTGGATTGCTTTAGTGGTGCTGCTGTGGCTATTTCCGATGAGTTAATCGATTCTATCACCCATGTGGTAAATCTTTTCCTTGATGGTAAATGCCCTAGGGTGTTGGGTGAGTATATTGCTAGTGCTCCTCTCACACCGCTGATCAAACCTGGAGGTGGTATCCGTCCTATTGCTGTGGGGACCGTTTGGAGACGTTTAGTCTCCAAGGTTTGTGCTTCCTTGATTGGCCATTCCTTAGACGGTTATTTAAATAATCTTCAATTTGGTGTCGGGGTACCTGGAGGAGGGGAGGCTATTCTTCATGCCGTTAATAGGTTTATTAAAGACCGTGGTGGTGAGGAACGTCTTTCGATGTTACTGGTGGATTTCAAAAATGCCTTCAATTTAGTGGACCGTAAAGTCATGCTTCAGGTTGTTTGCCTGCGTTGTCCTGCCATTTCACGTTGGGTGGAATTTTGTTACTCCAGCCCAGCTAGATTATATTATGGTGAACACACGTTATGGTCGCACCAAGGGGTACACCAAGGTGATCCACTTGGACCTTTCCTCTTTGCTCTAGTATTACATCCTTTGGTGTGTAAGATTAGGGATTCCTTCAGTCTTTCCCTTCATGCCTGGTATCTAGATGATAGCACTATTATTGGAGACACTTTGGTTGTGGGGCAGGTTTTAGACCTTATTGTAGAACTGTAGAGGGGGGTGAATACGGTTTCTTCAGCTTTTTAGAACGTTTAAAAACTTTAAGCCACGAAGACAACCAAGTGGTCTAAGTAGGAACAACCACAAGTATATAAAGCTAGTAAAGAACACCACGATATATACTAGATCGGGATGGGGGGTTTATACCATCCGTATGTCCAGTTGCAAATCCACGACATGATACTATTCACTAATATAATCCTTTCGGTGGACTACAAACCGTTACAATTCACTCCACCGATATTCGCCAATATCGATGCTCACAAAGAAGGAGTTACTCCCACGGTATTCCGCCCTCAGAAACCACCCAAAAGAATCTCGCGATTCGACTTCACTTAAGTGTCACAAAGACCACTACCAAGACTTCCCACGGAAGTATCAAACCCCAACTAGATCCCCAATGATCTAGGCTTGGTCACCAAGACACAAGACTTCCCTTACAAATAATTAAATGAATGAATATAAGTTTGTTTTATCAACCAAGCCCTAACCTAACCTAGAGACTCGATTCTAGTAGAAAGGGTATAGATAAGAAGACCCTCGACACAATCACATGAGTGGATTAGGTTCTTGTGATTCTTCCCTTGCAAGGATATGTGTTCTTTCAAAGAATGTAAGTGTGTTTAACTAAGAACACAAGAGAGATAGAGAGATTTGAGAGTGAGAATGCAGAGAGAAAGAATAATGGCAAGGGGTGAGGAATACAAAAGGCAAGGGGGTATTTATAGGCCAAGACCCAAACTTGGGAAAAATTTACCGAGGCCGGCGCGTCACCCACGCGTCGACGCGTGGGCAACGCGCCAGGACTCTGTCTCAAGTTTTCCAAAAACTTGGGTGTTGGTCCTTTAAATACCTTACCTTGCTAAACCCCCAATTGTACTTCACACTAAACCTTAACAGTAATCAATTTAAGGTTTACCAACTCAAATAGCCAATTTGGAAAATGTTTTTGTGAAGTGTTTATTAGAAAACCAAATACCAAGGTTAGAAGAGTAGAAAGGGTAATTTGGTAGGGGTAGAAATGGTATTCTTCACATGGCATAATAGAGAAGAGAATATGCCATGGGATATTCCAAAGGAATATGCTTTGCTTGGGGGGAAAGGGTGAATCAGTGGTTGAGATGGTTTTCGTTTGAAATGGATGGCTTGGATTAAACACATGTGATGGAATAGAGGGGAGGGTGAGTGAATGGTTGAGATGTGTTATAAGAGGATGGATGGTTGAGATGAAGAGTGTGTAAGAGTGTGTAAGTGTGGGATGTAGCCTAGTGTGTGTATGGGTTGTGAGTAGTGTGTGTATTTTGAATGAAAAGGTGTGGGAGTATGTGAAGAGTGGCTTATATAGATGTGATGTGTATAGGTATGAGTTGTGTATGAGAGTATAGGTGTAGAATGTGTAAGTGTGTGTGAAGAGAGGTATGTGAGTGAAGTGTGTGTATTTTGAATGTAAAGGTATGTATGTGAGTAGTATGTGTAAGGTAGTGTGTGTGAAGAGAGGTATGTGAGTGAAGTGTGTGTATTTTAAAATCAACTGTGTGTACAAAAGGTGTATAAGTGTGTGTATAGGATTGTACGGGAAGTTGGTAGATTGAGGGAATATTGTGTGGGAGTATGTGAAGGGACAAAGGTACACTTTTGTAAGAGAGTGTAAGAGAATATTGTAAGAGAATGTTGGGAATGATTTTGGGAAGGATTGTGGGAGATTTGGTTTTGTTGTCTTTTGTAAAAATGAGATTAAGAGAAGATTAAGAAATAATCTAATTATCATTAAGAAAAGAAAGTTTAGACAATTAAGATTATGAATTGAGAAAATCATAGGTTACTTATAAGTTCAAGTAACACAACGTCGAGAATCCATAGTTTCATATCTCGTGACTTTTCACGACTCGACATTCTCAACTAATACCTTGATTCAAACAAGTTAAGCGCTTTGCCTTGATGTAAAGCATAACCCAAGTGGGAAAGGATGCGTTTACGCAAAGAAACCTTTGACTTAGTTTGACCTATAAGGGAGTAAACCCGTTACATAATTTGAGAAGACGTAAGCACGGGATATGAGCATATGGATGCTTTCACATGATGTTACGTGAAGTATATAAGCTCCCTAAGTTTTAGAAAAGCCTTGGCTAGAGGTGATAGTTAGAAAACATGAGTTGGCGTTTTCCCGTAAATGGGTGCTTTAAAACTTGGATCTCTCTAATCCCAAAACTCGTTTCGAGTGTTCTCAATTAAGCACATAACATATTCATACCTGAATTGAAAGATCCACATTTTTCGGGTAGGGGGAAAGCCGACTTTCAAATTTTGCCCGGAGCAATACAGACTCCTGGCGCGTCACCTGCGCGTTGACGCGCGGGCAGCGCTCCAGCAACAGCTATTGGCTCCGGAGATTTTAGGCTATCGTTTGTTATTATATGTGTTCCAAAGGTTTATTTGTCATTATCAAAACATTAGGAGATCTTGATCATGTTGCCTAAAAAATCTCCCCCTTTTTGATGATGACAAATAAAATCCGAAAGCAAATAAAATTACCAAACGTAGCGAAGACAAAGCGCGCCTTTGGTGTAGCTTGCGTCTTGACCTTTGCCGTGTAATTTGGTGAAGCCTTTGTTTGTTCTTTAACTTGGTCTTCACGCTCTTGCTTTCTTTCTCCCCCTTTTGTCGAATCAAAAAGGCGGGACTTCCATTTGAATGGGTAAGTAGCTTGTAAGTGCATCCGAGCATGCTCCCCCTTGAACATAGCTCCCCTAGATCATTGCTCCCCCTTATTTCAAGGCGGGGATCCATGGGTCAAGAGCCTCACCTTTGCGGTGGCCTAGCTATAAATAGAAATCACAACATGCAACAAACGAGAAATCCTCACATGTGAAAGTTCTAAAAATGGGTTAGGTTACCATTTGGATTCTTGCAACATGGGTTAGTCCACAATAATATGACAAATTATATAAGTTTCAAAAGATTGCATTTCATTCCAAGCATACATGAACAAAATATGCTACACATTTTATTATACAAGAACTATCCTAGTACTTTATCTAAAAGCACTATACTAGTACTTGATGGCCACATAAAAGTGTGATGTCTAGATTCCTAGGTTTATGCCTAGGTTGAACTCTTCTTTCACCATCTTCCCTTTCCCTTTCACCTTATCATCTTCCAACTTCCTATTCATCTTGGACATAGTGGTTAGCAATTCCATGATTCCTTCATGGATGGATAAGAGCATCACCCTAAACTCAATCCTTGATTCTTTGAGAGCATTGACCATGTGTGCGGTGTTTTTACAACAAATGGAGTACTCATCTTCACACAACCTTGGACTTAATGGTTCCTTAATTAAGTCCCACACTTCACTTTCCGCAAACATCCTTAACTCATACTCAAACTTAATCCTATCATCACCTTCCTTTTTCATCATATCCAAGAATAACCTTTTCAATCTCTTAGAGCTCTCCGGGTTTTGATTTCCTTGATTGTTGTTAACGGACCCTTCCGAAAGAGACATGATTCCTATTGTGAGAGTTATTTTCTAAGGTATGGTGGAGGAGGTTATGTGTTTTATGAAAGATCTTTGGAGATTTTAAAGAGGATGAAGATGTGAAGGGAAGGTTGTAAGGTTAATATCCAAAGGTTAATATAAAAGGTTGTATGGTTATTTGTGACAAGTATGAGTTGGTGGATCATTATTAAAGATTTGCACTTAAGATTCTTCCACTATTCCCTATTTACCATTTACATCCTCATCATCTTCTAGTAATCTCATTCCTAATCCTAATCTTAAATAATTGAATTGATCTTTATCTAAGGGTTTTGCTAGGATCTTAGAGATGTTGTCACCACAAGGAATTTTCTCTATGGTGATATGGTTCTTAGTGATGTTGTCTTTTAGAAAATGATGTCTAATTTCAATGTGTTTCGTGCGAGGGTAATCAATTGGGCTTGAATTTAGATTGATAGAACACGAATCGTCACATAGTATAGGTACTTCATTTATCATGACGTCATAATCAATAAATGCTTGCTTCATCCATAAGCTTGTTGGCAAGCTCTTCCGGCCGCAACGTAATCAGATTCCGTTATGGAGTTGGCGAAGGAAGTTTGTTTCTTAGAGAACCATGATGTTAAACAAGCACCTACAAATGTGGATATTCCACTAGTGCTTTTCATATCAACTATATCTCCCGCATGATCCGAGTTGGCATAAACCAATACTTTTACCCCCCGAATCCTTTGGATACCAAAGACCTAGATGTTGAGTTCCCTTAATATACCTAAATATTCTTTTAACGGTCTCTAAGTGGGAAATTTTAGGATTTTCTTGAAACCTAGCACAAAGGCAAACACTGAACATTATATCAGGCCTACTTGCCGTTAGGTAGAGCAAACTTCGTATCATACCCCTATACTTAGTACTATCAATGGATTTGTTGTCTTTGTCTAGGGTGAGAACTCTTTTTCTAGAGATAGGGGTTTTTGTAGCCTTAGAATTTTCCAAGCCAAACTTCTTAAGCATTTCACCAATATACTTAGATTGATTGAAAAATATCCCATCACTTAATTGTTTGATTTGTAATCCTAGAAAGAAACTAAGTTCACCCGTCATGCTCATTTTGAATTCATTATGCATTAAGTTTGCAAATTAATCGCAAAGCGATTGGCATGTTGACCCAAAAATGATATCATCTACATAGATTTGAATAATAATAAGATGTTTTCCTTTTGTTTTAGTGAACAAAGTATTATCTACCATACCCATTTTATACTCATTAAGCAAGAGAAAAGATTGCAACCTATCATACCAAGCTTTAGGAGCTTGTTTAAGTCCATACAAGGCTTTTTTGAGCTTATAAACGTGATTAGGTTTTTGAAAATCAATAAAACCGGGAGGTTGTGCAACATACACTTCCTCTTCGATGACTCCATTTAAAAATGCACTTTTTATATCCATTTGAAAAAGTTTAAAATTATTACTACAAGCATAAGCAAGCAAATTTTTTATAGATTCTAATCGTGCAACGGGTGCATATGTTTCATCATAATCAATACCTTCTTGTTGGTTATAACCTTGTGCTACTAGCCTAGCCTTGTTCCTACATACTACACCATTTTCATCAAGTTTATTTTTAAAAACCCACTTCGTTCCTATAATAGTGTAACCACTAGGATATGGAACTAAAATCTATACATCGTTTCTTAAAAATTGATCTAGTTCTTCTTGCATTGCCATGACCCATTTTTCATCTTTTATGGCCTCCTTAATATTTTTAGGTTCTATGGTTGATAAAAATGCAAAGTCAATGCTTTTGTCTTGGGCATGTGACCTAAGAGTTCTTTCATCTAATTCTCCTATGATATGATCTATGGGGTGATCTCTAACTTCCTTAATGTTTTCCACTCTAGGTAGTATTTCCTCTAGATCATTATTAGACAATTCTATCTTATTTTGACATGCATCTTCTTCTATGATGTCATCATCAAGTAAAGGCAATGTTCTAGATTTTGGAGGAGTTTCATCAAAGGTTACATTATACGATTCTTCAACTTTTAAAGTTTCCTTGTTAAGCACAATGTAAGCCTTTGATGTTAGTGAATATCCTAGAAAGATCCCATTGTAATTACTAGTATTGTTAGAGTTTTCTAATGAGTTGGAGATTAACGCTCAGTTCTCGAGTTGGAAAGGAAGAGGAAAGGAAAGGAAATTGATAGGTTTTTGTGTTCTTGAGTTTTTTTTAAGGGAGGAAAAGGAATTGGAAAGGAAATAGGGAGGAAGTTTAGTTAAGTAAATCTTCCTCCCACTTTTGGGAGGAAAGGGAAAGGAAAAGGAAACTTATGTTGTGTAAAGACTGATATACCATTTTTAAAACATTTTACATTAACAACTAAAGGGCATATATGTAATTTCACCAAGTTATTTTCCTTTTCCTCCCACTCAAGAACATGATTATCATTACTTTCCTTTTCCTTTCCTCTATCTCAAGAACATAACAACTAACACCTACTTTCCTTTTCCCTTTCCTTTTCTTTTCCATTTCCCATCACTTAAAACTCGAGAACTGAGCGTAAGCATTAACAACCAAAAACTCTAAAGTATTCTAGGGATGGTCTTTTACCTCTTAGAATCTCATAAGGTGTTTTATTAATGATTTTTCTAAACAAGACCCTACTAAGTATGTAAGATGCGGTTTCTACGGCATGACACCAAAACTCTTGAGGTATGGATTGTTCATTTAACATAGTGCGACTCATGTCTTGTAACGTCCGGTTCTTCCTTTCAACTACCCCGTTAGATTGAGGAGTGCGAGGAGCCGAAAAGTTATGAAATATTCCATGTTTATCACAAAAGACTCCAAATTGAATTTCATTATCAAATTCTCTACCATGATCCCTTCGAATTGAGACAATTGAACATCCAAGTAGATTTTGCAAATTTTTCCCTAAGACTTTGAATTTATTAAATGCTTCATTTTTAGTTTTTAGAAATAGTGTCCAAGTGAATCTTGAGTAGTCGTCCACTATTACCAAAGTGTAGAAGTTTCATCCATAGCTTTGAATAGCGGATGGTCCAAACAAGTCCATATGTAATAGTTCTAAAACTCTTGATGTAGAAATCATGTTTATAAGCTTATGACTTGCATGGACTTGCTTACCTACTTTACATGCATCACAAAAATGATTATCAAATTTTTCTTTAGGTAATTTACTAACTAATTCCTTATATGAAATATTGTGAATTAATCGCATGTTAGCATGACCTAATCTCCTATGCCAAAGATTGGAATTATCTACAATGGATGCAAGATTTATATTGAGGTTGCAAGACACATTACCTAGTTTTGTATCTTTTTCCTTAGAGATGATTGAAGTATAGCATGCTTACAGTCAACATCTTTACGAGGTTGAGATCTTGAAAGTGGCTTCTCCTTAAAGCATACTTAACATTTGAAGTACATCTCAAACTTTTGGTACCCATTGTTTCTTGAGTCCGACATGGTTAGCACATAAAAATCCCAAGTTGAAAACTCTTGTGTCTTGAAGGAATAAATACAATTGTTCGATTCCATATTTTGAAATGGTAGACCAAGGATTGTTTTGAAAATATGTTTTGTTTTGAAAGTTGGGTCTTACATGTCTTTGATCTAAAGAATATGGTCTCATGTTTGGGGTAGGTAAGAGAGGTCTTTGGTCAACTCTAGCGTGAGTATATTTAAGACCATTGTATGAAACCGGGTTGTAATATGGTTTTGTGGTTTCACTCTGATGAGGCGAAAAATGAACCACTTTTAGGGGGTCATTTAAGCCCGGAATTGAATTTATTTGATCAAATATTGCCCTAAATCGTTCCTTTTGTGATTTTAGGTACTTTGAGAGTGAATTCTGGAAAAGGAAGCATTTTGGACGTTTTTGGAGCATAAAAGTGAAGAAAACGACAAAGACTTAATTTTCCATGCTGAGAACAGTACCTGACGACGTCAAGAAGAAAATCCTGACGGCGTCAAGAGTAAAATCCGTGACTACCCAGTGAAAACCTAAAGGCGTCAAGGGAAGGGCGTCAAGAGTATTTTTGGTGACGGCCTGCATAAGGAGTATACATGACGGCGTCAAACCCAGATCTAGGCAGTCCGAGAAATTATTTGGCGGCGAGATGACGGCATCAAACATTTGTTCTTGACGCTGTCACCTCAGAAAAACTATATATACTTTTCTATTTTTCATTCATTAGAGAGGAACTTGTGTGGAGAATACTAGGGCCGAACCCTAATAACCATAGGTCGTATTTTACAGTATTTTCAAGGGTTTTTACCCCTTGAAACCTTTCATGTTCAATTAAGATAAGTCCTCTTTCAATTCAATCAATATGTCTATGTGTTGTTTGAATATATCTTATGCTTGTCTTGATTTCAACATGCTAGGCTAGATCTATCATGTGTTTGCTTAGATGTAATGAAACCTAGATGTTAATTATATGTTGATTACTTGTTTATAGTTGTATTGGATGAATGATTTCAATGTTAGGCTTAAGAAAACTGGCAGATCTCCATTGTGTAACATGCTTGAACGTCTTAGGAAACATGAACCGATGTGTACTAGGTTTTATTAGTTGTATTTAATGCATGAGCAAATTCTAATTATCCCATGTTAGGAGCTTCTTAGCCGGCTCAACATAGGAGTGAAGTAGGCGCTTATAGGATTGGGGAAGTAAGTACGCCACTCCATGAATGGTATTAAGGAATACAATTCATCATCCATGCAACTGTAACAAGTAATTAACATGTAAAAGATATATAGGGAGTAGTGAAATCTAAGTAAACACAATTCTCCTATATATTGCTCACACCACTAGTTTAATATAGTTTATTTTCATTTTTAGTATTTTATTTTGATTGCATCTTAGTAATTGGGTTAGTTGACTAGCAACTAATTCCGCCCAACTCTTTCAAAACCGAGATTTTTAACTGCTTTCATAAAATATAAAAATACAAAAAGAATCATCCCTCATCTGTAGATCTAGTCTTTAGGTTTTCTAATCCTAGCGACACTATTCCTAGTTGAACGATTAATCCGATCCCCCGGTACTTATCATTATACTATACTACATCGATCAGGTACACTGCCTGGTGGGGGTTGTAAGCTTCTCGAGATCCCTCGAGAGGTAAAGCCTGGTGCAATCCCTATACATCACACTCCATACAATGGGTCTTTGATTATGTCTAGTGTTTGGAAGAGGAACTTGAGTATTGATAGGTTTGATAAAAATTTTAGTTTGAACGCCTCTTTTTCTCAGAATCCTGGCGCGCTTCTGGCGCGTTGACGCGTCAACCAGGGCGTCAGATTCGGAGGATTTGAGAGTTTTATTTTCGTTTACTTTCTCAAAATTTAGAGATTTGGCTATACTTTTGGAAGTGGTTTTCTCGTTGTTTGCAAGTCCAAGACCTTCCTCATCTTGGGACACTTTTTGATGATTCAACGTCTCATTCAAATCATTACCACTCTTTTTGAGTTTTGTAACATTTAATGACTTTTGTTGAAGTTTCGAGACTTCTTCACTCAAAGATACAACCTTAAGTGTGAGGTTTTCACAATCTTTACATGGTTCAACATTCTCATGGAGAGTGACAAGTCTCTTTATTTCAATTTCAAGTTCATTATTTTTGTGAAGTTCTTTAGAATGTTCCTTTTGAAAAGAGCGTTTTTCTTTCATAGTTAGTTTTAATTTTCTAAATACTTCCTCATAGTTATTAAGTAATTCCTCAATTTCCTCTTGCAATTCATTTATATCAAAAGAAGTTTTGCTAGTAGTAGAGTTATGTTGTACCTCATGAGACTCAATCACCATAAGACATGTTGCTTCCTTGTTTGCTTGATTGCCATCTTCATCGTCACTCCATACATCACCAACAAACGCTTTGTAATGTAGAGGATTTGGACAATCACTAATGAAATGATCCTTTTCACCACAATTGAAGCATCCATCATCACGCTTTGAGCCTTGACCATCCTTGTTTCTACGGTCATTAGTACGGTTACCAAGCCGATTCCTTCGTTGAAACTTTTCACCTCTTCTAAAAAACTTTCTAAAGTTTTTAGCCATGAGGTTGAATTCTTCATTGTTCATCTCTTCTTCATCACTTTCTTCAAAGCTACCACCAACTTCACTTGTATGACTTTTAGTGACTTTAGCTTTAAGTGCCAAAGACTTTACATTTTCCTTTATGTTTTTGGTCATAACTTTGTCACTTTCAAGAATCATTTCATAAACTTTGAGATTCCCGATAAGCTCATTTAGAGGAAGCTCCGCCAAGTTCTTTGCTTCTTCAATAGCCGTAACCTTAGGTCGCCACTTCACTGGAAGAGCACGAAGGAATTTTCTAACATGATTCTTGTTGTAAAAGCTAGGATCCAATGTCGTGAGGCTTGTGATAATAGCATTGAACCATGTATAACCATTGTCAATGGTTTCTTCTTCCAAGATTACAAACTTCTCACATTGTTGAATGAGTAAGTCAATCTTGCAATCCTTAACTTGTGAATTTCCTTGATGAGTGATGATGAGAGAATTCTAAATCTCCTTAGCGGTGTTGCAGACGTGGACTCTCACGAACTCCCTTCGAGGTAGAGCATTGTAGATCATCATCTTAGCCTCTTGATTTTTGATAGTTTTCTTCTTCTCATCTTCTTTGAGTTCTGAATATGGCTTCTCAACCATTAACTTGGTTTCCGGATCAAGCATCATGAAAACAAAGTCTCCATTTTGAATGACCTCCCACAAGTCAAGGTCCTTGGACCTAACATAGGTCTCAAACTGGGTTTTCCAAAAACAAAACCTATCGGTTTCTAGCAAAGGTGGTCTTTGCATAAAACATCCCTCTACATAGTTCTCTTGAGCCATGGATCTATACTCTACTTTAACCAAAATCTTAGTTAGGATTTTAGATTTTTGGGAAAGAAGTTTTTGACTTAAAACGACTTCTCGGGAAGGCTTTAACGCTAAAAAACTTGAGTATTCCGCTCTGATACCAATTGTAGAACCGCAGAGGGGGGGGGGGGTGAATACGGTTTCTTCGGCTTTTTAGAACATTTAAAAACTTTAAGCCACGAAGACAACCAAGTGGTCTAAGTAGGAACAACCACAAACACAATCACAAGTATATAAAGCTAGTAAAGAACACCACGATATACACTGGTTCGGGATGGGGGGTTTATACCATTCGCACGTCCAGTTGCGAATCCACGACACGATACTATTCACTAGTATAATACTTTCGGTGGACTACAAACCGTTACAATTCACTCCACCGATATTCGCCAATATCGATGCTCACAAAGAAGGAGTTACTCCCACGGTATTCCGCCCTCGAAAACCACCCAAAAGAATCTCGTGATTCGACTTCACCTAAGTGTCACAAAGACCACTACCAAGACTTCCCATGGAAGTATCAAACCCCAACTAGATCCCCAATGATCTAGGCTTGGTCACCAAGATACAAGACTTCCCTTACAAATAATTGAATGAATGAATATAAGTTTTTTTTTTTTTTTTTTTTTTTTTTTTTTTTTTTTTTTTTTTATCAACCAAGCCCTAACCTAACCTAGAGACTCGATTCTAGTAGAAAGGGTATAGATAAGAAGACCCTCGACACAATCACAAGAGTGTATTAGGTTCTTGTGATTCTTCCCTTGCAAGGATATGTGTTCTTTCAAAGAATGTAAGTGTGTTTAACTAAGAACACAAGAGAGATAGAGAGATTTGAGAGTGAGAATGTAGAGAGAAAGAATAATGAAAAGGGGTGAGGAATACAAGAGGCAAGGGGGTATTTATAGGCCAAGACCCAAACTTGGGAAAAATTTACCGAGGCCGGCGCGTCACCTACGCGTCGGCGCGTGGGCAGCGCGCCAGGACTCTGTCTCAAGTTTTCCCAAAACTTGGGTGTTGGTCCTTTAAATACCTTACCTTGCTAAACCCCCAATTGTACTTCACACTAAACCTTAACATTAATCAATCTAAGGTTTACCAATCAAATAGCCAATTTGGGAAATGTTTTTGTGAAGTGTTTATGAGAAAACCAAATACCAAGGTTACAAGAGTAGAAAGGGCAATTTGGTAGGGGTAGAAATGGTATTCTTCACATGGCATAATAGAGAAGAGAATATGCCATGGGATATTCCAAAGGAATATGCTTTGCTTGGGGGAAAATGGTGAATCAATGGTTGAGATGGTTTTGGTTTGAAATGGATGGCTTGGATTAAACACATGTGATGGAATAGAGAGGAGGGTGAGTGAATGGTTGAGATGTGTTGTAAGAGGATGGATGGTTGAGATGAAGAGTGTGTAAGTGTGGGATGTGATGGGGAACCTAATGTATGTATGGGTTATGAGTAGTGTGTGTATTTTGAATGAAAAGGTGTGGGAGTATGTGAAGAGTGGGTTGTATAGATGTGATGTGTATAGGTATGAGTTGTGTATGAGAGTATAGGTGTAGAATGTGTAAGTGTGTGTGAAGAGAGGTATGTGAGTGAAGTGTGTGTATTTTGAATGTAAAGGTATGTATGTGAGTAGTATGTGTAAGGTAGTGTGTGTGAAGAGAGGTATGTGAGTGAAGTGTGTATATTTTGAAATCAAGTGTGTGTACAAAAGGTGTATAAGTGTGTGTATAGGATTGTATGGGAAGTTGGTAGATTGAGGGAATATTGTATGGGAGTATGTGAAGGGACAAATGTTCACTTTTGTAAGAGAGTGTAAGAGAATATTGTAAGAGAATGTTGGGAATGATTTTGGGAAGGGTTGTGGGAGATTTGGTTTTGTGTCTTTTGTAAAAATGAAATTAAGAGAAGATTAAAAAATAATCTAATTGTCATTAAGAAAAGAAAGTTTAGACAATTAAGATTATGAGTTGAGAAAATCATAGGTTACTTATAAGTTCAAGTAACACAACGTCGAGAATCCATAGTTTCATATCTCGTGACTTTCCACGACTCGACGTTCTCAACTAATACCTTGATTCAAACAAGTTAAGCGCTTTGCCTTGATGTAAAGCATAACCCAAGTGGGAAAGGATGCGTTTACGCAAAGTGACCTTTGACTTAGTTTGACCAATAAGGGAGTAAACCCGTTACATAATTAGAGAAGTCGTAAGCACGGGATATGAGCATATGGATGCTTTTACATGATGTTACGTGAAGTATATAAGCTCCCTAAGTTTTAGAAAAGCCTTGGCTAGAGGTGATAGTTAGAAAACATGAGTTGGCGTTTTCCCGTAAATGGGTGCTTTAAAAGTTGGATCTCTCTAATCCCAAAACTCGTTTCGAGTGTTCTCAATTAAGCACATAACATATTCATACCTGAATTGAAAGATCCACATTTGTCAGGTAAGGGGAAAGCCGACTTTCAAAATTCGCCCGGAGCAATACAGACTCCTGCCGCGTCACCCGCGCGTTGATGCGCGGGCAGCGCGCCAGCAGCAGCTATTGGCTCTGGCGATTTTAGGCTACCGTTTGTTATTTTATGTGTTTTAAAGGTTTATTTTTCATTATCAAAACATTAGGAGATCTTGATCATGTTTCCTCAACACTTATTATGACAGATAGACCACGTCGCAGTCTACACCTCAATGTTGAGAAAGCAGAGGGTTTTTGGCCAAAGGAGACCCCAGAAGCATGATCGCAGGTGTCTTTCCGCCTAATATTGCTCGACTGCTACATGGTGTTAAATTGTTAGGTGGGCCTGCAAGTATGGACCTTGAGTTTAGTAGCGAGCTTATTATGAAAAGGGTTGCTAAAACTATTGAGCTCATGGATGTTGTTGCTAAGCTTAAGGACCCCTAATGTGAGTTGTTGCTCCTTCGAGCTTGTGCCGGCATTTCCTAGCTTTATTTTTCTATGCGCACATGTTCTCCCCTGATCTTTGAGCAGGCTCACATTTCATTCGATGCAGCACTTCGTTCTTTCCTTGAGTGTATTGTCACTACTTCTGGACCAGGTTTCAGTGATTGGCAATGGAGGGTTGCCACCATGCCCTTTGCATTTGGGGGGCTTGGTGTGTATTCTGCGGGTGATGCCTTAAATTATGCATTTCTCGCGTCCAGACTCCAATCGGCCAACTTACAAACTAAGCTCCGCCGACACTCTGGGATTATAACCTCTGGACCTTCCTTCGAAGAGGCCTTGTGTGCTTTTAATGCAAAAATGGAGATCGACCTTTTGAGTAATCCGGATGAGATCGCTGCTCATGAAGAAACTGGCAGATATATATTTCACACGTGTTACCAAAACGGCTGAATCTACCTTTTGCTTATCTACGCGACAGATGGCGCTCTGGAGATCGCAAAGGGAAGACTATACTTCAGATTGGTTACGGGTGGTTCCGATCACTGGGTTAGGACATACTATGAACGCCAGAACTTTACCGATGTGTATTATGTTATAGGCTAGGTGTTCCCCTGTTTTCTGTTCAGAGACCGTGCTCAGCTTGTTCCAAGGTTTTTTCAATGGATATTTACGGGGACCATGCGGTATCGTGCGCTGGCATCATTGGCATTAAACATCGACACAACATGGTGAGTGATACCCTGTTTAACGTTTGCTCTCCTTCCGGGGTCTCGGCTCGTAGAGAGGTTGACATCGGGCTTTATGGGGAAGGGGAGCAAGCCTTACGTCCAGCTGATATATTGCTTTATTCTTGGGACGAGGGGAAGGACGTTTGCGTCGATTTGACGGGGTTGTCTCCCTTGATGCAAACTGGTATGATTGATTTTGTGCCAGGTCGTGTGGTGTCTGACGTCGCACAACGTAAACATGTCAAGTATGGGGTTAAGTGTACGGAGATTGGATATGGGTTACTCCCCTTCTCATTTTCCTCTCTGGGTGAACTTGATACTGATGCGGTGACCCTACTAAAACGGATTCGGAAGTTCTCATTACTCAAGACATTGGAGCGCGTGCTGCTATTCATTTCTTCAGTAGGATTAGCTTTGCCATCGCTAAAAGTGTGGGGGCCCAGATAGTTTCGAGGCTCCCCACTAATTTCTTGTAATCCTATAGTTTTGTTTCTAATGAAAGTGATGTTTTATATATATATATATATATATATATATATATATATATATATATATATATATATATATATATATATATATATATATATATATATATATATATATATATATAATAATAATAATAATAATAATAATAATAATAATAATAATAATAATAATAATAATAATAATAATATGTCTAAAAATATGTTTATCCAAAAACTGCTTAAGTACTTATATAAGCTATAGTTAAATTTAATTTAATTTTTAATAAACGATAAAAGGAAAACCTACATCGAGTGTATTTAAGAAATTTGAATTTTTGCTTAAAAAACGAAAAACAAAAGTATGAACTTTTGTTGTAGTTATATTGGATAAAGAAAAAAGCTCAATTTTGTCACGTGGCAAAATAAAGCATTTTATTTAAACAAAATGTCAAATTAAGGCTTAACTAAATCAAATTAATTTTATTAAAAAAATACATAAAACAATTGTGATTTTTTTCTTCTTCTTTTTATTTATTTATTTTTAGTACTTAACTGTAAAATAACCTTAGATTCAATATGGTCAATAGAACTTATAGTCCAGCCCAAAACTTTTATAACAAAGCTAATCTAAGAAAAAGCTAATCTAAGAAGTTATCACTAATCATGATTTTTATAAGTTTACGATTAAATTCCTCTTAAATTATTTCTTGACAAAAATACACCGTTGGTCCCTAAAATTTTCACAAAACATCGCATGGCACCCTAACTTTCAAAAAACGTCGTGTGGCATCCAAACCTTAGGAATTTGAGTCCGATTGCGTCCCTTAACCCATTTGGGCAAGGCCAACGCACGTTTTATGTTCTAGTTCAGGGGTATAGTAGTCCAATCATATTTTCAACCATATCTAAGTTAAATCTAACCAAAACTCCTTTAACACCATCATTTTTGTGCTTAGTTGTTGTTTATCTGAAGTTAGCAAGCATGGATCTTCATGGAAATTCTCCGTAATAGTGTATTCTTTCCTCAAATGGGGTATTGTTAACATCTCGTTAAGTAGCAAGTTAGTAGATTATATCATGACTAAAATACACCGTTGGTCACTAAAATACACCTTTGGTTACACAGTCATTCACTTTTTGGGTGTATGTTGACTTGTGAAAGTCAAACTAGTTAAAACCAAACACCCGCTAAACTACATATGCAGATACAAACATGCAATTGAAAGCAAAAACTCAGAAAATGCAAGATTAAGATTATCATTTAAAATATATTTCGTTACATAATGACATTAATCCGAGGCGTATGCCAAATGGACATCATCATAACCGAATGTTTCTAAACATTCATCTTCTTCAGTTTCATCATTTATTTTTTTTATCCATTTTTTTCTAATTTCCTAAATGCAGCCTTTTCTTTCCAATGCTCCTCGGCCGCCGCAGAACGCCTTCCTTGTATCACTTCAGCATGGCTTTCTTCTGCCTCTTCCTTTCCTTCTTCCTGCTCCGTTGCTTCTTCCTTCTCCTTTTCATCTTCCTCCTGTTTCAACGTAGCTTCTAGTTGATAGTACCAGCTTTCATCACCTTCAACTTTGGCCGACTGTTGTTAGTTAGATACAGGGTTTTCTACCGCCACATTTGCTTCAATAGTTGGTCTTTTGGTCAATTCTTTGTCTTGGATAGCATCCGCATCTCTTGGTCGTTTGTTTCCGGACAACATGATTTCAAGTTAATGTGATAGATGTGTTTGAGGTTGATGATATAAGCTTGGTATGCAGCAACATGTGGAAGTAACCAATATATATACAAAAAATGGGGAAAACGAAGAGTCTGTATTAAATTTTTGAACTCTTCGATTCCCCATTATTTGTTAGAAATATACAGGCATTTAGACGTAAATAAAGCGTGTCAAGGAAGACACTGTTGGTCCCTCAATTTGTCTATGTTGCCGTTGGTATATTTAAAACTCCCGCCCATTATTAAGTTTAGTGTTTACACTTTGACTCATGAATTTTTAATTATGACTTTAGATAGTCAAACTTCAAAAGTCAAATTGGCATATCCATAAGGCTTGCCTCCAGTAAGGAAAGACAATCTCTCATTAACACAAACTTAAGTTCATCAATAATTAAAAGAGTACATCGATTAAAAACACTACATTAAACATTACATAAAATATCAAGAAAGTACATGGATATGAGATTTAGCGTTTATGTAAACCATGTATTTATAAGAAGATAGCAAGAAAAGAACGAATCTGACCCAAGTTGTTTATTGCTCCAATAAATAAATAAAAACAAAAATAATTGAAACTATTATAGTAGATAAAGTGCATTGCAGGGAAGATCATAAAATTACATTAACATAAACTCATGAAAGAGACGTTCAAGGGTTTTAATGACTTTGTTTTCACTGTTGGTCCCTCATTTTGACTGTCGGGTTTAGCTTGGGTTAGATCATAGTTAAATAGTGATTGAACTATTATGCCCCTGAAACTAGAACATAAAACGTGCGTTGACCTTGCCCAAATGGGTCAAGGGACGCAATCGGACTCAAATTCTTAAGGTTTGGACGCCAGACGACGTTTTTAGAAAGTTAGGGTGCCATGCGATGTTTTGTGAAAAGTTTGGGGACCGACAGTGTATTTTTGTCTTATTTCTTTTAGAGGAATGTATATGAATAAATTTCTCTTGAATATTTCTTTTAGAGGAATGTAATTATTATTATCATTATTTTTTTTATTATAAACATCACTTTATTATTATTATTATTATTATTATTATTATTATTATTATTATTATTATTATTATTATTATTATTATTATTATTATTATTATTATTAATCAAATTGATAGTCGAAAATACTGTATGATAGTTGGAAAATCTAATGACCCAAAGCTCATATTTCGGGTTTGGTCCAACTTAATACGTCTAATACCCTCATGCATTTCAAACAGCGAAATCGCGAAAGCTTGATTGAAAGAAGATTTAAGATACACCTAATGATAGTATGCAAAATAAATAAATAAATAAATAAACAATAAATAAATAAATAATAAATAAATAAATAAAAAAGACTTACGATGGCGTTTAAGAACGCATCAGAGCGGCAAGTGACGATTTTGGTTACATTTTATTTGGAATTTATTTACGAAACCACATTCGCCAGTTACGTCCAAGATTCGATGGTTTTCTTCAAAATAACCATCAAAATTAGGATATGGGCCAATGGTGCTTACATCGTCAGTTAACTCCTGAAAGTTTAGGAGTTAAATCCACATTCTGAATTTGGGCCAACTTAATACTTATAACAAAAGCAATCTTTGTATGCACGGGACTTTAGAGGCGACTATAGACCAATGGATTAATAACATAATTTAAAAAGTGGCCTATATAGCCATATAGACAAAATTTCTTATTTCGAAGATGTTTGGTTAAGCTTATGAATTGGACTTATTCGTATATTATATAAGTACCTTACGGCTTATATCTCATAAGCTTATAAGCCATGATAAGTGTTTTGATTAGCTCATGTTTAACAAGTTAAGAAGTTCATGTATTTGTATTAGCTTAGATTGGTGAATAAGTAAAAAGGACATAATGTGAAAAATATGAATGTTAGATTAGAAATAATTAAAGGTAAAATTGTAATTTGTAATGAAATATGTTATATAAGTTTAACACTTTTTTAAAAAAATCATACTTTTAGAGCTTATCAAAAACCATCTATATTAACTCATAAGCTCAGTTATATAAGTTTGTTTGAATATTTGTTTTAAGATTATTATACAGAATAAGCTTGTAAGCATACTACGTATAAGTTTAGAAAAACACCTTCGACTTAATCCAAACACCATTTGTACTTGTTTTGAAATTTAGTTGTTTATTGGTCAACAATTACAGCAAGGTAGGCAGTCTTTTGGAACTTTCTACAATGCTGACTTTTAGCTACTTTTGGAGATACTCATCCAAATTTAAGAGAACAGGCGTATCCTATTTTGATTGTGAAATCTCACGTGAATTATTACTACTATTTTATAAGGGTTTTTCTATCTTGTGCCCTAGGGCACAAGATAAGAAAGACAACAAGTACAAAAAAAGTACTAAAGGACTCACAAAAAATACATATTTTATGGATCCCGAAGTCTATTTTGTGGGTCTTTAGTACCTTTTGTGTACTTTTGTCATTCTTATCTTGTGCCCTAGGGCACAAGATAGAAAAACCCATTTTATAATTATTTGATAAATCGAATGTTACTCCGTATTTATGGTATTTTGTAGTATCTAGATTCTAGTAGCCAAAACACGTGTTTTATGCTACTTTTCAGAGAAAAGCAATTACATTCGTACAGAAAAGTTCATTTGTGAACTAAGTTTTTGTTATATATTTAGAGACAAATTTTCATCATTCATCTAGTTTGATTTAATGGTGGAGATTAACCTAAAATTTAATATAGAAACATAAGTCCATGTTTTTTTCTTGTCTTTTTCTCTTTCTTTTTATTCACTTCTTTTTTCTTTTTTTTTTTCTTTCTTTTTATTTATTTATTTTTTGTCTTTTTTAGCCTTCACCTGGCTTTTTTTTTTGTCTTTTTTGTTCTAGTCAGGGTTTGCTTTTTTTTTTTTCTTGGTCCCTCATTTCCATTAACGTTGTCTTTTTTTTTTTCTTTTTTCAAGCTTTTTTTTAATTCACTTTTTTTTCTTTTTTCTTTTTAAAAAAAAATCACGTTTTTTTTAATTCATGTGTATTTTTTTTAAATTCACGTTTTTTATTTTAATTCAAGTTTTTTCATTTTCTTACGTTTTCGTCCATTTTCATACGTTTATACACGTTTTCGTCCGTTTTCAGACGTTTTAATTCATTTTCGTCCGTTTTCATACGTTTATACACGTTTTCGTCCATTTTCATTCGTTTTTATCCGTTTTCGTCTATTTTTCATACATTTTCATCCGTTTTTAGACGTGTTTTTACGCTTTCATGTGTTTTTGTCCGTTTCATACTTATTCATCCGTTTTCTTGCGTTTTTGTCCATTTTCATCCGTTTTCTTTCGTTTTCGTCCTATTTTTCATACGTTTTCATCCGTTTTTAGACGTGTTTTTACGCTTTCATGTGTTTTTGTCCGTTTCATACTTATTCATCCGTTTTCTTGCGTTTTTGTTCATTTTCATCCGTTTTCTTTCGTTTTTGTCCTATTTTTCATATGTTTTCTTCCTTTTTCATACATTTTTTTATGCTTTCATATTTTTTCTTCCGTTTTCATACATATTCTTCCGTTTTCTTATATTCTCGTCGTTTTCATTCGTTTTTGTCCGCTTTCCAATATCTTTGGCCATTCTCAGACGTTTTCATACGTTTTGGAATATCACAAGTGATATTTTGTGATATTCAGAATATCACCCCAGTGATATACTAAATATCACAAGTGAAATTCGGAATATCACAAGTGATTATCTGAATATTACATGTCATATTTTGTGATTTTCTGAATATCACAAGTGATATATTGAGTACCACAATTGATATTCTGTGTTTTTGGCCATTCTCAGACGTTTTCACATGTTTCAGAATATCACTTGTGATATTCACAAGTGATAGATATTCAGAAAATCACAAGTGATATTCAGAATATTATTAGTGATATTCAGAAAATCACAAGTGATATTCTGAATATCAATTGCGATATTCAAAAACGTATGAAAACGAACGAAAATGTATGAAAGTGAAAAAAACGTGAATTAAAAAAAAACGTGAAAATCACTTGTAATATTCTAAATATCACTTGTAATTTTCTGAATATCACTTATTATTTTCATATTACAAAACATTAGTTGAAAATCACTTGTGATATTAAGAATATCACTTGTAATATTCAGAATATCACTTGTGATATTTAGTGATATTCTAAATATCACAAGTGATATTCAGTTAATGCATTGTAACATTAAAATCACAAGTGATATTCAGTTAATGCATTGTAACATTAAAATCACAAGTGATATTCAGAATATCACAAATGATATTTAGAAAATTACAAGTGATGTTCATGTTACAAAACATTAGTTGAAAATCACTTGTAATATTTAGAATATCACTTGTGATTTTTATGTTATAAATCATTAGTTGAAAATCACTTGTGATATTTAGAATATCACTTGTGATTTTCTGAATATCACTTGTGATATTCTGAATATCACAAGTGATTTTCATGTTACAAAACATTAGTTGAAAATCACTTGTGATATTCAGAATATCACTTGTGATATTCTGAGTATCAAAGAATAATACTTTCGATATTCAGAAACGTATGAAAACATCTAAAAATGGGCGAAAACATTTAGAAATGGACGAAAACATATGAAAATAGATGAAAACGTAAGAAAATAGACGAATACGTACGAAAACGGACGAAAATGTTTGAAAACGGACAATGATGTATACAAATGGACGAAAACGTCTGCAAAAAAGACGAAAACATCCAAAAACGGACGAAAACATCCGAAAACGTACGAAAACGGACGAAAACAGATGAAAACGTATGTAAACGGACAAAAACGAATAAAAAAGGATGGAAACATATAAAAACGGACAAAATCGTATAAAACGGACAAAAATGTATAAAAACGGACAAAAAACGAAGGAAGACGTATAAAAACAGACGAAAACGTATAAAAGTAGACGAAAATGTCTGAAAACAGTCAAAAACGTAAAAAAACGGACGAAAACGTATGAAAATGGACAAAAAGGCATGAAAACATATGAAAATGTATGAAAACGGACGAAAACGTATAAAAACGGTCAAAAACGTATAAAACAGACGAAAACGGATGAAAACGTATATAAACGTACGAAAACGGATGAAAACGTATATAAACGTACGAAAACGGACGAAAACGTATAAAAACAGACGAAAACGTTTGAAAACAGACGAAAACGTAAAAAAACGGACGAAAACGTATAAAAACGGACGAAACGTATGAAAACGGGTGAAAACGTATGAAAACGAGCGAAAACGTAAGAAAACAGACGAAAATGTATGAAAACGGACAAAAATGTATGAAAACAAACGAAAACGTAAGAAAACTGACGAAAACGTAAAAAACTGACGAATATGTATGAAAAAGGAAAAAAACGTAAAAAAACGCAAATAAAAAAAAAAAAAAAAAAAAAAAAAAAAAAAACCTTGAATTAAAGGGAAAAAAAAACGTGAAGTTAAAAAAAAAAAAGAAAAAGAAAAAAAAAAGAAAGAAAAGAAAAAAGGAAAAAAATGAATAAATAAGATAGACAAAAAGGATAAGAAAAAAAAAACATGGACTTAGGTTGTCTTATTAAATCTTAGGTTAATCCTAACCATTAAATCAAACTAGATGAATAGTGAGGATTTGTCCCTCAGTTTGCAACAAAAACTTAGTTTATAAAATAACTCACTTCTTGCATAATGTAGGTACTCAATTCGTAGTAGTTTTGTAGAAACTTCAGGAGTGTAATCATTTTTTTATTTTTGGCAACTTTTTCTTCTATTTTTTTATTTAGGTATTTTAATTTAGAAAGCTAGAAAAACAAATTAAAAAATAGAAAAAAAAATTGCTAAATAAATATTTCACAACGATAAAAAAACTGTGGAGTAAAAATAGTTGAAAACAATTTGAATTTATTAATAACAACTAGTTTTGATGAACAATAATCTTTGTTCATCTAAAAGTTTTTGAATTTTTCTATTGAATAAAAAAGTTCTTTTTCCATGAAATACTTTTGTTCATAAAAAAAGACAGAAATAAATTATTTTTCTCTAATTTTTTTCTCAAATCCCTATCCTAAATACAAGTGGAAAAGCATATAGTTTTTCAAAAGCTTTTTTTGGACTGTTTTTTATGACATGACTCGGGCTCTAAAGTGAGACCCTTTTATCAAATTGACAACCACTAATTGTAGAAGTATGAGATTACTATGTTTACCGTTATATAAAGAATGAGACATTTGGCAAAATCAATAAAGTCGACAATTTTCGACTAACATAAACGAAAAGTGAGGCGGTGCAAAGCTTCTATGCATAAATCTTATTCCCTTTTGCTTAATAAGTTAATATAGTATCATTTGGCCCTACACATGGGGGCATGCGGGGCATTCCCTTTAATTTGCTTTTCTTACTTTTAGTTAGTCACATGCAATATTAGGTAAAGAATAAATAATTCAACATTTTATGTTTCTCTATACCATTTGTATATGATCGTCTTATTATTTTTATTTTTATTATTATTATTATTTTTTTAAAAATAATTGTTTTACGACGTATCTTCTTTTTACAGTTTAGACTTAAGATCCTGGCCTACATGAGGATTGCCACTAGTGCTATCATTGTATAACCTTCAAAATATGCAGTGAGTAATGAGAACCTTATGAGTACATGCATTGAACTGTCAGATCATTAGGCTACTTTGGCGATGGTTATAGATGGTTATCGATGACATGTACAAATTAAGTCGACATAAATTTCTAAACAGATGGCGCTCTAGAGTCTTACAGAACTTGTTGGTCTTATGTGGCCCCAGTGGACCGGTATGTCCGATGATAACATTATTAATATGTTTCACAAAGAACTGATCTTAGCATACAAGTTAGTGAGTTACCTTAGTTGAATGGGTTTTATACCAGTACGAAATAGATCAGTTGGAAATTTATGCGTGGGAATGATACTATATTACGTAATAAACAATCTATATATAATACTAAAATCCTTGGAAAAACGCTCTGAGATTGTAGCCAGTATGTATTCGAACCAACATTGCCAAAGCTAGAACCCATTGGTTGTGTTTAAACATACCTTAATTAAAATTTTTGCATTAAATGAAAACTAAACATTCCAAGTTTAATACTAGTATCACATTCCATGTTTAAAATGAAAAATATGTATAATTATAGAATATACTAATTCATATTTAATGTAAATTTTTTAATTATTATATTTTTAAACACAACCTCATGTCGTGGTTAACAAAACCTATAAATAAATAATTTCTTAGTTGTCTATTTTTCTTGGACCAAGCATGCTGTTATATCAATAGAAATGATGTGTCACCATTGGTAGTTTGGTGGGTAAAAAACAAAACAGTAACCTGTTCGGCGTTTTTCGGTTGGTTTTGCCTGGAAAACGGTCTAATTAGTCGACACGAAAATTTGTTTCCAGCTAGCTATTAATGCATACCGTTTGGGTTCATTTAATATCATTGTCACTTCTTTATTTTTGTTTACAAACTACACCTCATAGAATAAAACATTACTCTGTGTTTCATATATGTATACATAAAAGATGGTGTGAATACAATCGAGTTTTCACATTATCTATTGATCTCACCCGTACAAGTACGTAATGTCCAAAAAAAATTTGTCACTTTTGTCTTTGCAATTTGTAATATAAAAAGAATAGGAAAGTTGAGTCAAAAAAGTACTAAAGAACACATTGATAGAATACGTTGATGATAATTACACGTTCCATGCAATTTATAAACTTAATTGAAAGACTTTAATTAAGTATGACTATATGAGGATTGTGTTTTATGCATGGAATAATGCTACACGTGTGTTTATACTTTATTTCGAGTTATGAATTATTGCAATTCTTCTAACTTCATGTGCATGTTGTGTGACAAAATGTCCAAATTAAATATACTCTGATTTTGAATATATTTGTTAACATGATGACAATTGACAGATTACGGGTACGCGCGAATGGTTAACTTAATTAAAAACATGCGAAGTATTTATTTTTGGGCTAATGTTATTAATTAAACAACAATATATACCTCCGTCCCATAAAAACTGTCCAGTTTGACTTTTCAAAGTCAAACTGGTTGAACTTTGACCTTATTTATTTTTGTGATTATTATATAATACTTGATGCAAAATATATGAATAGATTGAGTTTTAAGTGTATTTTTCATTGGTATAATTTTTCATCAAGTATTATATAACACATAAAAAATATTTAAGGTCAAAGTTGAGAAAGTTTGACTCTGAAAAGTCAAACTGGAGTAGCAATTAGAGTACCATGGTATCTTCACACACACATTATTTACACACAAAAACACAAATTGATTATAGATCGAAGAAATAAAAATCAAAAACAAAACAAAACAACAAGAATTAATGCCAGGAAATGGGTTCGTCGTCTGCACGACGAGGTGCTTAATGGCGAGGGTTGGCGAGCTATGACGGTATCGTGGCAAATGACGACGAAGGTGCCAGCGTGGAACGGCGAGGGTTGGCGAGCTCCATACCAAGCGCTCTTAAGAGGTAGTATGATCGATTTTTTACGGGTAATGATATTTACAGGGATTGTTTTACTTCATCCACAGCAAACTTGTGTGAGTTTACTTTTATGCCCCCCGAATCTTTGAACTTTTTTGCTAAGCACTCTTCATGCAATAAAATGATACATCCTCATTCAACTCCATTATGCTTCAACTCAAAACATGAAATAACAAATAAATTGCAGACATAAAACCGTTGCTTGCATTCACTATCACACACCATGAAATATAAATCACCTTCGAAACTCACTCATATAACTCTACATATCGTACAAACCTTACTCATATCGGACACTATATAGAAATTTCACGAACACAGCGAGAGGTGGGCTCATGGAGCGAGTAAATCGTGAAGATATAGTGGTTGATATGTACAATGTAATCCTTCGATACCATCGGAGCTAGCAAGTCGCAGCGGTGTTGTCGTGTCTCACAAACTAGAATTTCTACGGACGACTTTATGCGTGGATTAACAAACTTTTCTAAGCACAATTCCTATATTTCACATATGCGTGATAATTAGTGTCGGGTGCACGGTGGTGGTTTGAAGTTCGAAAGTCACAAGATGTTATTGGTGAATAGATTGTACAACGTTAAGTAAAAGATGAATATGAATAGGATCAATTTTCATGTTTCGATTAGATAAATGATGATTTGCTCAAAATAAGAACAAGTAAAAGATGAATATGAATAGGATAAATATAGAGGTGCACCGTTGAGAAGAGAATTCGACATGAAATTCCATCCCGCAGTAATTGTTATGCAAAGTTATGTGTTGACCAGTCTATCAAAATTGGGACCCGTAGAAAGAAAATACTGGATTAAAAGTAAAATGGATATGGAGGGCACAAAGGTAAATTCACATTAATTCATTCCGTATGAATATCAACTCCCATTTTTTTACTTATATGGCACTTATTTAATGACGTGACACCATAATATTAGTAATAGATACTGTGGGTTTGGCTGAATTAAGGTTCATTGTATTTATCTCTCTATATATTGCATCAATAAAACGTATCATCAACGGGGTTTCTATCATTCAATATGATATCGGAGTAGGTCTTATCCTTAAACCTATGTGGCTAAGTTGAGCCGCATCCTCTATGTCACCCCGTCAAACCCTAACCGCCATCATTTATCCATTTTTTTGCTTTTATTTTTGTTTCTTTGCTTTTGTTGTTGCTGCATGACAAAAATTAATCTCCGCTTGCTGTCGGATGTCGTCATCAAAATTAGTTATTTACTTTATTACTTTTGCTTTTTTATCTCCCTATCCTGCTTTTGGTGCTGCCGAAGAAGATTTGTCTCCGCTTGCTATAGAACGTCTTAATCAACAAAACTTTTATTTCTTTAGCATGTATTTAATTTTCTCATCCAATCTGAGCTTTCGCGATTTCACCGCTCGAATTTCTGAGAAGTATCAGTAGATAGATATGGCCCAAGCTCGATTGAGGGTTTTGATCCATTAGGGTTTCATTGTATTTGTCTCTGTATGTATCGTATCAATAAAACGTATCATTCAGCACATACTTATAACATTTTTTGATAATGGCGCGCGAATAAGTTTTCCATTAATAATATGCTCGATTCAAGTAAAGATATATGGCCTTCGTGGGAGCCCTAGCAAAATCCACGGGATAAACCACTTAATGGTGGCTTGGTGGCAAAAGGGTTTGTGACTATCACTTTATTATGTGTGAAGTCTCAAATTCAATTCCTGCTAGGTGCAAATAACCTTAAGTTGTCACACCAACCTCCTGTAAAGGGACGGTTTTACCTGGTTTGAGTCTGTATAACGGTGAGTTCAAACCCCGTGAATTAGTCGGCAATAAGTTCGGAAATCATGGTTACGAGAGAGAAAAAAAATAAAAAACTTACCTCGGGATTTTCTTAAAACAAAGATTAAAAAATATGAGTATGTGGATCACCAAATTAAAAAATAGAAGCATGTATCTTTACGAGACTACGAGAGAAATAGAGACACGTTTGGTCTGGAATATGATCATGATCATGTCATTATTGTACATTAAAAAATTGTTTCTAGTCATGTATATAACACACCATAAAAGGAACCCAATGTTTTCCTTACGTTAACGTCTCAACCATTTACATTTTTCTCTTCAACTTTACTCACACATAACACACACTTCCAGATAAAACACAAACCATACCATACAGAGTTCCAAATATAGTAGTAGCTAGAAAGAGATAGAGAGTTTTACATAAAGTGTATCTGTGTTATGTTATTTGATAAAAAATCTAGAGACTCGCATAAACCTCATGAACACTACTAGAGGATCAATCGTGTCGGGTTTTTATTGTTGGGATTGGGAATTCTTAACTGCCCTTCTTCTCTTCTCCTTCTGATTCCATTCATTAATCACCTCTCTTAATTTTCTTCGTCTTTCAGCTCAATATTTTGTAATAAATAGACACACAGATAGATAGATATAGCTATGTTAATGGAGAAGGGTGGTGATCGTGGTTGTGGTGATGAGTTGATGGTAGATTTCGTGACAAAGTCATCTCCATCGCCTTTTTTACTGAAAACATACATGCTAGTTGACGATCCGGATACTGACCACGTCGTGTCTTGGAACGCTGATGGGACGGGGTTTGTGGTGTGGCAGCCGGCGGAATTCGCAAGAGACTTGCTTCCCACGCTTTTTAAACATAGCAACTTTTCTAGCTTTGTTCGCCAACTCAATACTTACGTATGTCTATATCTCTCTTTCCTCATTCACACTTTTTACAATATTTTGTTTTTTGTTTGGAAATTTATTGGTATCATGTTTCTGTCATCAAAGTTATCATAATAATCATGTAAATTATTGTTTTAGAAAAAAAAAAGTTAAAATTTTGAAATAATCACGAAAATGCTCAATCTTTTAATACTAAAAGATATGTTTAAGATACCATATATGACTCAAACTGATTGTAATATTTGTATAATCAGGTTATTAATGTTCATGCAAAAACTGACAACCAACTTGTAACATTTTACAAGAAATGAAACTAAAAAGGTTATTAAATTAAAAATTAAGTCAAAGTTGGTTGTTGGTTTTTTTACCAGTAATCTAACACTTAGTTATATCTGAAAACATTTGTGATATTATAATATGCAATGTTTTTTCTTTGTAAATTACTGTTTTTGTCTTTAAGGAACAATACGGAGAGTAAGTTTTTTATTTTGGACAATAGTCATGAGGTGACTTATAAATTTCAAAACAAAAACTTAGAATTCCTTGACTTTTGGTGAGCATTGAATAAGAGTGGTTGTTGGAATTCTAAATCAAGTAATAAAATTTGTTTTGAACTTCTTAGGTGCTGTACTTCATAGAAAATATTTTCTGATAATGACTAATGCTATTAAGGATGTAGCTCATTAACAATTCAATCATCAGTGATCCGTATATATTCTATTCTTAGGAAGTCATTAAAACTCTTATTGTGAACTAGCCATGAGTTGTTATACTAATACTTAAGTATCATAACAAGTTGATGGGAAACTAGATATACATTAAACGTTTATCAACATACACGTATAACATGTATAGCTTGTCAAGTTTTCATGCACCAACGTACTAATTCTAAGTTATATATCGAAGCAACTTTAACATTTTTCATGTATAAAGCAACTCATTTTACATTACAAACTCAAAATTGTCCCTTTTAATTAAAGAGTATTCACAGGCTTAATATATGATAATGATTTAATATGATGCAGGGGTTTCGTAAAGTTGCAACAAGTCGATGGGAATTCTGCAACGAAAGATTTCACAAAGGTCGCAAAGAGTTACTATGTCAAATCCGAAGAAGGAAATCATGGGCTAACAAGCCGCAAATGACCCATACCGTTAGAGAATCAGATGAAGATCAAAGATCTTCATCCACTAACTCTTTATCCTCAGGGTACAACATCCTCGTGGATGAGAATCAAAAGCTCAAGAAGGAAAATAAGGTATTGTTTTCCGAGCTTTCGAGCATGAAAAGTAAATGCAAGGAGCTCATTGATTTGGTTTGTATGTACACTAGTAGCCCAAAGAAAGAAGAGGAAGAAGATAAGAGGCCAAAGTTGTTTGGGGTGAGGTTGGAGGTACAAGGCGATAAGGAGAGAAAGAGGAAGAGAATTGAAGAGGTTAGTGAAAGTGCAAGAAGAATTCTACTTTCAGTCAATGCAAATGAATAATAGATAGCTTAATAGTTCTACGCAAATCACTTGGATTAAACCTATCCTTTGTAAGAAAAATTCGAAGTACGTATATCATGATGTATATGTCTAAGGTCTCATGTATGTAGTTTCAGATTGCAAGATTTGAAACCATCTAAATGTATGTTACATTGATCAGCGATATATAACTCGATCAAGCTTCCATGTTACAACTCTATAATTTGCAAAATACGCTCTGCATTATGCATGCGGAACTTTTGGGACATAATTATACATGAGGGAAATGTTTTATAGAATTAGAAAATGTACTTGTGATGCAATAGTAACATTATAAGACAAGCACCGAAAAAACAAGAGCCGAAAATGGCACAAATCATGCCCGTCAGAACTTGAATGCCAACTACCAAAAGGAAAAGATGAAAATAAAAATAAAAACAATGGAAGAGGTCTACAAGGGCAACAAGAAGCTAGCATCACGATACAACCAGGGCCGGTCCTGAGTTTTTTTATGCCCTGGGCAAAACGATAAAACATGCTCTGGTTAAATTTTGTAAATAAACAAAATACCATTTCTTAGAGGCTTAATTAACATCGATCTAGATAGAAACCGCATATCAACATATTAATACAACCATTTAAAAGTTGGAACATAAAGATAGAGAATGAGCTAGATGACATAATAATTACTCCATATACTAAGTACGGGTAAGGATCTAGTAAGAACAAAACTTAAAATGAAAAGAATAAGAAATAAATATAATCACATATTTGAGATGCATCGACTTGAATTAGATGCATCTCACTTAATTTCGAAAGTGATTTTAAAATGAAATGATAAAAAATAGTACTAGCAACAAATTTGACTCACAGAGGACGAAAAATAAATAAGATTCGGTTAACTTGATGAAATGCATTTAATATATGTATATGCATTTAACTTTTAGCTATAAAATATATTATGATGCATTTAAAAGATTAAGGATGCATCTAATTCGAGTCAATACATCTCTAGTGTGTAATTATAGTTATTTATCATCCTTCTTTTTAAGGCTTCTTGTCATTTGATCATAAATCTACTAAGTACAAGTTTTAAGTTTTCACATAAAAACGATTTAGAAAACCCATTTGACAAAATAGTTAGGTTTTAATTAGGTAACCTTTAGATATTCAAACTTTAGAAAAAATTACCGTGACTTTAAAATCATTTTTGTTCATGTAGAAATTATCATGGATTCATGGACTTTTATATTTACTACGTTTCATAATAAATGTCAATTTTAATAATGCACAAAGTTTTAGAAAATCTCACTAACCCAACTTTTCACCAATTAAATATCAAATCTATATACTAAATTCTATTTTCATTGGTTGAACTATAAAATGAATACTTATTATAAAATATCTCAAAATAGAACGAAAGGAGTACATAATTACATCTATAACTGTAAACGAACTGAAGGTTCAGTGAACATTTTATAAATCGGTCAGTAAAAAGTTCGTTTATTTATTAAATGAACGAACATGAACAAAAGTTGTGTCCGTTCATTTATGTTCGTGAACGTTTAATTATACGTTTATTAACCTTCGTTTGTATTCATTTATTTGTTTATGTTCGTAGTTATATCTTTTAATTGTATATTTTTAAAAATGGTTGTTTAAACAAAACAATACTTATAAAACAAAATATTATGCGTAATTTAATAAAGTTTATGTTTGTTTTTCGATGTTTATTTATATTCGATCATTTATGTTCGTTTAGAGTTTGTTTAGTGTCTTAACGAACGAACATGACCAACTCATTTTCTTGAACAAGAAAATTCGACCATTTAAGCGTTAATGTCCGCTTATTAATCCTGTTAAAAATAAACAAACGAACATGAAGAAAGCTATGTTCATGTTCGCCCGATTCACTTACAGCCCTATCTATATCCATGACATACAGACTTTCACACTTATTCATAAATTAATATTGTATAAATGAAAAATATTAAAAAAATAAAGACCCCTTGGTATAGTGAAAAAAAACCCTAAAGTTAATTTTCTCTCTGGCGAAAACCGAATAGCGAATACAATTCCCTAACTTCGATCGATCTTAAACCTTTTAATATTTTAATCTTTGTCGGTTGAACTATTAACATGTTTGAGACTATTCTTATGTTATTCGCTTTTGGTTTTTAGCGATTCCCTTATCCTATCAACTCCTTACTACGTTTTACACTTTTACGATTTTTTAATATTAAATCTTTCACGCTTTGTGCTGGGTTTTATATTATAGATTTCTTAACGTGGGTTGTATTACAATCGATTGTTTATAATCGACTGATCATTATTCCCATCCTTGGTCGATTGTATTATGGCTGGTGGTTAGTTCGTTGTTATTGATTTCGTTGTAAACCCTAACTTCGGTTAGGGTTTAATCTTTACTAGTGGCTGTGTTTTTTTCTTGTTCTTTATTGTACGTGGGGTTTTGAGAGAAGATGAATAAAGGGTTTCTTAACACAAGCGCTGCCAAATATGATATTAATGGAAGTGTTGCTCGTGGTCTCCAATCCGGTAACGTGTTGAATGTTTCTCAAGTGGAGCCGGTTTCACTTGGTAACATTCAATCGGTCACTACTAGTTTTGGTGAGTTGAGTACACCCTCAACGATGAACCCTAGTAATGTTAGTTTGAAGGTAGATGATGCTCCTGATTGTGGTACTCAGAAAGTGGAGCCGATTCCACTTATGAATGATGCATCTCATGGTGACGACTTGGAGCCGGTTACAAGTGCTGATGTGCAGCACTTGCTATCTAATGCACATAAGAATTTTGATGATGCCATGACTGATATTCAACGGGAAATTGTCGCTAATAAGGCTTCCTCTTCAAGTGGTATTGGGCATAATTCTGGTCCAAATGCTTCTAAGAAGGATACTACTAGTGGAGTGAAGTCGGTTTCTTATGTGGGTGTTGCTTCTAATGATTCTCAGAAACACGTGTCTAATTTTCGGAGATTAGAAAGCAGCAATAAGAAGGATAATGTTGACCTTTCAGTCCCAATGAAGGTAGTGGAAGAGGTGAACACGCGGTTTGAAAATACTCTCTATGGATATTTCCTTGGTCAGCGCCTTGCTTTTCCTGTCGTGGATTATTATGTTCGCAATGCGTGGGCTAAGTATGGGTTACAAAAGGTAATGATGAACGCTAAGGGGTTCTTCTTCTTCAAGTTTACTTCGAAGAAAGGTGTTGATGATGTGCTTGATAATGGTCCATGGTTGATCCGTAATGTTCCTATTATTCTTAAACCTTGGACTTTGAATACCAATTTGTTGAAAGAGGATTTAACTCACATTCCGGTGTGGGTTAAATTTCATGATGTTCCTTTAGCGATGTTTTCTGATGATGGGCTTAGTTTGCTTGCTACTTTGATTGGGACTCCCAAGAGATTGGATGCCTTTACTAGTCAGATGTGCAAAGAATCTTGGGGTAGGAGTAGTTTTGCTAGATGTATGATTGAAGTGAAGTCGGATGAGGTACTTAGGGACAGCCTTACTGTTGAGATTCCTTTACTTGACGGTTCGGGTTCGACTATTGAGAAGATCCGTGTGGAATATGAGTGGAAACCGCCTCGCTGTGTTAAATGCAAGGTGTTTGGACATGTTTTGGTGGATTGTCCTAAGGGTGTGATACCGACTGCTCAACCTTCTACGAATGTTAATGATGGTTTTCAGACTGTTAACAATAAGAAGAAGGGTAAGCAAGCTGCCTCGAATACGGGTCGCGGAGGTTTTACTAAACCTGTTGTGGGTAAGCATTTTGAATATCAGCCAAAGAAGACTCCTACTGTACCCAAGAAAGTTAATGATAGTAAGAAGAAGACTTCTGATGTGGCTAGTACGAGTGGAACAACGATCTCTACATCTAACCAATTTGATGCACTTAATATGGATGATACGGATACGTTTGGTATTCCTACTTATGACACCAGCATGGATGTGGATACTGGAAGTACAATGGAAGTTAATGTGGATATGTCGGTTAAGACTGGTGCTACATCACAAGAACCACTTGTGAGTGATTCAATGGGAACTAAGGAAGTTGGTTCTACTCCTTTAGTTGATAAAATTAGTAAGTTTGAAAAGCTTCTTATTGATGGGAAAGGTACTCTTGTGGATGATGATGGTCATCCTGTTCCGTCTGCCTCTGTCACTAAGAGGGCTAACCCATTTTCCAAGGTGGGTGAGGTTGTGGTTTCTGATAGTGAGGAGGAGGAGGTTCTTAACACGTTCGACGAATCTGCGAATCTTTTTGGTAGAAGTCAAGAGCGTGAAGATGAGTTTGATGACTATGATGATTACTCGAAGCAAATTCATGATCTTCCAGGGGAATTGGATGCTCTTAATGCCATTTATGGCTTTAATCTCCAAGGTCGTAGGAAGTAGTTATTTTTGTCCGAGTTTTTTTCTATATGATGTGGTAGTGGTTTGTTTTCTAGTCTAGAAAATAGGAAATATCTTGTTATGTAAGCTTTTCGCCTATGTAACGGGCTGAGATATGGGATTCACTCATATCCGTTGTTCTTAAATGTTTTTTGGAGTAATATATTTACCGGGTCTTTTGACCTTTTACCCAAAAAAAATATTACAAAAATAGTGTATTGTATTGGAAATATAATACTTTATTTAATTTTTACTCCCTAGGTCTTCTTGCATATTTTTCTTCTTCTTCGTCAAAATCTCTTCAAAACTTCAACTATCAGCACAGTACACGCTGAGAAATTCTTTTTGGACACAATATCACTTTTTGACAGCAAAAAGAGTTTATGTTAGATATTGTTTATTATCACAACACCATTTCATCACATAAAACCGATTCACAAGGATAACATTTTGATTCCCCCGCTTTTTTGATGCCTTGGGTGGTCGCCCACCTCGCCCAACCATAGGGCCGGCCCGGATACAACGAGGTGGGTTTAAGGGAGGATTAGCGTGGAACAAAGGGTTACAAGCAATGCTCAGCTAACTCACCTACTGTTTTATTTATCACTTTTGTGTCTAAGTGTTGTTTCAGTTGTTTTTTTGTTTATTGAACCTAGTTCTTTAGGTTTAGCCTATTTGTTGTTACTTCATTTCAATTGTGTGAGGTGGTTGTACGTGTTCGGGTGTCTATTTAAGCTTTTTGGCTCCAACAATTTTGTTGTTGTTGTTTAACGGTCGTATGAAATGATCTTCTAGTATTTTGCTAGTTTTTAGTAGTCCCTTCATCACATATTTAATTGTTCACATTGCTATTTTAGGTTGTCCGATAATAAATGTCTACTTTATATTTTCACTTTTGAAAATAAATTTTAGTGGGTAGATATAGTATTTTGAAAATTTCTAAAACTGTGTTCATAAATATTATGGGATCGACGGATCGGAGTATTAATCAAGGTTATAAAGAGCGTGAGGCATGGTATGGCAGCATGACCAAGCCTCAACCCTTAGCGTGAGGCGTGACAGCACGGCGTTTTAAGACGTGAATTAAGACGGCAAAAAGTATTTATAGATTTATAGATTTATATCATATTTCATAATTATAGGAGTGGTTAATATTAGTAAATCAAAACCTAAATCTAAAATTTAGTAAATACAATTTCAAATATTAGTAAATTTCCTAAACGCTTCAAAAGAAACTCGACACATCTTGTGTCTTTTCACGCCTCAATTCACGTCACGCCTATAGCCGACGACTTGGTGTATTTCATAATTTTGAGACGCCTCGCGTCTTGACGTTGGCATGACAAGCTAAAACCATGGTGTTATTAATTACTTATAAGAGGGGGGGAGGGGGGATACAAACAAGCACCAGTGCCGAGATGTGACACCGAAAACCTCCCAATATGGAATTTTCGATAATGATCATAAAGCAACATGATTTGTTGCCTCTAATGGTAAAACTTAAAATAACTTGTTTTTATATTTATATTTAAGTATGAACACAAAGACTTTTCAAACCCTAGGTTCTTGTTGACAAAGATAGATATTAATAGAAAAGTAAATTTCAAAATATAGGTTTATCCGACTGATGTGAGCGTTTGAGTAAAGTCCAAGTTAAATGAGTAATTTTCCAAAATGAAGAATATTGGATCATGTGATGAGCAATATAATTGGATGGTCATGTTTTGACTCTTTCGTGATATTTGAATAGGTTTGGACTCATTCTTTTGTAGTTAATTCTTTTCTTACTTGTATTTTCTTCTTATTAAAGTACTTATTGTTCAATTTTTTTTATTGCCGTGTTTAGACTTACTTTAGATACTCTACAATATATATTTTGTGATACCGGGCATCAATAGGGTCGAAATACTTTATACGAAAAATTAACTTACATGATTCGTGAAGATACTTTTTTCTAATAAGACACCATATTAAAAAAAAAAAAAAAAAAAAAAAAAAAAAAAAAAAAAAAAAAAACAAAACCTTGAAAAAATTACCAAAGTACAATACAAAGCGTCCCACATCGACTAAAAAAGATGATTAAACGAGACTGAGACCCAAATAAAATAAAATATTACATACATAAGAACTGAAGAAACTAACTCAGCATTATAAGATATCAAAGATGATTAAACGATTCGCGAAAATATCAAAGATTATCATCACCCTGACCCTAATCACTAAAAGTTTTTATAATAATGCTAATTCTATTCGGGACAAGTTATCCACACCCTCCCATAGGGAGGGTATCTAATGATTGGACGCATCACTGCCTTGTACAGTGTGTATTGTATCGCATGTTGTACAGTTTGACCAAGCCCCTCTGATGTGACAACATAATGAAAGTTTGTATAGAATGACCCATTCTATTCTCTTTATCTTATGTATATATTTCCACCAGAATTAACCAACTTGAAAGTCAAAGTCAGGACAAGAGGAAGAGGAGATATATAAAAGTTATATCATATATTCATTATGTAATACTATCAGTTACATCATATTTGGTCTACGTGATAATTATACTAAATAAGAGAACAGAGAACGTGACACTTCAACCTCTTAACAATAATATAGGTAGAAGTATATTGATGAATAATCATACACGGCACTTCTGATTTGGGTTTTTTCTAACTTGTGTCATAGTGGCACATAGTTAAAACTTAGAAGTATTTACTAAACTCCGTTACCTTATCTATCTTTGTAGATGTAAATTTTTTCCTTCATAGTTGATGTTTACCAAGTTTACATCTAACAGTTCTAACCGTGTGACAATATAAACCTAGGATTTCAAGAGTCTGTATTCACGTACTATATTTGTCTCTCATATTGGATGTAGAATTAATTGTCTGGCAGGGACACCTGAATGTTGCACACACCCTTTTTCTCGTGTTTGTCGCCCCATGACAAGGATGCAACATGCAGGAGCAAGTGTGCAACTCATGTACTTGAACTCCATACATATTGATTGGAACAGAAAACAAAAACAAAAGATGTATGTGTGTGTAATTTGTATTGATGGAATCTCATTTTCTTTGTTACATGTGAAATTCACCCCAAAAAAACACTTCAAGTGCTAAATAGAAGTAATTTATGCAGGCAGTGAATAGGGGAAAACAAAATAATAAACAGCGAGTTATTAATCCCCAAGAGTCCACATTATAGTGGAGGGAATGCGTGAACAAACTTCGACAAGTGTAATGAGTCACACACAAGTAGGCGATGAAAGTTTGGACATAAGCAATAATCTCGATGTTCAAACAGACTAGTGGCCACATACGAAAAAGACAATTAACACATCATCACTCTGCGTTAATTGACAATAACATTAGTAATTTGTATCAATCCATGTGATGACAACCTTATCTGTTTCTCAAAATGTGTCTCCATCATGTGTCATACATAACAAAACAACGTAATGATAGAAATTAGCAATCCTCATATATAAGATTATATACAAAATTATGTCGTGGTTTTGCTTAGACAGGCTCCCGGAATAACATGGGAAATTGTAAATGCTTAAGACGATCTTTTAGCAAGATGTGTACTGTCATGGCTTCATAACAACCATCATGCTCTTTTCAGTTTTCAAGGGAATTATAATAATAACCCCAGTAACGATTTTGATACATTGTTTGTTTGTGTAGTCCGACTATGGGATTCTATACTATGTTATCTACTAATAACTCATATCTTGGCCCAATGGACAAGTTCGGTTATAAAAAGAAGATTGGTACCTTCACTCAGTATCAACATTGAAGGATTTTGTAACAGAAGACTCAGGCATTGGCAGCAAAATGACTAAAAATAGTCTCGAGTGTTGATTGGCTGATGCTATACTCTGCTATCCCAAGTTGGTTTCTGCATCAAATAAAAGTAGAATTTAGTTAGAAAACTGAAAGAACAGCAACTCAGCAAGATAATATTATTATTTTAAAGTATTATTTTTTTAATTTTACTATCATTATAGACAGACACACTCGTGCGTAAGAGTATCCTCTGACCTGTTTCTCTCTACAAGTCCAAAAACATCAGCAAGAGAGAAGTCTTCTCCACGTGGCAACTGCAAATATGTAAAAAAAGTGAGTGTCACTAGAGTTAAGAGACTGATACAACAAGTTGTATGAAATTTCATCTATAATATTGACGTTAAAGTTAGTCGCCAGTGTTAGAATTTTTTAAGCAAAACTCAAGATGGAGTAGAACGAACACACTACTAATGTTTGCGACTCCTATTATGAAATTATATTAATTCCCAGAGCAACCTGAATGAATCTTTGATATCTTCTATTTAACTCAGAATATTCAGATTTTTTATCAAAGCAACAGATAAAGGAAAGTGTTATGTATAAATCGATAAATGGAAGGTACCTGGTATTTAACACTCAATCCATTGGAACCTTGAGATGTTGCCCCGGGAAACGAAGCAAGAACAAATGAATCTATCACCGAAAATTTCTCTTTTGCTAACCACCATTCTGAAAAAATTGGCAGAGGGAGACCACCTATAAAAGCACTAAGTAGTCATAAATGGTATCGATACGTATATAACAGTGGTATAAGTTAAAGCCAGTTATCAATATACCTTGATTAAGAAATCAAGACACTAATAAGACTTTACAAGATACATATATTCATAAAAAGATTTGGGTTCCCGTGAGAAGACATTAAGGTACCATATATATAGTGTTGAGGTTACAAACCTTAATACTCTACTACAAAGCATCACATAATTTAGGGTACCTTAACGGTTCTCACGGAAGTGAAAATTTTCACCTCATCCTAATTCTAATATATAAAATACTATTACATGTACACACAATGTGTGTGTATGTGTGCAGAGGAAATAGAAAGTACCATCACGAGCCAACTGCTCAGGTAATTGCTCGTTGGAAGCACTACTAGAGCCAACATTATCAGTAAGAGTCCTTATCCTTTCTTCATTGCCAAGCCAGCGTCCAATCAAGATTATCATCTCTCTTGACAAACTAATCTCTGTGGCTGAAGCATCTTCAGATGTTATGGAGTCAGGTCCCCTAATACAAACTTCAAGATCACCAAATATGCCTCTTGGATGAGAAGGTATGTCAAATAGCCTTTCTTGAATCATTTGACAAAGATTTTCCAAATCAACCGAGCTAACTTCAGTTGGTTTGACCTAAGGATGCGTACAAGATCGTTGTTTAGACCACAAATAACAAGAAAACCATGACATAACAATATATTACCAATTACCTCAAGTTCAAGATGATTCCCAAATCGTGTTTTTAAATGCTGTGGACTGCCAATACACCTTAGCTTTCCTCCAACCTTGATTCACATGCCATTAGATCAGTAGATACAAAACATCTAAAAACCATAGGATGAATGATTAACAAAAAACTTTTTTTTTACCATTATCCCAATTCTTGTGCAAAGTGCTTGAGCTTCATTCATACTGTGAGTAGTTAGAATAACCGCTGTCTTACCACTTCTAGTTGATAAACGAGATATAACTTCCCACATAAACCGTTTTGCAATTGGATCCATTCCTAGTCATCATACAGCAGTAATGTTAAACAGTATCGCATACTTAGAATGACAAAAAAATATATATAGACATCTAGGATATTGATATGAACTTATGAAGTAAAAAATAATAATAATAATAATAATAATAATAATAATAATAATAATAATAAAGGGTATTACCCTTCTCAAAAAAAATGAAGGGTATTACCTGTGGATGGCTCATCCAAAAAAACTATAGGAGGATCTCCAATCATTGCAATTGCAACAGATAACTTTCGTTTGTTTCCCCCACTTAGGGTAAATGATTGTTTAGAAGCATGCCTTAACAAATCAAACTCTAACAACTTATCCATTACAACCTGCCAAGTTTGTACCAAAATTAAGTTCTCAAGCAAACAAAATAATAAGTTAACCATACATCAAGATGATCTAAATCAGTAATGCAAAGAAAGTACATTGTCTAGCATGTAATCGGGGACGCCTTTGATTCTTGCATAGAGCTCAAGATGTTCTTGGACAGTCAGAAATTCTAGCAGAGCATCAAACTGTGGACAATACCCAATCTGAAATCCAGTTCATTAGGCAAAGTGAATAAGCAATAACTGTAAATAAGTTGTCGATAAAAGAATTACAACAAAAGGCAAAACCAATAAATTCGACTTACAAGCTGGCGAGCAGCTTTGGGGTTTAATCGCATATCTTGACCAAAAATGAATGCAGTTCCATCACTCGGATATACTTCTCCTGCAAATTATTTTATAACAGCATTGATTATCGGTTTAACCAAACATGAATTTCACAATGAGATATTGACTATTAGCCAAATAGTATAAAATACATGAAACTTGTCAACCAAAATCCGTGATATTATTATCTTGTACCTGATAGCATAGACAAAGTAGTGGTCTTCCCAGCTCCATTTGTTCCCAGAAAACCAAAACATTCACCTTCTTGAACTGAGAAAGTCAACGAATGCACAGCAACTTTCTTACTATAGTTCCTTCCTCCAGGGAATACCTGGTATACAATGCACATTAACAAAATGCAAATTTTATGGTTTTTATAATTTACAGGGTAGGAAATGATAATGTTGGAAGTAAAAGTACCTTTCGGAGATTACGCAGGTAGATAATGGCTTTATCTATGGAACCTGAAAGAACCCTGTTTCTTTCGGTTTGGACATCTATATCTTCGTCAAGATCAATGGCAGCACTGTTTGTGGAAGAACTCAGAAGGGGTTCAGCATATGCATCAGAAACAGGTCGACTGCTTCTTCTTCTTAAACTTCTTAAAAATTCGGTAATGCCAAACGAACTAAATTTGTGGGGAGGGAAAACCTCAAGCCCAAGTGTTAGAAGAAAATAAATGATGCCCTGTCACAAAAAAAAAAAAAAAAAAAAAAAAAAAAAAAAAAAAAAAAAAAAAAAAAAAAAAAAGATAAATAAACAAATAAATAAATAATAAAATAATAAAAAATAATAATAATAAAAAAAAAAAAAAAAAAAAAACTTAATTCGATTTCCATCTATGACAAAAGGGTATTCTAGTTTTACTGATCATGACCTTTATATTCAAAAGGTGGTCACTGAAACGGTGAAGGACTTATTACATGTGCAAGCGAATATGCAGTAAAACATTAAGAACAGAACATAATGCCACGAGTCGGGTAATAAGAAACACACCTCCGCAGCCAGATAACAAATAGATCCACCAGAGACATTCCAGCCAAAATATCCTTGACTTGATCCAACTTTCATTCCTTGACGTAACAAAGCTAGTGAAGCTAGTCCATCAGCAAAGCAAAATCCTGGAGATAACCGGAAGAAGTTCTGGTCCAATATGTTGAAATAAATTTAGTTGCATGTAAATTATAAATGACCTATATTAGCAAATTATTGTGCATTCCAACCTTGAGGACAGAATTCATGTCTTGAGTTGCTGGTATGAATCCCATAATGAATGATATAACCATAAGAACAATCCCTGTAAAAAAGTGGACCAACAGTACTACATTCTGCAAATATAATAAAACAATCAGCAAAAAACAAACACTTTTGTTTCATAAAGGCATGCAAAGATTAGAAATAAAGGTACCTGTGCCATACTGTGTTCTGAAAAGAAAAAAGTTAAGCAATATGTTGAAGATGCAATTGCAAAACCATATTCCAACAGAATGAGAACTGTAGGCAATAGAGAACCACCTCCAATAAACTGTTCTAAGCCTACAGATAATAAAATAGTGGTGAGATAGCAAGAGAATACGCACTCATGCAACAACGTTACATGGCAATGGAGCCATACACGTAAAACTCATTCAGTAACATTACACAAGGGGAGGGCATTTTTAATGGCAGTAATTCAAAGATTACTGAGCCAAACTACTTGGTCCAGGAAGAGCAACCATCTGGACACTGTCATCCCCTAAACTTTGAGTATAGTTCTCAGGGATTGGTAATAAATTTCAAAGCTAGACAGATATGACATGTATGGATAAATAGTGAGCTGTGAGCATATGACGTACGAAGTCCATTAAAATCGTACGAGAATGATATATTTAGCACGAAATTTGAACAAATAAACCATCACGGTACACAATAGATATCACTTAATAAAAGTCAACGTGATTATGTCCTAAACTTCCCGTTTTCAATGGGGTTATGTCATCACTCTATTACATATCGGTTTCTATGCCTTTCAGCTGTATCTATTACTAGGTTCTACAATCTGTTTTCTGCTTGTAAGGTGCATATCTGTAAGGTGCATATCCGTGCACCTCTACATAATTTAGCAGAATGTAGCGAATAACAGGCATCTCGGGCTTTCAGATAAGATGACTGGCCAGCGTTCATGATTAAGAAAGCATACATTTAGGAAATGAAACTGAAAGCTTCAATAAGTAGCCTTCCAGAATTAGTAAAACCATTAACATATTCAGTACTACTTACACATGAGATTTAATTACTTCCGAAGTTATTTGACATAGTAGGCATTTTAACATGCAATTTCAAAATACAAGCTACTTAGACAGCCTCCAGTAGAGGAATATAGATCTTCAAGGGATGCGTCACAGATTAGGCACGTTAGACTAGAAATCATATTAGTATCAGCTTATCCCAAATTCCCAACTAAAGATAAAGTGCTACTAGGGTCTAGGGATGCAGTCTCAATCATGCTAGGCTTAGATCACTTGTTTTTAGTTTCATTTGCATTTTCTTTGAAGATGTCTATAATAGAGAATCGGCCCGGCTCGCGTCGTTCCAACAACCGGCGGGGCGCACCAGGATATTTATCCTGATTCTCAAGAGGGTAACGTAGTGAATGATTACTTATACGACGGAAGCACCCAGAAGATTCAATGAACTTTTAGGTTCATCTTAGATTAGGCTTTGGTTGAAGATATAACAACTGGAATTGCTAGTCGACATGCAGATCCTTCTGATGTAAATGTAAGATTGGTAAATTTCCTTGATTCACTTAATTCATCAAATTACAATATATAGATACAAAGAATAATCTAGAAGCATGCAATGTGGGCTTGGACTACAAAACACAACTAATAGTTCATTAACTAATAATAAACATCGACTAACAGAAAATACTAACAAGATACTTAAAAAAGTGCTACCAAATATTTACAATATACTTTAAAAAGTGTACATAAAATAGGAGTTTGGAAACTTACCAAAGATGTAGAAGAGAAGCATTGCAAAAGATGCAGGGACTAAGTAGCTTATAAAGTCCCATATATATGTTGATATCCAATACGACAATATCGATACCTGAGCGTTGGTAATTGTAACCCAGTTAAAGACTGCAATGTGAATTACTCACTGCTGATACAAATGATATGTTAACAAAATAAAAGAATTAAAAACACAGACACACCCCGCTAATTAGCTGTTGATGCTTGGCTTTTACTTCACGCTCCTGCATAGGACATGTGAATGTGTTATAACCAAAGAACCAAATTCAATAAAACAGACATTTAGGTAACCTATAATATTTGACCAAAAATGACCAGTAACTCATAAACCCTTGATCAATATAATGATAATAAAAAAATGGCTATCAGATCACTTAGAGCTGTTATGGAGCATGTTCCCAGAGATGCCTAAATTAATCTATTAAATCAAATTAAACATAAAAATGACACCATACTATAAAGGTAACTATTTATGGCAATATTATTGTTCCTGATTATAACAAACTAACCCTGATTGTTAACATGCAATTGGTCAAGGCCTAAGCGTAGATCTATCATACACGTTTTTCTGAGTGTATTATTCACATTCATGTTATAAAACAAAGAAAGTTAGGAAGTGACAGTTAAAAGAAAAACAAAAGGAGTACATGACACACCAATTTTAATGCAAGAGGATTTCCAGGTACATCTTATATTCCCTACTTAAATATATATAACCAACCCGATCCTGCAATTGGATCTAAAGCAAATGTGTATCAAAAGATGTCAGATTTTACGTATGCTGAGGTTTCACAAGTTTGATCCCTAAAAAGTGTCGTTTTCATTAGTGCTGGGCTATGAAGCACCTTAGAGTAATCCTTTCTACATTTTATTAAAACAGACCTAAGATGTCACCACCTGATGTCGCATCAGACCACACCAAAGCAGTAATAAAATACGGGTCCATCCTTTTTAGAGTGACATACCTTCACAATCGCAACAGCAAATGAAGCAGGAATGAAGGAGAAGGCGATACTCACAACAATAGCTGCAGAGAATGCATCCAGGTCCTACAAGGATCATAAAATCAGAATTTAGATACACTATACATAACACAATGCGTATATGAGATAAGAATGTTTTATAATTGATCGAGAATCATGAGAAAGATTCAATATGGACAGGCAAAGGGTCTCGTCCTCTTCTGGGAGGATCACAACAAAATAGAAGAATCACAGAAAGTATACTTGACGTTGCAGGCGCTGGCTTTCTGTCATTGGCAGTGGATGATTACGTGTCTGTATGGTCATATTTCCATTAAGGGTAGCAAGCCTAAGAATTGCTGAATTCATTAAATTGATAAAGGTTGGAGCAGCATGCTGGCAAGTACTGTTGTGTAGAACCGTGTATCCTATGCTACCATCATCATTCGGAGGATCCATTACAATGGCCCCATATCTGCATCGAGACAAGTATGCATGTTTTGAGTGTTAGCTATTAATCAATAACATGTTTCAAGGTGCCAGAAACCTAAGTAGGTAGCCTGTACACAGACATTATGAGTTATGAGTTACAACTACCACGCAATGAATTCATCCGTGGGAAACATGTTAAACTTTTTGCATGAATGAAGAAAAAGAACCAACAGTAATTGCTAAATTTTAGGAGAGCAAAACTGTGTTAAAAATAAAAGTAAACTTGTGACAGAAATTTAACTCAAACTCAATTGAAGTGCAATATCAACTAGGGGTGTAAACGAGACGAGACAACTCGCGAGCTATTCATGATCGACTCGTAAACTACTCGAAATCGACTCGATTTAAACGAGTCAAGCTCGAGTTCGAGCTACTCAAGTCGAGCTCGAGCTCTAAAATAGTTGGCTCGTGAAGCTCGCAAGCGTTAACGAGCTTCGATTAAATAACACTTTTACCCTTTTATATACATACATTTACTTATTTTTCATACAAATCGAGTCGAGCCGAGCTTGACATGCCAAGCATTCATCGAGTTCGAGCATGAAATATGGAAATAAACGAGCTCGAGTCGAGTTTCATATGATGAGTCGAGCTCGAGCTCGAAATATAAAGCTCAACCGAGCTCGAGCAGAGTTTCGAGCTCGAGTTTTAGTATTTGAGTCGAGCTCGAGCTTGACAGTACTCGGCTCGACTCGGCTCGTTTACACTTGCAATAAAAGGAACCTAAAACTTCAGCGTAGCGCACCTTGACTCGTATGATTCATTGAAGCTGGACATTAGATATTCACTCATGGAAAGCAGGAGTGGCCCCAAAGTTGGCCCCGCTGCCTCAATAGCATCTTGTAATGCCTCCTCCGGATTGGGAAACCTGTATGTGCTTTCTTTGAACCTTTGAATCCAACCCCCTTCTATATAATGTGAAACCTGTTTACCAATAGCACACAAGATGAAATCATTATGCAAACAACACAAGGCAAGAAGCAGAAAAAGAAAAAAGAAAAGAAAAGATAAGACACCTCTTGCGCGATAGGCAATGATAGATCAAAAGGAATAGGACCACCACCACCTTCACCGCTAATTAGTGGATTAAAGTAAGAAGTTGTGAAGGTTATGGACGGTTGATCAGGGTGTGGCTTTAGTTCGAGCAGGAGAAGACCGATAAACAAGAAGATAGCCGGAATCAATAGCTGAAAAGCAATTGTCTTCCGGTCTCTCCGGGCAGATATCCACCTCTTTATGAGCAAGGCTTTCGAATGCTTCCAGAATGTGGATGTCGTTATGAAAGATGGGCAACAGCAATGCACGCTCACAAAATTCAAGAAACTCAAGGCTGCAGCAAGGAAAAGAGTACAGACTCTGCCAACTGTTGAAAACATTATCCCAAGGACAAGTAGATAATTTCCAAAAAGTTTGGTACTTGATTTTTTATCATCAACATAATCATCAATGATTTGAGGCGGAGCAGGATCGGGTATAACTATGCTACTTTTTCCCTCTGCGGACTCCTCTTCGCTAATTTCACATCCTGCAACTCTCAAGAAAACCTCCTCTAAGGTTGTTACAGATATGCCATAACTCTCTATACCAAAATCTGTTAGGTTCTCAATCTCTGAGCTTATTAAGTTAGCATCCACCTTTGATATGCAGCTTTCAATTTCCCTAAACATGTATTCAAAGGAAGCAGATGATGCTAGAGGAAGCTTAAAGGAAATCTCAGTGCCAACCTGAAGCATCAGATAGATATAGTAAGCTAAAAGAGTCCATGCTGGCATCAACAGCAGAGTATGTTGAAAAAGCAGAATTGTTCTCAATAAGTTACTGAGAACACATTGACCAATCAAAAGTAGCATCAAAACATCGGGTAAACAACCATCCAATAGGATACTATAATACTTAAGCAAGTAAATCTGAGAAGTACCTCGCTCACGCATGTAGCTGATGGAATATGTCTGTAGACAATATCAGCAGCTGCAGATGCCCCAGGAGAAGTCTGAAAATAAGATGAACATAGTGGATGTAAATACAGTACAGATGAAAAGGTATTTGTGAGTTTAGTTGGTGAAAACTGAGCCACCTTTTTGAAAAAAAAAAAAAAAAAAAAAAAAAACACCAGGAAATTTATATATATATAGAATAGTAGAAAACATGTTCAAATCAAAATTTTCAAGAAATATTTTCTAGAAAGATAGAAAGCCCACTATTCAAATTTTTAAATAAAATTGTCAAACATCAGTTTATATTTTCTTCCACTCTTAAAAAAAATGCAAAATATCATCTAAAAATGTATTCCATATTTTCAATACTTTCCTAGAGAAGAAAACCCTTCCACTCCTCATGATTACTAAAGATGGGAAAGTAGGAAAACATCTTTGCATCTAAACAGGCCCTAACATACTGGAAATTAATTACAGAAAAATCAAACCAAGGAGCAAAAAAAACATACCTTCACCAAAGTAAGTGTGTAGCCAACGCCATATTGGTGCTTTAAGAAGAGGGAACTGCTCAAAAAGAAATATATTCATTATAATCATCATGTAAAGAACTTATATTCCTATACAACAAAAAGGTACTTATCTCGCTTGCTATGATATCTTTAACAAAATTCTTGCTTACAATTTAAAATTTGGAAGAGGAAAATAATGTAGTTTAAAAGAAAAGAATAAGAAGAGGTCACAAAAAGTTAGATACCTTCCACAGCATTTCAAAGAGCCATTAGCCATAATCGCTATCCGGTCTCCAAGTACATCAGCTTCATCCATCGAGTGTGTCGTTAATAATATAATCCTGCCTTTCTTAATTTTTTTTATAAGCTGCCAAGTCAACCGCATTGAGTATGGATCCATTCCGCTAGTCGGTTCATCAAGAATAACGACCTAATGATGAAAAAAAAACAATAAATAAACGATTGACAAGCAAAATACACCTAGCCTTGTTTGAACGCATTACCTTACTGTCTCCAATTAAAGCTATGCCAAGGGACAACTTCCTTTTCATGCCTCCAGAAAGAGCACTTACGACAGTATTAAGTTTATCAGCCAATCCCACCTAATAGCAAAATAAGAATTTTCAAAAACCATCTTAGCAGATAATGAGATGGCTATTTTAGATCAGATGAACCAAATAAGAATGGATCATGGTCGCAAACTGCAGACTTTGGGAGGAAAATATTTAAGAAAAGTTCAGGAACTAACTTCATCAACCATTTCGGTTACGCTATTCTCCAAAGATTCCTCATTCACACCCTTTATGTTAGCAAAAATTTCTAAATGTTCCTTGACCTGAATAACAAAAATTCAGAGTTCAAGTTATCAACCATAGGATATCAAGAAAAATAAAAACATGTGGCCTTTAACATCCTGTATAAGATGAAAATGCTACTAAATTAGATTAATTCAAGAAACCATGCATAAATAAAATTTGTCAGACAAATAAATTAGAAAACCAGCACATTCACATTAGTAAATTATAGGATTCATGTAAGGAAGTAATGTAAGCAACAATCATGTATCTAGAGTTTGAAATAGACTAGTTGAGGGCACGGCCTTGCAAAAAAGAAGTTGGAGGCACGTGTGTCGCACATGTTAAAAACAATTGGTCAATATATGGTCCTGTTATTTTTATCCTTCCTTTATTCTAGTTGTTTTATGATATTCATTCCTGTGTATGTTTTAGTTTGAATGATAACTGGATTGATCACTTGTTTAGATTGAAAATATAGCTATTCACTCTTAATTCTAACTGAGCTTGACATATGTTGTGTTATATAATATTGTGATTACGTTTGTCTTCTAATCAAAATATTTAAGCCATTAAGTTATTTTATGGTACTGAATGTATTCAATGAGTGACACAAGGAGAACTGGTACAACCTCTCAGTAGATTCAGTGTCGTATCATATTCGGAACTTTAAATTTCTAGCTTTGACTATAGATCTGTGCCACAGAAAAGAGCATAACCTTTGGAATTTTCATCATCTTTTGGACATTAAGCTACAACCCAAGCAGTCCCACAGTGAGTTTATTTAAATCTAATCTACAATAATTGTTACCTGAGATCTGTTTCTATCTTCAATAACTACACATGCCCGTCCATTAAATTTTATTGCACTTATAACTACACATGCCCGTCCATTAAATTTTATTGCACTTAGCATTTTAAACTGTCTTTGCTTTAAGGAATTTTATTTTTAACTTTACCTTAGTTGTTTATTGATTATCGGTTTAGTCGAATAACCTCAATTTAATTAAAACCAGCAAGAGATTGACATCTGAGAATCTGGCGCATCAAAGGCATCAAGAGAAAATTTGGAGAACGCAAGTATAGAATAAAGCTGAATTATGCTACTGTAAAAATTTGGAGAACCCAAGTATAGAAAAAGGAAGACAGAGCACAAGACTTAAATGTGGTAAAAAGGCTTCAGCAATAACAGAACAATGTAGGTCTTTAAAGCAGGAAATGGAAGACGAAAGATGAACTTTTAAGAATGAAGAGATAGTTATATATTTATGAGAAGAAAACTTAGACATCCATACAGAAAGGTCTTTCATGCGTGATACAACCTATGTCAATTAAAAATAATCTGAGACAAAAGACGATATTAAGAACAGCAAAAGGTGCTTAGTTACCGTCAACTCTGGGAAAAGAATGTCATATTGGGGGCAAACACCTAAATTTTTCCGTATGTCATCCTGCAGAGACAGAAAACGAATAATGATAGTATTAATTATAGTTGCACTAACCCATACATTCTTTGTATCGACACAGAAAAGTTAGAAAAAAATACAAATCAATTCCAAAAAATGGTTATAAAGAACAAGTAAATAGTTCAGCAACCAAAGCAACAGGTGATGATCTTTCACCATTCTGATTCCACTGTGACATAAACATTGCTATTGGCTTATAAACCTAAGCTGGTTCGGTAAGTGAACCTCTCTAATCTCAGTCACATACAAAAACACGAAGATAACACTACTCACATGCTTATATTGCATCATTTCCCTGATATGATGTGGTTTAATGGGCTATAAAATCAATATATTTTTATAAACCCCCTCAAAAATCAATTCATCCAAACAGACGAGAACGCACACAAAATGAGAATTTTCTGGCATGCATAAAAACAAACATCCAAAAAAACTATGGGGAGAACAAGTTTACCATGTCTGTTAAGATGCTCTTTCCAAATACCAATGCATCCCCAGAAGTAGGAGCAAGAAGGCCAACAAGCATTGAGATTGTTGTGCTTTTGCCAGCACCATTATGTCCTGCAAACCATAAACGTGGAAAGGCATAAATTGCAAAATGGAAAAAACTTACAGCTCAAAGTCGAAAAACAATTTAACAGAAGTTGACAAGTAAATATATATAGGTATCTTTCTTATCCAGGTCTGTAGTAAATAAAAATTGTTTGTTTGTTTGTTTGTTTGTTTGTTTGTTTGTTTGTTTGTTTTTTTAATTTTATAAAGATGAGTGGTACATCAAGTAAAAATGGATGCAGCTACCTAGAAGTGCAAGTATTTGGTTTTCATATAATGTAAGCCGTAAAGAGTCGACAGCACAACACTTCCCCTTGTTGCTATTATACACCTTGTGCAAGTTCCTGATTTGGATGCATCTGCAACAAAGAACAAATGTAAGTATATTGCATCCCCAGAAAACATGGATGTACAGAAGTTTCTCCTACAAAAAACATGGATATAAGAGAATTACATATGTGTATCTCTCCAGATAGTTTTCAAAGCTATCATATGTGTTGGGCAATAAGGAAATTATCTAGTCTTTACAATCTTTACCATATCAAAAGGCATCATGAACTTATGTATGCCACTGTTAAGTCAAAAATGAAAATTATATGTATGAAATGTGTCATGTTGCGGCAGAGTAGCTGGATATAATTGGCTGTAATTATAGATAACAACATCTATAGAACCTATGTTGTATCGATGCTAAAAGAAGTTACGAGAGTGCACGATTAAGAGTGACAAGGAACACTATTGCTTATGGTTATTTCTTATTATTAATCACTTAAATATTTAGATTTGTATGTTGCATTGTGTGATTTTTGTCTAACCCTGAAAAAGTAAGATATAGCTTAAATTGTAGTTACACAATGGCCTCAGAACTGGCCACAATTCCGTGTAATCAACTCATATTAACAGAATTACAGAACCTGGAATGACATCACCTATGTAAGTAGGTTCGATATAACAAACATTTAAAATATTTCTATGTTAACGGTAGTTAAAGAAACATGTTATGCTGCAAGTAATGTCATAGTACCAACTAAATCTAACAAAAATATAGAAGAAATCATAGACAATAGATTAATGATGAGCATCCAAGAGTACACTGGAATTCATAATTAAGATGCCCACCTGCCATCCATCTCTTGTTGTTTCATATCTAAGCTTATTGCTTCCATTGACGACAGGGAAGAAGTGCACGCCTCTTTGGAAGGATCATCACCATCACCTTCTACACTAGAAGCTAACTGTTTAATTGTATTTCTCTTCGTCCAAAAGCCTTTCGGAAAGATAAAATTCCACGGGTACACAAATCCGTTCTCCTTATGAAGAACCTGATCGAGTAAATGTTAGAAACTTTCCGTTGATTAATGTCAAATACAGTATTAATCAGCCCCCACGAGGAAGGTATGAAAATAGAATTTGCTTAATTTATAAAGCTTATGGTATAATAATTGCTACTAATTCCACTACAATAGATATGGCACAAATGAAAGCAATAACAATAACTAGAACAAGTCACTGGAACCCGTAAAGATGAATTTCAGCAATAAAGATTCAGCTATTACGACCCATAAGAAGAACGAAAGGTTAAAAAATAGAATATATACCTTATCTAGATACAGGCCGATTGCAAAGTATAACAGAGAGTCAAACACCATCATAACGAGACAGATCAAAAAGCAGACTCCAGAGGATGCCTATGGAGCACAATCATAGTCAGCTTAGAAATAAGTTAAATTGCATAGTTTAAGAAAAAAAGTGAACAGCACTAGAAGAATATACCCGCCAAATGTTGCTCCAACGGAGTCCAACGTGTGCACGCTCATAATCAGCAAAATTGACTGACCCTAAAGCAAATGCCGTAGGAGAAAGCAAAGAAGCCAAAATCTTCAAGACCCTACAAAAACATAATTGTCCTTGCTGATTAACACACAATCTAAAAGAAACTTTGCATTGATCATTGATCAATACATAAAATTGTTCTAGTAGTGTCATATCTTGACGGCTTACATCGAAACACCTTCATCATTCACTGTATAGTAGGGAAAGAAGGCTCCAAGAAAAGCAAGAGTTCCAACAGCCACAGCTGATTTTGCTCGTGTGAAGAAAGTAGAGATAAGGAAGGACAACATAATTGCACTGAGTCCGAACACAAAAAAATACATGAACACCAGTGACTTATCGCTGTACTTAAACAGTGTGCCCATTGTGCAAACAGTGATGATTGCCGATGAAATTGCAAACTGCAGAAAACATACATCATAAGAAACAGATGGTAGCCCATAACTGAAGCAACTAGTACAAATTTCTTTCGTGTCACAAACAAGGGAAGAGCAGTAATCCTTTTTCGAAAATAAAATCACCTGTAAAGCGTATGTTATAAACCAAGAGAGATGGAATATCTCCTCCTTCAGTCCCATCATGTAGAGCCCTTCCTTTATTTTTTGCTCCTGGAATAGTAAGTCAAAAGCAACCTCAATTTAATAGATTTTTAAAGCAACAACCCAATTCATAAGCTGAAGATACACATATACATGTATAATAAAACTGTATTTAGTTAGCATATACTAGTAAAATGAGAAACCATAATGATATATAATTCAAACCTTTTCAAAAACCGAATAGCTGATTAAGCGAGAGATTGGAAAAAGAAACCCCAATAAGTACCTGACATTAGCAACAAGGTCAACAAAAAAAATTCTACTGAATCAACAAGCACAAAACAACCAGCCTAACATATCAGATACATACAAGACTCCCATGACATCCTTGATGATGGACTGGAACTCGTCATCAGTATATTCACGAGTTGGAAATGGAGCCAGCCTTGTTGTTGATGGCATGAATTGACTCCATGGTATCTTGAGTGAGTTGGACTGATTATTACTCGACAATGGCGTACTTAGGTCCGTGTTCTCTTCAATTACTTCATTGGTCATCTTTTGTTGCGCATAAAAGATAATAAACGAATCCATAACTTGTTGCAACTGCATGATAAGGGGAGATAGTATTAGAGAAACATAGATCTTTTAAAGAAACAACCATAACTAGCAGAAAGCACTCCTCCTATCCTATATATAACACTGAAAATAATCTTTTCGTCTAGCACGCAATATAATACAAGTTAAGCAAGTAAAATAAATACTAGTAGTTAAATCTCACAGTTAAAAATCCACTGGAGCCGTACTGCAGAATTGGTATCTGATTGAGGCCCAATTCTAGGTCATTGACATAAGGTCCATTTATATCCATTATGCTATTTACATCAGGAAATCCTGAAAAAGCCCATGTGTGGTTGAGTCGAATGCTATAATCATATAAATAAGGGCCTTGACCATGAAACACTATTGCTCCTTTGATTTTCGGATTGGAACAGTTCCTATATCAAGAGTAAATAGAACTCTTCAGTTATCATATATTGAGCAGTTGCAGACAGCAAGAGATCTGAATTATATATAAGGAAACTCAATATTTGTATACTGCCAGCAAATGCAAACCAGATAGCATAAGGAGTGAGAAAAAACAATATTACTCACTTTACTTCATTGCAAGCCGCATAGTGGTCTGATTTTAAATAAGTGTCAAGCTCTAATTCATCTTTGTATACCTTTGTAGCGAGCTGCAAACACAAAAAGATAAAGTAGACGTAAGAACCACCACATCTCCGGAGCACATGATTACAGTGGTCCCATAAAGAAACAATGCCAAAATCGGCTGGGAAAGAAACCTTATTGGACAAACAAAAAAGATTATGAAAGCAAGCAGCTTACAAAATATTACTAATCATATAAGATTTTGACACGAAAAAAGTTTTGTGGCTGTCTTGCATGTTGCTTTAGATTAACAGCAACCAAAATGATTGATGAATAACATTATAAGTAACATTGCCTCCGTAAAGAGGTTATTGGATTTAAAAATTTTCCAAATAACTTACTACGTTGTAGTCTCTCAACTATAAAAAATATGATGGCAAACTCACCAACGAGTTGGTGATTTCGGAGTTTCACACGCTTGGTAGGATTAGGCTATGCTACATAGTACTAGATACAGAGTATGACACCACAAATGAAAGTGAAGATCTTAGCAACCAGAAAGTAATATAGGAAAAGTTTAACTAGATATTTTTATACTTGGTCAATGGTTGTTGCACATTTTACTTGAAGTTTGATATCTGGGAGAGCCAAAGTGGAGCTAGCTACTAGTTCATAATTGCATAAGTGCGTCGAGGGCATAAGGGTTACTATGTTTTTGAACAGCAGGGTATAAGGTTTGGTAATAAATAGCAATACACATATCTTAGTTACCATTCAATTGTCTTAGATGTTCAACAATTTAGTAACTCTATGGTTGCCAGTATGGATGGCATGGTTGATGTGTAGGTAGTACATTGTTAAAACATAAATGTAAACATCCCGTAATTTAAAATCATATGAAAACAGCTAAACGATAACAAAATCATGAAGATGTGCCCATACCTTTATCAAGGGATATTTATATGACAAAATATTTATCATCATCTTTGTATCGCTTGTGTTAGGTGCAAAAGCCAAGTATTCATCATTGGCCAACAATGATTCCAGAACTTGATCAAAAGTTGGGGATATATCGCTCTTTCCTACCTCCACAAATGTGTCTTTCTGTATGTACCTATAGAAGATTTGCAAAATAACCTCACATCACAAAGAACCAGATAATGGCTTTCATATTAAGCATGCTAATTTGTTTCATTTGGTCATTTTCTACCATCTTCATCAACTATTCATAAAAGTTGAACGTCCAAAGAATGTGAAGGAAGATGAAAACAAGTACATAAACCTCACATTAGCTATGCATTTGGATAAGCTAGCAAGTATTCAGAATTTGTTATCATCTATATCCGCTATACGTAAAAGTTGGATGCTCAAAGAATTTGAAGGAAGATGTGAACGTATATGTGTGGTAACCTTACATTGCCTATGCATTTGATTAACAAATTACCATTCAGTTTAGTTTGACGAATATCATGCATACATAAATTTTTGTACATACTCCCCCCTCTATACCGAAACTGTGATATCAGACAGAAATCTTGCAGTCTAGAGGAAAAAGATCAAATTTCCAACCAGTAGTGAAATAATAAGCCTAACAATGGTATAATTTGTGCCAGCCCGTTCTTAACAATACTATCAATAACCATTCTTGAAAATACCGAAATTAGTATTCAAGGTTAGAAATTGGATGGAAATTATAATAAAAATTAAAAAAAAACAAAACAAAACAAAACAAAGACCGCCAAGACTTACGATTGAGCAGGATGTATCTTTGTGTCAACTTGTGTCCTTACGGCCATTAACATCAGCATCACCACCAAGGGAAGCAGAACCTGGCCATAAAATAGAGAAAATTAGTCACTTTTCCCCTAGTTCCAAGTTCCGCCTATTGCATAGCTGAACCCCGGAATAAAAAGCAGGAAATTTGAATTTGAATATCCATCTAACACTAACAATCACTCCACTTGTTCCAACGTAGTTTTGATAACGAATAATTCTACGGTTACCAAGAAGAATCAGATTGCATTTTTGTCAATATTAGGTAAAAAAGAAGAAGTTGAAAAACATGTTATGATAACTAACATATATGGTTGACACGCCCTGCCCAAGGTACAGTAGATTGAGCGGACCACGAAGAGCATCCGCAACGGCAACGAAGCCAGTCAGATTGCAGTGTGAAAGTGGTTCATTCGTGGTGGACCGGTGGGGAAGCTGAGCTCCTTCACTCATTCCTTTTTATTAGTATTATTTTTAAACTAGTCTGGCGTTTATTTTATTATATAGAATTTGTGAGTGATGAAGATGAAATCATTGCAGGATAAAAGTGGTAGGATACTTGTTACGATTGTACCCAGGGGTGGATGCATGTATGAATTATAGGTGGGCGGTGCCCTCTATGGCTAGACTAACAAGACGAGATTTTAGTTTATTTTTTCTTCAATTTTGAGCCTTTTTTTTTAAATGCCCCGCACCCAAAACTCAAATTGCCCCCCACCCACACATCAAAACCCAACATTCAACACTCTAAAACCTTGTATATCCTTGATCTCTAAGTAACAATACTCGATTTATCATTCCAATTCTAGTTTTTTTCGCCGCATTTTGTTGCTATTGTCAAAAAAATTGCCCCCCACAATCTAATTTCCCAGTTCCGCCACTGATTGTACCGGAATAACCTCCACCTACATATTCTTGCTTGTGTTCTTGAGTTTTGGTTCCTTTCCCTTTCCCCTTCCGGCCAAAAATGGGCGGAAGATTTTATTAAGAAATCTTCCTCCCTCCTTCTCAGCTTCACTTGCCCCCCTTAAAAAAAATTCAAGAACACAAAACACATTCCATTTCCTTTCCTTTCCTCTCAAATTTTAACTCGAGAACTGAGAGAGTGTTTTTTTTTTTTTTTCCTCGATTTCTCCTAATTGCAAAAAATATGAGTAGTTTGTAGTGTTGTTAAGTTTGTTTTAAATGCAAACGGGCCCTGTGATTGCGCAATGCTCTTAACTATATAGAAATGAAAATTGTGCATTTGTTTAAAATTAATAATCATGAGTCAAAACCCTAAGCCAAAACATAAAGCAACAGAATTGAATCAATTCATACCTCAGCGAGAGTGATGTAAGGATGACGTAATTTCAAAAGCCAGTTCTTCCGAAGCATAGCCTTCAGTTGTCTCCATGAGCTTCTTCCACTCACAGTCTTCTTCTTATTATCCGTTCGTTCCTCCATTGATTATCAGATTATCAGTGCATAATTCGTAATTTTTGATCAAAAACTGTCAACTGTGTGAGAGAGAAAATGTGGAAAAAAGAAGGGGGAATAAAGGAAGGAAGTGTGTTTGTTGTGTTTTGGAAGGTGAACAAGTTGAAAATAGTGATCGTTACTTTGGAAGTTTGGTGTTTCCGTCCAGGATTCTTTACGTACTTCGCAGATGCATTTTCTTACGGTACGCCTGCAGAAATTTCTCTTTTATTTTTTACTCCCTCCTCCGTCCCATTTAAAGTGTCCACAATAGAATCTTTGCATGTCCCATTTAAAGTGTCCACTTGTACCTTCTAACCAATAAGATGAGAGTTTAGTGGGTAAAAGTAATATTTGATTGGTGAAGAGTTTAGTTAGTGGAATCTCCTAAAACTTTGTGCATTATGAAAGTAGACACTTTAAATGGGACGGAGGTAGTAGTAAAACAGTACCAGCGAAATGCGGCTGCGGGTGCATGTAACTAAATTTTACATTATTTGGTTATTCGGTTACACATTTAGTTGCTTTTATTCTTCATAAGTAGATATGATTAAGCTAAATAATTTTAGTTTGAACAACCAATTTACTTCCTACGGGGGGAGGCAACCTAAGGTTGCCTCATATTTTAAAGCAAACAACCTATCATGGCCTTTCAACTCATTTTTTGCCTAATCTTGCATAATCTTCATTTTTTAGTGACAATCTTGCCTAATGGCAAGCATTAAATGTGTATTAATTATATAACTTAAATTAAAAAAAACATAATTAAATAATTAATAAAAAAACAACTATTTTAATTCAAAAAACAATACATTTTATGAATAATTCAAAGCGAAATTACATAACACTTATTAAACAAAAAAAAAATGAATTCAACAAAAAATAGGAAATCACTAGTCATCGAGGTATGATAAGTCTTGAGCCGCTACGTGCTCCGTAAGATCATATCGAAGACGATTATGGATATCTTCGTCGAGTAACTCATGTAGCACAGTATCATCGTAAACTGGAGTTACCAGCGGATCCATTATATGAACCGGTGATATTGCCATACCATCGTTTTTCAAAATCATATTGCACAATATAATGCACGTATAAACCAGTTGGCGAATCTTTTGAACCGACATAGCTCGGAGAGGTTGACTGAGAATCATCCATTTTCCTTTTAGACGACCAAATGCTCGTTCGATATCCTTTCTTGCAGACTCTTGTACTTTCTTGAATCTCTTTTCCATTGGGTCAATTGGATACGGATATGCTTTAACAAATGTTGAATACTTATGATAGATTCTATCGGTAAGATAGTATCCACGTTTGTAAAGTCTTCCACCCAATAAAAATGAACTGTTTGGTGCCGTTCCATTTCGTTCATTAACATACAATGGAGACTGATTCAAAACATTTATATCATTGTTTGAACCGGGAGGACCAAAAAACGAATGCCAAATCCACAAATCATATGAAGCAGTCGCTTCAAGCATAATAGTCGGGTATTGGTGATCACCTCTCTTATATTGGCCTCTTAAGTGTCTAGGACAATTGCGCCAAACAAAATGCGTACAATCAATGCTACCAAGCATTCCCGGAATATGATGTTTTTCTTCATGTACATTGAATAAGCATGCTACGTCATGGCTTGTAGGCCTACGTAAGAACTCTCGACCATATAACTTTATAATCGCATCGCAAAATTTATCAAGGCATTCTCCTAAAATAATAACGAAATATATAATGAAAAAATAATAACTAAACTATTATAAAAAAAATAATAACGAAAACAATTTAAACAAAAAAAAAATAATAACGAAATATTAAAAAAATTAATAACGAAATAATTGAATTAAAGTAACAACCTGACGTTCTTTGTGCCATGTTTAGATAGTCATCAAATCTATCCGGAGGTTCACCCGTTGCGAGTTATCGAATTGCGGATGTACATTTTTGTAACGGCGTGAAACTATTTTGGCCCATCGCGTCTTGACCCGGTTGAAACCATTCAAATTGGGCTTCAATATCATCAACAATTTTTAAAAACAAATTTTTACTCATACGAAAACGATCATGAAAAACGCTTTCGTTAAACTTGGGTTGTTCGACAAAATAATCATTCAAAAGAGTTTCTAATGCTTTTTCACGAAAACGTTAGACATAACCACGGGTGTCGGTAGAGCTAGCCGTGTCTTCACGACTTTCAATTGCGGCTAAAAAGGTTTCAAACGTACTTCCGGATAACCATTCTTCGGACGAATCCGGGGGAATAATGATCTCGTCCGATGAGGAAGAAGACATTGACATGGTTAAATAAATTGTGTATTGTTTTTTTGATTTAATTTGTGAGTTTTTTTTTGTGAGTTTGATTTGATTTGTGAGTTTGAAACAATATGTTGTATGTACTTATTTATAGGGATTTTTTTTTTCAAAGCAATACACGCTCCACCATTAAATGTCAAACGGTAACTTATTTCTTGATACACTCCCCACCGATTCGGTAGAAAGCACCGCATGTCCTGCCGATTTTTGCTTGCCGCATGACTGGCAATGGAAGTTGCCGATCGGCAACCCTTGCCTAACCAAGCAAACCGCAAGGTTGCCACCCCCCTAATAAACTTCCTAACCAAATTGTTTCATAACCAACATACTTCCTAACTAATTAATTTTGAAAATCTTTCATAATAAACAATTAAAAATCTGAATTTTAAGCCTTTATAATTATATAATAGTTCCAAATGCATTATATAGTAGTATAGACTAGGTGAGAAAAATCAAAATTAAGAAAGATATCTTGGTTATCAAATTAGATTATTAACCACGGCGCGATTTATGTTAATTTGTGTGTGTAATTTTTATTTTTGTTATGTATATGTGGGCGTAGAGTAAATGATAGTGAAGAAAGTTGATGACTTAAATATAATTAAGTATTTAAATATTTAATAGATTGCATTTTCTTCTATAATAATAGTATTTGAGTGTAACAACATTACTCAAATTTTAAGTTAAATAAAAAAGAAAAAAAAAATCTATTAAATTACACTTTTCTCGAAACGTGTGAATTTCTCTAACTATATAGCAATACACCCATTAGAAGCATTACTTGTCTCTATACCCGACCTTATATACCGCTAAGAAAGTGTAACCCCTTTTACCTGCCCTCATTCATCGTGATCGGTACAAAACTTGTTTCGTACAAGCTGCATTCGCACGTATTAACCCATAATTGAGCTGAGCCTTAAATTTTCTACTATTAAGTAGATATCAATTATACCAAACAAAAAAAACATGTTGATGGATCTAAACACCTTGAACTTGTGTTAGATTGATACTTTGAATTATATCACTAAGTATGCGGAATCTACTTAGTAACACTTAGAAGTTTTATTGTGAGTAAGACAGTTGTATATGAACAATGTATGTAAACAAACTACTAGCTCCAATATTATTAATGATAATAATACGAGTGATCTTGATATCACTAGGGTTACGTCTTGAAGCTCTAGAAACGTGTATGACAACTTATGTCAAACCTTTAACCTAGGATCTCCTTTTATAATACAAGGAGTCCTCTTCTACAAGATAAGTATAAAGCTAATAGAATAAGATATACACAAAATCTATTCTATATTTATCTAGACGCGTTTCCTAACAGTTATCTAATAAGCAGTGGTAATATATTGTTCTTGCAGTGGTAGTGAGTTTCCACTGCAAGTACAATCTTCTGCAGTTGTAACACCTTCACTATCCGTGGTAACTATTAGTATAATTCCCAACAATCCTCCCCTAACTTATGATTAATACATAAATCAATAAGTTTCTTCAAGTATTCAGTGAACATGAGGATATGGGAATTCTTCCAAACACTTATCTTTATCTTCTTAACTCTTTATCAGCTCTCACACTTTGATCATAAATCCTTTGTATCAAATCATCTATGACTTCAGTTCTTTCCCAACATCTAAGCTTTTCTGTCAACATCACTTTCAATACTCCAGTTCTCAATGGATATTCTTTCTCAACCAGCATAAAGACATCAACTCCATCTTGAGTAGAAACATGATGTACAGAACTTGAATCATAGCATTTCCACAAAGTTCTTGTACCATGAGCTTCAAATCTCCAATACCTATCACTTGGATCAGGTTCATATAATCTTCTGAAGTGAACCCATAACTCCTTAGCTTTGACATCAACAAGTTCTTCCTTCTTAAACTGATCTTGAACAATTTTCCACAAAGTATCCAAATCTTCTCTATCACAACATCTAACAATATCTTCAAAGTCTCTGCAAATGTTTGTGACACTTCCAGTTCTGATGATCTTCCAAGCAACACCAAAACTATCAGAAAAGATCTCCCAATTAACAACTGGATAATTTGCTTGTAGAGGTTCAATATTAAGTACATCAGTCTCTATAAACAACATATTTGAAACTTGCTCTTCAGTCAACTTGCTAGAACCCTCTGTTGCTTGAGACAATCTCTGAGTCTTCAACTTCTTTGTATCTTTAGATTCAAGACTCACTCCAGTTCTTTTTGTCTTCATAGATAATGGTTCTTGATCCATTGGAATGAATTTACTATCTTGTCTTTTGATTCTATAATAAATACCTTCAACCTGTTCATGTGACATTCCTTTGAATTGAGCCATCTTCATGTTACCAACATGACAACAAAAAGTCTTCATCTCAGCAATAATATGTGCCTTTGTAAGCTTTCTTGGCTTCTTTTGACCTTTTCTAGCATCCCCAATGATTTCATCAAGAGCCTGCTGATTCTTCATTTGAATGAAATCTATAAGTTGAGCAGACATTTGTTCTTCATTCAAGGTTGTATTTGCAATAAGTTCAATGGCATTCTTCCTGATTACTTGATCATTGTTAATCAAATATCCAATCTCTTCTTCTGTAGGCACATAAGTGAATAATGGAGGTTTCTCATGTATGACAGTTGGTGAGATACTTGAAATAGGTTCTGCCATAACAGCTTCAAGTTTATCCAACCTAGTTGCTTCCATAAAGCTAGCAACTTCATCTTCCTTAATCTTTTTCTTTCTTTCATTCTCTTCAGCTTGTTGTTGCTCTGCTAATCTTGCATCAAATTTGATCTGAGCTTGTTCTTTCTTAGAGATCTTTCTTATTTGCTCTTGATCTGAAGCAACCACAATAGCTTTTCCTTTAACTGATCTTATTCTGGCAGCTTCTTCCTCTGCAGTGGTAAATTCTTGAGTAGCAGTGGGAACATTTTCACTTGCAGTGGTAATTTGTTGATCAGTTGGAACTTGTTCTGCATCAGTGGAAATTGGTTGAGCAGTTCCAACTAAATCATCAAAGTTAAAACCTGCATCAGCATCCATATCTTCAAAATCCAATTTCCTCCCCTCAGTCTCAGCAACATCATCTTTTGCTTGAGCATCATCAGAATCACTTAGCTCAGCAAAGTCTTTTCCAAAGTTTTTACTCCTCCCCTTAAGCTCTGCATCTATTTTCCTCCCCTGTTTGGAAGAATCTCCCAAAACTTTAGTAGAACTTGCAGAAAACTCATCTTGAGGTGAAGATGATGATGATACAACCTGAGATCTTTGCTTCTTGAGATTCTCAACTTCATTCTGCAATTTGTGAATCTCATCCTTCAATGTCTTCATCTCTGTGGCATGTTGTTCTTTGGTCTGTGCCAGATCTTTCTCCAGAGCTTGAACTTGCTTGACTAATTTGGTACAAATATCCATCAATTCATTTTGTTGCACACTGCCTTCATCACTTCCAACTGTGTAACCTGCTGGGAGAGGTGAATCATGAGGCATGGTTTCAAGATCTTCCCTAGTTGGACTAGGAATAGGCCTTGAACCACCACTGCTTGTTCCTAAACCAAAAGGCTCAGCAACATGCAATGTTGAGATGAGAGAAGTTGGCTGTTTAGACATTCTCTCATAAGTGTGAGTGACTGCAGGGGTATGTTGAATTAGTGGATCAACAATATTGGGTGTGTTTTGAGATGCAGCTGTGATTGGTGCATCCTCACCCTGTACTTGAGAAATTTTAGCAAGCATTTGAGGGGAAAGTGGATGAACCTCCCCATTCCAAAGTTCTGACACAACAGTTGTAACGGCTAGTCATCAGTGGAAAAAATTACACTTGCAGTGGTAACTGATGAACTAGCAGTGGTAACATTTTCACAAAAATATCAAAGAGCAGTGGTGAATAAAACATGAAAATTTGCTGCTCTTATCATAGTTTTTAGCAAACTACCAGCTATCAACGGATTTGATATGTCTTTACCATGAGCCGTTTGCTATGGACTAGCCAACTCTTGATCACATGGATGTATGGTGAGTTGATAACCTAGTTTTTGGTAAACTATCAACCATAAACGGATTTGACAAGTCTTTACCAGTAGCCGTTTGCTCTGGACTAGTTGATTCTTATGTGGATTAGACATGGTGAATCAATAACCATTTGTTGTGTGTTCATGATACACACCTTATTACTCCAATGATATGGGTTGAATGCTGCAACACAAGATAAACCTCAACTTAACCCATAGAGATTAACCCAAAGTAACTTTTTAACCAAGTTACTATTTATAAAAATATCTTCCCAAAAGTCAACCCGATAATAACCAAATTTACTCCTCCAACCTACCAAAACAAGTAGGAGTAAATATCCTTCATTAATTATAATTCGACCTTGACTTTGTATATAAAAGGGGGCTCAACATCTTTTATCTTTCATCAACAATCTTCTTCAATAAACACAAACCCTATACAGCATCATGAGTTGGTTTCCACTTATCTACATCTCCTCTGATGATTCTTCTGATGAGGAAATCAGCTACTACTCAGATTCTGAAGAACTTTCTTCTGGATGGAGTGGATATTTTCCACCAAAGTCTGCAACTGCCACATCTTCAAGCATGAAGCCAAATAAGAAGATATCAGCTGATCCAGCTCCATCTCTTGAGTTTTATTCCAGCTCTTCATCAGATGATGACAATGATCCAACCTTTGATCTTTCCAAGGAACTCCCAAAGGCTCTCACCACATCATTGACAACTGCAAAAACAACATGAAGTGGCCAGCTGTAGACAAGCCTACTCAAGCACCAAGACCTCCCAAGCAAGTTCTTGGACTTGCTTGTCCAAGGAAACAACTCTCTTTTAATGACAAGAGAAAGAAAATTTCCAAAGGTAAGCATCAGTATGAGGGAAAAGGAAAGAAACCTATGAAGTAGGTGTTAGGTTATAGGTTCATGTCAGATGTAATGGTTTTCTTGTGTGGTGACAATCTTTTGTTGATGGATGTGATGTACTTCTTCTTAATAATTAATAAAAGTACTCTTTTCTGCTTGTCATTATCACCAATCTTTCCACTGTTGTATATTAATTACCACTGTGCTCTTGATAACTCTGCATATAAGTTAGTAGAAAACCATACATACAATACAAACAATATTAGTACCCAAAAGTATCCTTGATCATTATTAGTCTTTGAATGTCCCTGCACACAAAATAAAGGAATTAGTTCCTTTTGGGGACCCAAGCCACAAATGACTTGGATCTACCTCGTGTATCAATATAATTATATCTATCAAAGGTCATTGATACACCATTGGGATTGTTTGAGGTGATGGTTCCTTTTGGTTTTCATTCCCAATGAGCTGAGGCCTTAACAGCATTATCCACATTTACCCTTTTCTTGTTAACAGACCTACCAGTGGTAACATTTGGCCTTGCAGTGGTAACTGCTGCCTTAGCAGTGGAAACTGCTGGCTTAGAAATTTTAGGTACCCACTTCTGATTATGGTTAACTTTCTTTTCAAAATAGGTCTTTTTCCCTGTTTGAATAGATTTAACAAAAGTAGTAACAGGGGGCTTAGGGTAAACTCTGTTTTTATTTCTGGCAGTGGCAACTGCTGGTCTAGCAGTGGAAATAGGTTTAATGCCAGAATGAAGTAAAACAGACCTGGGAATCATCTTGCTAAGTGGATTTGGGTGAGTTAAGTTATTAGCATTGTATCTATTCACCCAAGTATTCCCAAACACTTCCCTTCTTCCCAAGTGGTAGGTACAGCTTTTAGCTAAATGGTCAAAGCTACCACATATATGACAGGGTTTGTTATTAAACATAAAGTCACTACCAAATTGCCTAGATTTGACATGATTCCAACTCCTCATATTGCCTCTAGGAGTTGGTGACCTACTTCTGTACATCTCTGCATATCTAGTAGTGGGCCTAGTGAAATTAGGTTGTGACCTAGGCTTCTCTTTGACTACCTCAAGAATACTTCTCTTAACCTCCACTTTAACATTTTCAGGAGTACTAGGTTTAGACTCAACATTCAAATTATCATCTTTAAGAGATGAGTCACTAGCACTATCAAATACATCAACCTCAACCTGAACCTTTTCAATTTCAACTGGTTTAACAAACTTTGGTCCATAGGTCATAGGTAGATCCTGAAATTCTTCTAAACCTGTGTGAGCTAAGTCAATGCCAGGAGGTGCTGGAACACCTCTTAGAGGTGGTGGAACAGTTTTGTATCCAAGACCTGATTTAGCTTTGCTCACAATTTGGGCTTCCCAAATTTTATCAATACTCTTGGATTGATGATCCAGTGTTTGCTTAGTTATCATTATATTCTCACTAGCTACTTTAACCTTTTCTAGTTCTTCTCTAAGAACCTTATTAACAGCAACCTGATAATCTAAGTCTCTTCTTAATACTGCAATATCATCATTGAACTTAGATTCATTTGCCCTATAATGCTCTAATTGAGTTTCTAAAACACTTAGGCCTCTTTTATGATTTGATAAGTTATAATTAGTATGAGTTAACTCTATGTGTTGCTCATTAAATTGTGCTTTAAGTTTCTCATACTCTTTTAAGGCCTTACAAGATTTAGAACAAGCATTATCAATTTGTACCTCAGAGTCAGAAAAAGTCATTAGTGCCACCATTGCAGACTCTGAATCATCATCCTCTTCCTTAGTCATAAAGCTCCAATCAAAGCTCACTCCATCAATGGCCAATAGCCCCTTTGGCTCATCAGTAGTAGGTTCATTCTTCTTGTCTTGCTTGTACCAAGTTGACCTGTTGTCAAACTTCCTTGGCTTCCTACACACTCTGGCAAAGTGCCCCTTCTTATGACAATTGTAGCACTCCACCTTCTTTTTGTCAAAACCTACTGTTTCATTGCCACTGATGTTGATCTTTCTTCCAGTCTTCTTCCAAAACTTCTTTGTCCTCAAGCTTAGTAATGTCACTTGCCATTTAATGTCCATCTCCTCCATATCATCTTCATCAATTTGATCCAGATCCTCATGATTGAGGATTGAACCACCCACTTGACTTGATATAAAAGCATAAAAAGTAGTATCACTAAGCCCTGCAATCTGTCTCTTTGAGCTACCAGTGGAAACACTTCCACTACCAGTGGAAACAACAATGTTAGCACTGTCATCATCACTATCACTTTCTTCATCTGAACTATCATCAAGAGATGATGATATAAGTGCTACACTACCAGAACTTGAGCTTATTTTGCCAGCTTTCTTCAATCTTTGTTCAATAACCTTGAAGTTATTGTACAAGTCATTAAGTTTCATGGTCTCCAACTCTGGCTTATCTTCCCACACAGCAACATTGGTTCCAAACTCAGAGGGTAAGCTTTTTAAGAATTTTAGATTGAGGTCTTCCTTTTCCACCTCAATTCCAAAGACAGTGAGTTGAGAAATAATCTTTTGTAGCCTTGTGAAGATGCTATCAAGAGATTCATTACTTGATGACCCAAAGTTTTCATAAGTTTGCTTCAGCAGAGTCTTTTGAGTCTTCTTGGTAGAATCATTACCACCAAAAACTTCACAGATCTCATCAAAGAGAGTCTTTGCAGTCTTGAACTTGCTGAATGCTACAACTTGATCTCTTGGAAGTGTCATCAGCAACAGACCTCTGGCCTTCAAATCATTCTTCAGTTGAAGTCTTTCATCATTAGTAACAGGTCCAGTGTTGACCTTAATTACTTCCTTGCCACCAACCATCTCTGAAGTAGAGCTTGGTTTGAAAGAATTTCCAACCATGATGATCTCCCAAAGTGTGTAATCTTGGACCATAAAGAATTGTTCTATCATTAGCCTCCACATCTCAAAGTCATTCAACTTAAGCTTTGGAAGCTTAGCAGCAATGTTTGAGTTACTGGTTTCTGTCTCCATTGAATCTTCTGAGTGAACTTGAGTCTTCTACATCAAAGTATCAAAGCCTGGCTCTGATACCACTTGATGGATCTAAACACCTTGAACTTGTGTTAGATTGATACTTTGAATTATATCACTAAGTATGCGGAATCTACTTAGTAACACTTAGAAGTTTTATTGTGAGTAAGACAGTTGTATATGAACAATGTATGTAAACAAACTACTAGCTCCAATATTATTAATGATAATAATACGAGTGATCTTGATATCACTAGGGTTACACCTTGAAGCTCTAGAAACGTGTATGACAACTTATGTCAAACCTTTAACCTAGGACCTCCTTTTATAATACAAGGAGTCCTCTTCTACAAGATAAGTATAAAGCTAATAGAATAAGATATACACAAGATCTATTCTATATTTATCTAGACGCGTTTCCTAATAGTTATCTAATAAGCAGTGGTAATATATTGTTCTTGCAGTGGTAATGAGTTTCCACTGCAAGTACAATCTTCTGCAGTTGTAACACCTTCACTATCCGTGGTAACTGTTAGTATAATTCCCAACATATGTTTATGTTATCCGGAAAAAAACGAGTCTCTCTCAGATATACGCAGTCTAACTGAAGCATCTCATGACCTTTTTCGACTCTTTCTCTCACTATCCTCAAATGTGTAGCTAGTAAGATTTGAACACTAGACAACTTGTAGGGAAGTTACATGTCTTTTATTATTGGGCCTATATACTTCTATGTATTGTTAGTCGATATATTGAGTCTATGTAATATTAGTATGGGCTACGGCCCAAGTCTAGAATGTTCTTTGTAAGGTATTTATATACCGGTTTGCCTTTCATGAATACAACTGTTTCATTAGATACTTTGAACCAAACCCTACTAATTCTTTTTTAAGGATAATCATGTCTGGATCTACTCCACCGCCACCTGTTCTTCTCTTGTCCGACAAACTCATGACGATCAACAATATACCCACTCTTGTTCCAGTCAAGTTGGATGTTGAGGAGATGAACTACTCCTCCTGGACTTACTTTCTTAAGCATATATGCAAAGGACACTTTATTTTGGATCACTTACTAGGCAAGTCAACTAATGATGCAACTTCAAGTGCTCCCGATGCCGAATGGTTGAAGATTGATACTATTGTTCTTTCTTGGATCTTCATTACTTTGTCTCCAACGCTTCAACAACGTCGTGTTAATGCGGATCCTCAAACGACCAGGGAGGCATGGGACATGCTTGCTTCAATTTTCAATGACAATACGCGCTCTCGCTCTATTGCATTGAAGGCCGAACTACGTGCTCTTAAACTTGGGGATTTAAGTATTGATGCTTACTTTCGGAAGATTGAAAACATGGCAACTATATTATCAAGTTTGGGTTCTCCTCTTAGCGATGATGACATTGTTACTTTTTCCTTGGAAGGGTTGCCCGCGAAGTATGATAGTGTTTCCACTATCATTGCTTATCGCGAAGTTTTTCCAAATCTTAAAACGGTTTGATCAATGCTTACAATGGAGGAGATGCGTTTAAAGACTCGCGGACTAGATACTCTTGTTGATTCTAGCTCTTCATCACCAATGGTTTTATTGGCTAACTCGAATTCAAACATGAGGCGTGCCACTAATTCTAATGAAAAGGTGAACAAACCTTGTTTCCTTTTTGCTCAAGGATTTTGTCGGTTTTGTGTGCATTGTAAGTTTTTACATGATGGCATTCATGGTAATCCTTCTAAGCGCCCTTCCACTGTTAATGATGCTGGATGCAATAACTTATCTTCTCAAGACTTACTTACTCTTCAAAATCTTTTGGCTAAGATGAGGACTACCAACGGTGTGAATGGAGGGGTTCCTCAATCAGTTAACAATTTGACTTCCCCTACTGGATCGCAACCCTTGGCCTGTTTTGCAGCTCCTCCAGGATTTCCATCTCAACAGGCCCATGTTTTTTCCCAAGCCTAACAGCATACTAATACACATATGCATGGGGGTATTACTGGGGGTCAATATGTTCACCAGGGGGTTACTTTACCCCAGGCAGTTCACTAGGTGTTCCAGGGGGTTCAACAACCGGTCCACATTCAACAGGGGGTTCGTTTATGCCTTGCGGTTCACAGGGGGTTCACGGGGGTTCCACCACAGGTTGCCAGCAGGTCCACAGTGCAACAGCAGGTCCATCGCAGGAGTTGACAAGGGTATTACAGGGGTTCAATGTCTATTGACAGGGGGTTCGCAACAGCCTACAAATAATATGCATGGTTCACAGCAGGGTCAAGAAACTCTTTTACCTCATGCTTTCACTACTGAGACTCTTCAAGCTCCCACAGATGGTAATTGGAATATGGATACAGGTGCGTCCTCTCATCTTAATGATTATATCAATTGTCTAAATGATGTTTTTAATTCGTGTATTTATCCCTCTGTTGCGGTTGGTGATGGGCATTATATTACTGTCATCAACTCTGGCCATAGCATTTTGTCAACTCCTACGCGTCCCCTTCATTTAAATAATGTTTTAATTACTCCTAATATTGTCAAAAATTTAATCTTTGTCCGTCAATTTGTCCATGATAATTATTGTACAGTTGAGTTTGACCCTTTTGGTTTTTCTGTTAAGGAATTTCAAACGCGTCGGGTGCTGCTCCGCTGTGATAGCAACGACGATCTTTACCCAGTCACTCAGCCATCCACCGTTGCGCATGCTTTTCTAGTGAGTCAGTATACGTGGCATCAGCGTCTTGGACATCCAGGAAGTGAAGTGCTACGTCGTGTCCTTTCAAGTAGTTCTATTTCTTGTAATAAAGAGAAGTCTCCCGTTCTTTGTCATGCTTGTCAGCTTGGCAAACACGTGAAACCTCCATTTGTCAGTTCTAGTAGTTTGGTTCAGTTGTCTTTTGATATTGTACACTCGGACTTGTGGACTTCCCCAATTCCGAGTCTTTCTGGTTTCAAATATTATGTCTTATTTTTAGATCATTATTCTCAGTTTGTTTGGGTTTATCCTTTAGTTAATAAATCTGATGTTTTGTCTAAATTTAATTTGTTTTGTAGCTTTGTTCGTACTCAATTCAAATGTGAAATTAAGTCTTTTCAGTGTGACCATGGTGGGGAATTTGATAACCAAGCTTTTCATAAGTTATTTTCTGATAATGGGATTCAATTTAGATTCTCTTGTCCTCGTACCTCTCAACAAAATGGGAAATCCGAGAGAATGATTAGAACCATAAATAACCTAATTCGTACTTTGTTATTTCAAGCACATCTTCCTCCTAATTATTGGACAGAGGCTCTTAATATGTCTGATTATCTTTTAAATATCTTACCATCACGTGCCATTGATAATGAAGTCCCTTTTACTCGCCTTTTTGGGTTAAAGCCTGACTATAGTCTTTTACATACCTTTGGATGTCTTTGTTATCCTCACATTGATACTAATAACAAACTTGGCGCTCGGGCTACACCTTCTCTTTTCTTAGGTCATGCCACGAATCATCGTGGTTATCGTTGTTTAGATTTGAACACCAATAAAATTATTCTTTCACGATGTTACCTTTGATGAAACTGTTTTCCCCGTTTGCCACAAAGTCTTCCTTTTCTCCCACTCCAACTACCAGTTATTCTTATGAATTTTTGGATGACTCGTCTAATGTCATCTCTAATATTCTAAGATTCTCTCCCACCACTACACCCACTGTTGTTACACCTGATGCACCTGTCGAGCCTCTTAGTCCATCTCTTGTGCCTACACCAATGCCTCACACACCAGAAACACCACACACACCACCTACACCTGTTGTTACTCACGACTCACCACCTCCTCTACTTCCACAACCAACAGGTTTGATTCACCCCATGGTCACACATTCTCGTGTCGGGATTACTCGTCCCAATCCTCGTTATGTTGGTCATGTATCTACGATTTCTCCTTTACCTTGGTCTTCTAGTGATGCGTTTCATAATTCCAATTGGCGAAATGCTATGTGTGAAGAGCACGATGCACTTATTAAAAACAAAACTTGGACTCTTGTACCAAAACCCCCATATGTGAATGTTATCCGTAGTATGTGGCTGTTTCGTCACAAGTTTTTATCTGATGGAACCCTTAGTCGATATAAGGCTCGTCTTGTGGCCAATGGTAGTAATCAGATAGAGGGTGTGGATGTTGATGAGACTTTTAGCCTGGTTGTTAAACCCGGAACTATTCGGACAGTTCTTAGTTTAGCTATTTCTAGACATTGGCATGTACATCAGCTGGATGTCAATAATGCTTTTTTACATGGGGATTTGGCTGAAACAGTTTATATGTATCAACCACCTGGGTTTCGTGATCATGTTCATCCTGATTATGTTTGTTTATTGCAGCGTTCTGTGTATGGTCTTAAACAGGCTCCTCGGGCATGGTTTCAGCGCTTTGCTAATTACATTACTACTGTTGGATTTTTACCTAGTCGCTGTGATTCATTGTTATTTATTTATAAACAGGGTGATGATACTGTGTTTTTGTTACTTTATGTGGATGATATTATGCTCACTGCTTCGTCTGATAGTGTATTACAGCAAATCATTGCTTCCTTACATAAGGAGTTTGTTATGACAGATTTGGGTGCTCTTAATTATTTCTTGGGTGTTTCTGTTACTCGTGACTCTTCAGGGATGTTTTTGTCACAGCGTAAGTATGCTCTGGAGATATTGGAGCGTGCACATATGGTTGGTTGTAACTCTTCTAGGACTCCTGTTGACACAGAGTCTAAATTGGGTGCTGATGGTGATCCTGTTTCTGATCCTAAGTTATATCGGAGTATTGCTGGTTCTTTACAGTACCTTACCTTTACTAGACCTGATATTTCATATGCCGTGCAGCAGATTTGTCTTTTCATGCATGATCCTTGGGAAGCTCACTTCTCGGCTCTTAAACGGATTTTGAGGTATGTTCGGGGTACATTAGATTATGGTTTGCAGCTGTTTTCTTCATCAACTTCTTCATTGGTTGCTTATTCTGATGCTGATTGGGCTGAATGTCCTACTACTCGGAGATCGACTTCAGGCTATTGTGTTTTTCTGGGCAATAATCTTTTCTCCTGGTCCTCTAAGCGCCAACCGACGCTTTCTCGTTCCAGTGCTGAGGCAGAATATCGTAGGGTTGCAAATGCTGTTGTTGAGACTTGTTGGTTGAGGAATCTTTTACGTGAGTTGCATACACCTTTGTCTTCTGCTACGCTGGTCTACTGTGATAATGTTCGTGCAGTTTACTTATCTTCTAATCCGGTTCAGCATCAACGTACGAAGCATATAGAGATTGATATTCATTTTGTACGGGATTTGGTTGCTGCTGGTCAGGTTCTAGTGCTTCATGTACCATCCCGTTATCAGTATGCAGATATTTTTACCAAAGGTTTACCATATGCTTTGTTTCAGGAGTTTAGGACTAGTTTGAGTGTCCGGTGTCCTCCCGCTCCAACTGCGGGGGAGTGTTAGTCGATATATTGAGTCCATGTTGTTAATACAAATATCGCCTAAACACGTTATTTATATTTTACGATCTTTGCTAAGTTTTGTTAATGACAAAGTATGAACCTTTGTTTATAGTAATAACATCACTTTAGTTTTAAGTCTTGTATAACTAGATTTTACATTTCTCTTTTAACATAACATTGTTTTTATTTCTTAATATATTATACATCACATCATGCATTTATGGAAAGCTTATGTGTTTGACTCTCCATAAGACTTCTTACACAATTGTGTGTTTGACTAACTTGATGTGACATTGCTTGATTGGGAAAGAGTTCTTGCATGTTTTCCTATCAGTGCTGGCGGAACCCTCAGGGTACATGGGCGGAACCCATTCTAAGGTTCCGCCGGATCCGCCAGACTGCTGGTTGGTTTGGCTATAAATACCAAGCCACTTGCAAGAATTCACCCATCACTTTAGGACATATATTTCACATATATTTTCAACTAACTCAGTAACATTTGACTTGTGTGATCCTCTTATGTAGCAAGGGAGTTCACAAGTTCATCCAAGAAGTTACAAGTTTCAACTCTAAAGTTGCAAGACTTATTAGCTTTGTTATGTATAAGCTTTGGTAGTTTATACTTCATTTGATTGTGTGTAGAAGTGATCGGTTAGTATTTTAGGCCTGAAAATACAAAGTGTGATGGGAGTTGTTGTACCCTTGTAAAAGAACTAACGGGAGTGGTTGTACCCTTGTAAAAGAACTCGACATCTAGTTTAGTGTCGGTAAAAGTGTAAGCGATGATGGGAGTGGTTGTACCCTTGTAAAAGAACTCGACATCTAGCTTAGTGTCGGTAAAAGTATAAGCGACGTTGTGAAGGTTTCTCCACCGGGAAAGGAGCTTGTTGATTAGTGCTTATAACTCTCGAGTTGGAAACTCGGGGCATGGATGTAGGGCAAGGAAAAAGAGTCCTTGTAGCCGAACCACGATAAACAATCGTGTTGTGGTTTGATCGTTTCTTTCGTTGTCTTTGCTTATTACATATTGTCTTTAGTTAGAATTGTTAACTACACGTAAAGCTTTTCAAAGAATCAAACAAGTAATTTGAGTTTATATCTTTAAACAAACGTAAAGTTTTTAAAAGATAATCAAGTTAAAAAGCGGTAAACTATTCAACCCCCCTTCTAGTTTTCCACAATTGGCATCAGGAGCTACGTTACTCAAGATCTTTAAAATATATTGTATTTTAAAACTTGGATCGATCCATGGATTTTGAAAATCTCAAAGAAGGGCAACCTATTCAAAACCCACCGCTATTTGAAAAAGAAAACTTCCTTGAATGGAAAAATATATTTGAAAACTATGTGAAATCAATTGATCAAGATCTTTGGCATATTATTTCTATTGGTGATTTCAAATCAACGAAAACAAGTTTTGAAAATCAAAATGATTATCTTAAGTTTGATAAAAACACTAAAGCTAAATTAATGATTTATAAAGCTTTACCGAGAATTGAATATGAAAGAATGTATTTTTGTCAAATGGCTAATGATATTTGGAAAAATATAATCAACTTTCATCAAGAAATATGTCAAGTCAAAGATGATCAATTTGATCTTACCTATGAATTAGAAGTTTTAGAAAAACTAATAGATAGACACTTAGTAGAAGTTAATACATGTGCTACTAGTTTAAATGTTTTAAATGAAGGTACAAGTGAAGATGAGTACGTGTGTCTTGATGAACTTGCTTGCGAATCATGGAATGAAACGGATGTAGACAAAGACAATGATCCGGTGGGTGATTGTCAATTTATTGAAACAACAAGCAAGGTACATGTTGAAACCAAACATTTTTGCTTTGACACATTTATCTTAGAATTTTCCAAATTAGAAAATGAGTCTAAACTTTTAGGTAACATGAACCTAAAAACTATCTTTAACTATAAGTCTTCAAAATCTTTTGTGAATAATTTTGAAAAGGAAATCTTGTTAGAAGATAAAATGTCTAGACTTGAGAGTAATGTTGAAATTTATTTTGAATGTAAATTATGTCTAGATTACAAACATGAGATTAAAAAGCAAAATGAGAAAGGAAAAATGTTAGCTAAATTTGATGAAAGCTCAAAATCTCTTGAAAGATTGTTGAGGAGTCAAAGGTTGTTTAAAGATAAAACCGGATTAGGATTTAACTCAAAAGCACCATCAACTAGTAAAACAAAGCAAGTAAAATTTGTTAAACCTAGAAGAGAGATTTAGAGATAATTTAATCTCTAATAGAAACTCATGATAAAGGATTAAGAATATCATGTTCTATGCTTTTATATGATTATCTAACCTTCTTGGATACATGAGTAATTGAGTTTCCAAGCGTGTCGTCAAACCAAGATTTTACGCTTTGTGTTTATCCTCTTGATAGCATCTCTATGCAATTTAAAAGGTACGCATTACTTCAACTTGACTTTGATTGTCTCTTATTTCTAGCATTATGTGTTGTAGTATGTGTTATTAGTAGTATTCTAAAGTGTTTACCTGCTATTAGTAATAACAAAGATTAGATTCTCTGCGACAAGGAATTTCGTCATTAGTACTAGTAGGAGATATAAGGTGTTTCGGTTCTTTAACCGTCAAGAGATAAACACGAGAAACTCTTGAGTGAGTCTCACTCAACTCTTGCTTACAAGTGAGCTAACTAAGAATTTCCTAAGTGATAAAATGTCTAACACTTTTGTGATGCTTGCAAATCAAACCTTTGTAAAACAACATTATTAAACACCATACTTTGGGTCTTAAATTGTGTTTTACTTCAACCACTCCTTTATGATAATTTCACATAAAACATACAAGGTGAAATAAATCACATTAGCATACATTAGGATGTGTGGAAGAAAATGAGTTTTCAACATCTAGGATTTACACATCAAATGTGACACTTAGTCTTATGATGTTGTACCTCTTGGACTTTTTCAAAACAAATAAAGTTCATAGTGTCGTAAGTAAGGAAACCCAAAGAGTCGAAGAGTCGTTGAATATAACATTTAACGAGAGATCACCTCCTTCTAAGATATCATCTTTGGTAGATGATGACTTAGTCGAAAGTCCAATGATGGCAAGACAAGTATGTTGTGTAAAACATTAAGGATAAAGGTTCAAAATAACATCTTCTCACCTTAAGTCAAACATTGAATCAAGTAAAATTGACATAAGTTATAAAACTTGATTCATAGGTCATAGTTGTGTCTAAACAAATTCAACAAAAACAGTTTTTGGAATTTAGAGTAAAACAACTAGTGAAACAAAATAGATTTTTCAAAGTAATCATGTGATTATAGTGCCAATATTTGAAAGACTTTTTGATAATAAAAGCAAGCCCCAAAAGCAAGGGATTTTAACTTAAAGACATTCCTAGTTACTCTCTTGTTATCAATGGTTAAGTTATTGATGACTTATCAAGAATGAGATTAGTAAATCCGTAGTTAAAACTAAACGTAGAGAAATGTTCAGAAGACTACTTGTTCTCATAACAATTAGATTCAACGTTATGTTTGGTGCTTATCTATGTGCTCGTTTTAGAAAAGGTTTTAAAACGTCTCTTTTGGAAGAGAGTGTTTGGATACGTCAAAAGATACTACACAAGGATTATGGTATCCCAAAGGAACGGGAATAGAAACCATAAGTGTACACCAAGTTGAATTATGTCGGTGATTAAGATAAGAGAAAAAGCACAAGTTGTACTTGCACTTTTATGCTTTCTTACCAAATGATTCTCAAAGAAGCTTAAAGCTCTCAAAACGGCATTGGACGAAAAAGCATGTCAACAAACTCCTTGAGATCAAGCAAACTCACGTCAACAACGGAATCCCTCGTTTCAACAAAGGAAGCGTCAACGTCAGCGTCAATCCAATCCATAATGCTCTTAGAATGACATAGTGAGATTCATCGTCATTGCATTGATAAAAATGTTCATTGAGGAACATCTCAACCAATAACGTCCATTACAATAACCACATTGGTAGACACTCTTTCAAAACCTCTTGGATTAGGATCATTCAACTTTTATAGACCTGGTGTAGGACTTATGAAACCTAAATTCTTAGTTTTGAACACTAGAGTATGATCACAATAATCATAACAAATCTTCTTTGTTTGTCTGCTGAACCGGCGGAACCCTCAACCTCAACAGGCGGAACCAAGTTTTCGGTTCCGCCATATCCGCTGAACCTGCAGTTTTTTTTATTTCAAATTCAAAACCAAACACCTTCTTAACTTAATCATTCACTTTTCAAACAGCCATCACCCTCTCAAAAACACATAACCATACGAAATTTAGGGCTTTCACTCTGACCTCTTCAAATCCAATCAATTTTGTAAGTGTTCTAATCATAATTGCATTTTTGATTCAAGTATAACATTTTCATTTACATTCATTAACTAGAATCTTAGGGTTTATGCATAGAACTTTTTGATTCATGAAAAACTTGGTTGCTAACCAATCATGTCTTCCATTAGTTAAGAATTGTATCCTTTTTGTTGTTATTTTGATTTGCCAAACACACCAAGTGCATTGTCTTTCAAAAATTACCATCCACAACTAGGACATAACTCTTCACCACATTGTTAAAACAAATGAAAAACGTCATTGAAACATCACTTGCATATTTTCTCTTGAATGCTTGGGGATACATAACTAATATGTATTTTCGGGTACATTCAATCGAAGACACATTCAATTAGGAGCGTTTTGGTTATCTTTTGTTTTTATAACAAAATTTGCATAACAAAACAATTTAGGCATCAAAATGAGTCAAGATAACCAAGTCTCCACATTGTTTTCATATAGGCTTATACTAGAACATCCACATTATAAAAGTCATTAATTTAAACTTAAATTTTGTGTTTTCTAGGAATCAACATGCCTCCCGCAACATTCTCCGATCATAAGGAAACTCTTAAGTACTTACCCAAACACCATAGGACCAAAGGCCTTACTAAAGATCAAGTTGAAACCTTTAAGAGTCTAGAAAAACGCTACAGTCATGAAGGAAGAACCATTGATCCATCCTTTCTAAAAGGAACATCCATTCGCCAAAACTTTGTCGCAATCAACTTTGATTGCCTCCTAGACATAGATGAGCAAATTTGTCCTAGGTTTATCTTAGAATTCTATGCAACCATAAGCCTTTTCTTCGATGACGATGGTGAATTCTCACTAACCTTTACAACCAATCAAATATCAAACATCATACCCTTGAAAGATTTTGCAACAATTCTTGGTGTCCCTAATGTTGGTACATGTCTCTACACAGATAAGTGGCCCCTTTCTAGTCTTGATTCTATTGAGCGTTATCATCCATATGACACTCCTCTTGCTAATAAGGAAGTAATTCGTGAGCATCTCTTTGTTAGGACCTCAACAACTAAGAAGAATCGTTCGGGAAATAAGGTAGATAAGGACCCTTTTGGTATGGAACTCAATGAGCTTAAACCTCAATTTAAGAAATGGGAAGAAATTCTTAGAGCCAACGTTATAAGTTCCATAGGAAATAGAGATCATGTCAACACATGTCTTAGCTACATGCTCTATAGTATTTCCACCGGTCAACCTTTTAACTTAGCCTATTACCTAGCCAAAAGAATGGCCGACATACCCTTGGTAGGAACAACCGCTCTTCTTTATGGAATGCTTCTCACCCGCCTCTTTAGAGTAATCTCACCCATTCCTCCTAATGATAAGGGAATATGCCCTGACTATTCTCTCGTTCCTCACATTTTCGTCCCTCTAAGTGATAAAGAGTCTTCAAAGCAAAGGGCAAGCGTACTCGCTCACCCTCACCATCATCATCATCATCATCCTATATGAGCGATGACGATAAACTTCCTAACTCTAAGCTACCCCCTTTAGACTACCTTCAAGAACTCCCCGTCATTAGCAATGCATCCGAAGAATTCAAGCAAACCAAAGGAATTTTCAAGTGCTTTGGAAGGTACCTAAGAAAGCTCAATAAGAAGATAGACCGGTTGTGAGATGTGTGATTAAGGAGTGTTTGGCTTATGAAGGGTTTAGTACTTTGTATGTGTTAAACTATGTGATTTGTATTGTTTCTCACTTCCATGCTTTATTACTTTTGTCGGATTATGTTTTGTATGAGCCTTTATGCATATTGACAATATTTGGAGTGTTTGTCAATTTTTTATACTTATGGAATATTTCACTAAGTTTAGTGAAAATCGCTAGCACCCGGTCAAAGTCCTATGATATGAATGTCTACATGTCCAATTTTTGCATTTCCTAATCAGACATATAATAAATTTTCATTTTTAAGAGTTTTCGAAAAATTTGAAAATCGTCTCGCGGGTCAAAATAGTGGACTTCCATGTTTTTCAGGTCTGGCGGATCTGGCGGCACCCTCAAATGGGTTCCGCCAGTGTAAATTCTGGGCAACCCAGAAATGGCCTAACGGACCAGACGGAACCCAAAACAGGGTTTCGCCTGTGTTTCGCGAGGGTTCCGCCAGTCACCTGCAGAAAATTTTTGTCATTTTTCTTAATTTCAAAATTTGTAAAGTGTCAAATCATTATCTTTAGTGAGAAACATCTTCCCTTACCTCCAATAACCATATTAGAACAACTCTCACTCACTAAAACAATTAGGAAGTCACTTTCCGCCAAAAATTCAAATTCAAACATAACTTACCCACGGAACCCTTTTAAAGGATCCTTCAAACCATTGGAACATTTTCAACCAAATCACTTCCCATGATCACAAAGCATTGACTGCATAAGTTGTTCTTTCACTCCACCCAATTCCATTGGATTGACATCCAATGATTTGACATGTTCTTGGAAATTTTCTAAATCATTAGAAACCTCAACATTTGTATGGTAAAACATCAAATCCAAACACCCCTTCCAACATCTCTTCCACTCTATAAATTTGACAATTTTGCAAACACTTCAAATCACACCATCACTATCAAAAATCCCTTCTCTTAAAGCTTCAAAACCTCACTTTTGAAATGACTAAATCAAAAACCTCATCCGAATCATCAAAATCCCTTGCAAAAACCATTAGGATTAGTATAAAGCCGTGTTGCTTCAACAAAACCATCAAATCAAGCTCATCATCATCAAGTGATGCATCACTTGACATCTTTTCACCTATCCAAGATTTCCTTAACCTTACTACCTCAACACCATCCTCAACACCTTGCAATACCAATGTGATCACTATTCAAGATTTGCTTAATCTTGCTACTCCAACACCCTCTCCAACACATTGCAACACCAACATAGCCACTATTCCGTCACCAACTAGACCTTCAAGTGATTCAACATCACCTTCTCAACAAACTAAACCATCAAAAACTCCATCACCTCAATCACCAACACTTACACCAATGGAACTTTTCCATACACCACCAACATCACCACTACCCTATTTGGAAACATTAGAAGATCTATCACCTAAATCATCAAGCCTACCATCCTTGTCACTTTTTGACACCATTGCTCAAATGGAAACCCAACAACAACCTAGTGAGCAATTAGATGATGAACCCCATCAACCATCATTGGTAGAACGGTTGGCTTACCGTTATGCTAGACCATCAATTTTTTCCAAATGATCAAGGTCATACACACTCACAATCATTTGTGTTTTACCCAATATACAAAGACCTTCATGGTAATCCTTCCGGAGAACCAAGCTTTCGTCATTTTGTTCAAAATCAACAACCACAACAACAACAACCACCACAACAAGCACAACCACAACAAGAACCACCACAACAACAACAACCACCACCACAAGAGCATTCCCAACACTTTGAATCTCTATTTCCTTCGTATAAGAAAATAGAAGTATCCATTTGGGAAAAATCTCCAAACCTTAATGATGAGATTGACACTCATTTAAACCACATTCATGCCTTCAAACGTATGGTTGACTCTCAAATCAACCATATTATGGTTTTACAAACAACGTTACACTCATCTAGTGAAGGAACCAAAAACACCTTATTGGGATATAAAAGATCAAGGTACTTCTGTATGTCAAAGTACTGCTGCATGAAGAATAAAGTCAAAGTACTGCTGAAGATAAAAGTCAAAGTACTGCTATTTAATGAAGAATGTTTAACGTACTTCGAAGGAAACAAGGACTTATGTGCAATATTAGTTAAAGGATTAATGTGTAATATTGAACGAATATTCTAGAAAATTAGTTAGGGATAATGACTTATCGTTCAAGTTATATGTTGTAAACCGACTTAATGTTATCTATATAAAAAGCCTTAAGAGGTATTAGTCGGTATATATGTTTTAGAGTTGTTCAAAGTCGATAAATAGTTAGGGATTGTTAGTGAATCTGTGTAACAAAGCAGATTCAAAGTTTGATTAATATAAAAGTTCTTCTTAAGCTTTGTGTTAGTAGATTCCGCATACTTTACAAGGTTAAACAGTGTTTCAATATTAATAGTGTTAAGTTTACTTAATATTATTAAACCTTTACAAGCTACAAAGTAGTTTGATCAGAGTATATCGATCCAACAAGTGGTATCAGAGCTTGTGTTGGAAACTCTGATTAAGAAGAAAAACCTTTAAACTGATTTTACTACAAACCCTTCAAGATGTCGACAGAAGTTGCACCTGCTCCCTCAATCACTGCTGTCAGTTTTCCAACTGTTAAGAAGGGGGAATATGACTTATGGGCCATGAAGATGAGGCAGTACATTGCCATCACAGACCATACTCTATGGGATGTGATTGTCAATGGTAACATGCAAATTGATGAACCAGTAGAGGTACCTGGACAACCAACACCACCTAAACCAACCATACCTGCTGCTACCAAAAGAAATCAAGACAAAGCTCTCAACATACTGCTTTCTGCTATTCCTGATGGTCACCTATTAAAGTTTCATGATGCCAAGGATGCCAAACAACTATGGGCTGCAATTAAGAAGAAGTTTAGAGGTAATGATGCTTCCAAGAAGATGCATAGGAACTTGCTGAAGCAACAATTTGAAACTTTCGCTGTTGGTGAAAGAGAAGGTCTTGATTCTGCTTATGAAAGATTCCAAAATCTTTTGAGTATGCTAGAACTATATGATGCTGAAGCATCAGTTGAAGATGCTAATTTGAAGTTCTTGAGAAGTTTGCCATCAGCATGATATGTAGTTGCTACTATGATCTGAGGACAACCAGGGCTGGATACAATGGACTTTGATGATCTCTACAACAATCTGAAGGTGTATGAGCATGAGATGAATAGTACTACAGGTTCAAGCACACATCAAAAACCTCAAAACATTGCTTTTGTATCTTCTGAAAACAGAAGCAGTACTTCTAACAAAGGTACTGCTTATCCTGTCCAAAGTACTGTGACTGAAACTCAGGTTCCATGTACAACTATGGTCACTACCAATTCATCACAATCAATTACCCCCACCTCAGATGATGTTCTATGTTCATTCTTTGCTCAACAAGCATCTCTACCTGTCACCTATCAAGAGGATGTATTGCAAATAGATGATGATGCTTTGGAAGAAATTGATATCAGATGGCAAGTTTCCATGCTCACTGCAAGGACCAAGAAGTATGTGAATAAGACAGGAAAAGGCATCAATTTCAGAGCTAAACATGGAATAATATTTGATAAGTCCAAGATTGAGTGCTTCAACTGTCAAAGGACTGGTCACTTTGCAAGGGAATGCAAATTTGCAAAGTATCAAGCAAACAAGATGATTGAACCACCCAAGCCTGAAAGAAAAAAGATTCCTATTACTGAACCAAAACCAAAAGCTTTGGTTGCTCAAGAGAATCTGTCAGAGATTGATTGGTCCAATGAGTTTGATGATGAACCTGTAACCTATTCAATGGTTGCATTGGAAGACTGGAGCACATCATTTTATGAAGAGCCTGGATATGCTGCTTTGGAGTCAAGAGATGGTCTAGGAAGCTTTGATTGGAGCATGGAGTTTGAAGAAGCACCTATTCAGCTTGCTATGGTAGCTACTTCACCAAGTTCATCCACTAGCTCTGAGGTATGCTCTAAGTGCAATGATATGTATCAAAAGTTACTTAGTGAATATGTAGCTGAAAGAGATAAATTTCAAAAGGCTAGGGCTGAAATAACTGGCTATCAGTTGACTTTAGAATCAATGTAGGCCAAAATAATTACACATGAAAATAATGAAGTAGCATGGGCTGAAACATATAAGCAACATGAATACCTAGTTAAGTTAAGTGAATGGAAACTAGGATGTAAGGTGTCTGAACTAGAGAAAGTTACTACTGAGAGAGATAAGTTATTAGAAAAACTTGCTGTTTGGAATGAATCAGGTCTGTCACATGTTCAATTTGTTGAAAAGCAAAGAACATCAAACATTAAAACCGGCCTAGGTTATGATAATGATAGCAATGAAGGCATTCCATTTAAGGGTAAGGAACTAAATCTTACAGTAGATACCTCCACTAGTGATGAAAAGTTCATAAGTTTAGATGAAAATACTTCTAGTGATGAGGAATACCCTAGTCCAACACCTCCTGAATTTAAGAAAGAAAAGGGATATAATGCAGTTCCTAATCCCCCAGGTAGCTTTCAACCACCTAGAAAAGATGTTTCTTGTTATGGGGTAGATAATCTAGAGTTTAGGAAGAAGCTTAAAAGTCAATCTAACCCTGAAACTTTAGAAAAATCTGTTGAAGCACCTAAGGTTGATGAGAAAAAGTTTTAAAAACAAGCAGTACCTTCAAATACTTTTCAAAGTACTGCTGATCACTCAGCAGTACCTTAGAGAAAATACTTTCAAAATACTGCTAATTTTAGAAAACCTTATGGAAAGTGATTTGGGGATATTGGTCCAAAGGTCTGTTATGTATGTTACAGTCCTCATCATTTGATTAAAGACTGTGATTATCACTCAGAATGCTTAAGTAAATATCCAAAGACCAGAACTGCACAACAAAGTCATAGGGAGAACAAGCCAAGGGACAACAAACCAGTTTGGAATTATACAAATAGGGTTAACCATAGTAATTTCTCAAAAAACAAATAGGGTTAACCCAGTACCTTCACAAAGTACTGATAGAAAGTACCCTAACCAAGATGTTTCTAGCAAACACTCAAGTGTAAGACCTAGGAAATTCAACTACTACAAACCTAGAAGGCCTTACAACACATGAAAAGATGCTAGAACACAAAACCCAACTCCTAAAGTTGCAACTAAATGGGTTAAGAAAGAAAGTACTGCTGGGGAAGAACTAGTACTTTCAGAGGTTAAGGGTGAAAAAGGGAAAATTGATCATGATAAATAAACAGTTTTGGAAACAAAAACCTTAATTCTTGATCATGTTTTCAAAGACAGTGGTGATTACATACTCAAAAATTTTGAGTATGTCACTCCACAAGGGGAACACAAGTCAGTAATGGCTTGGGTTCCTAAAAATAACTAACCTTTTTCATGTGTATGTAGGGCAACCCAGAAGAGGAGCTTAAAGATCATCTTATTGTAGATAGTGGTTGCTCTGGAAGTATGACAGGAGAAAAGGAGTTCTTGTCAGATTTTAAAGCTTATTTTGGAGGAAAAGTTGCATTTGGGAATGATCCTGATGGAGGAAGAATAACTGGCAAAGGAACTATCAAGGCAGGAAACATTGATTTTGAGGATGTTAGATATGTGAAGGAGCTCAAATTCAATCTTTAGTCAGTCTCTCAGATTTGTGATAAGAAGTACCCTGTGTTATTCTTTGACACAGAATGTCTTATACTTTCTCCTGATTTCAAGTTAGAAGATAGAAACTTGGTGATGCTGAGAGCACCAAGAACTAATGATGTGTACAGCATAGATGTAAAGAATGTCAATTCTGCTGAAAGAGCAACATGTTTGATTGCGAGAGCAACAATGGAAGAAGCACATCAATGGTATAGAAGATTGGGGCATGTAAATTTCAAGAACATCAATAAGCTGGTCAAAGGAAATTTAGTTAGAGGTTTACCTTCTAAAACATTCAAGAATGATCACTCATGTCTTGCTTATAAGAAGGGTAAACAGCACACGGCTTCCTGTAAGAAGATTGATGAGAAAACCATTAGAGAGCCTTTAGAATTGCTGCACATGGATCTGTTTGGACCTGTTTCAGTTGTTAGTCTGAACAAGAAGAAGTACTGCTTGGTTGTAACAGATGACTGTAGCAGATTTAGTTGGGTCTTTTTCTTATGCTTCAAAGATGAAACTTTTGATGCTATTCATGATCTTATTATAGCACTTGAAAATCAGTTAAGACTCAAGGTTAGAGGCATTAGATGTGATAATGGGACTGAGTTTAAGAATCAGCTAATGGATGACTTTTGTGCCAAGAAAGGAATTAAAAGAGAGTTCAGTATTGCTAGAACTCCTCAGCAAAATGGAGTTGCAGAAAGAAAGAATAGAACTCTTATAGAAGCAGCAAGGACAATGCTTGCAGACTCTCAATTACCTGTTCCATTCTGGGCTGAAGCTGTAAGTGCTGCTTGTTATGTGTTGAATAGAGTATCAGTGACAAAACCTCAAATGAAGACACCTTATGAATTACTCATGGGAAAGAAGCCAAGCATCAAGTTTATGAAACCTTTTGGATGCCCCCTAACCATTTTAAACACTGCTGATAATTTGGGCAAATTTGATGGGAAATCAGATGAAGGATATCTATTGGGATATTGTACCAATAGCAAAGGATTCAGAGTGTACAACAGGGCTACCAAAAAGGTTCAAGAATGTCTTCATGTTGATTTTCTAGAAGAGCAAGAAAATTCTAAAGGTAAAGGTCCTGATTGGATGTTTGACCTTGATTTAATGTCTTCATCAATGAATTAGGTACCTGTAAGGGAAGAAAATCAAGCTGCTCCCACTGAAGAAGAAGCATAGTACATTGTTCATGATATTAATTTAAGATCTGAAGATGAGCCAAATGATAATGCCAATGATGAGAAGAAAAGTACTTCTGAGCATTAAGGTACTGCTAAACCTAATAGTACTGCTGATCCTCAAAGTACTGTTCCACCACAAATACCAGTATCTGATGAAGATCAAGCCATTCAAGATGAACTTACTAGGATGCTTTTTCAAGAAACAATGGCTAAGTCTTATGAAGATGAACAAATGAGAGCTTATGAAGCAGAAAAGAAGAAGGCAAAAGGCACTGACAGTACTTTACCCCAAAGTGCTGCTAATCCATTTGAAAGTACTTTTCAACCTTTAGATACTTCAAATTGGATAAATACTGATGCTGGGAGTGATTCTAATATGCCTGACCTAGAAGATACTGATGATTTGAATGATCCAAACAAAACTACTTTAGAAGACACTGATGATGAATTGGATCAAGAAGGCATTTTCTCAGATTCTAATGAAGATCCTGATTTAACTAATTTGGAAGATAATCTTGAATTCTCACCAACTCCTACTCTCAGAATTCATAAAACTCATCCTGTTACCAACATAATTGGACCCTCAGCTTCAGGAGTGCTCACAAGGACTAAGGCTAAGAATATGTCTCAACAACATACTTCTTTACTTAGTTTTATCTACAAACAAAACAAGGTGAATCAAAAGGATCAGAAGTTGTGTTTATTTGCTTGTTTTCTATCTCAAGAAGAGCCAAAGAATATCAAACAAGCATTAGCCAAGGAGAGTTGGGTGGAAGCTATACAAGAAGAACTCCTACAGTTTAAACTTCAAGAAGTATGGGTATTATGTGATTTACCTGATGGAAAGAGACTGATTGGAACAAAATGGGTCTTCAGGGTAAAAAGAGATGAAAGGGGGAATGTTATCAAGAATAAGGCAATGTTAGTGGCTCAAGGATATAAACAAGAAGAAAGAGTAGACTATGATGAAGTTTTTGCTCCTGTGGCAAGGATTGAAGCCATCAGGCTATTTTTGGCTTTTGCATCCTATATGGGATTTCCTGTATACCAAATGGATGTCAAAAGTGCTTTTCTATATGGCAAAATTACAGAAGAAGTTTATGTCAAACAGCCTCCTGGTTTTGAAGATCCTGCACACCCAAACAAAGTCTACAAGGTTATCAAGGCTCTGTATGGCCTTCATCAAGCTCCAAGAGCATGGTATGAAAGACTTTCAAATTTTCTATTACAGCATGGTTATAGGAGAGGAGCTATTGACAAGACTTTGTTTATCAAGAGAGATAAGAAAGATATCATGCTTGTCCAAGTGTATGTAGATGATATTATTTTTGGTGCTGCTAAGCAATCTATGGTGAAGGAATTTGAAGATCTTATGCAGAAAAAGTTTTAGATGAGTTCAATGGGAGAATTAACATTCTTCTTGGGACTTCAAGTGAAACAGTCAAGCAGTGGAATATATATCTGTCAAGATAAGTATGTTGCAGATATTCTTAAGAGATTCAATTTCACAACTGTCAAGCCTACATCTACACAAGTGGATACTAACAAACATTTGGGAAAAGATGAAGAAGGAGGAGATGTTGATATCACACTATACAGGTCTATGATTGGATGTCTCATGTATTTAACTGCATCAAGACCTGATATTACTTTTGTTGTGTGTTTATGTGCAAGACATCAAGTTCATCCAAAGGTATCCCACTTGAATGCTGTCAAGAGAATTTTCAGGTATCTTAGGCAACAACCTAAGCTAGGCTTATGGTATCCTAGGGATTCACCTTTCCATCTACAAGCCTTTTCAGACAGTGATTATGCTGGAGATAACTATGATAGAAGATCCACAACTGGAGGATGCCAGTACCTTGGAAGCAGATTAGTCTCATGGCAATGTAAGAAGCAAACAATTGCAGCAACTTCTTCCACAGAAGCAGAATATGTAGAAGCTGCAAGTTGTTGTGCACAAGTACTTTGGTTGCAAAATCAGCTTTTGGATTATGGATTCAACTTCAAAAATACTCCTATCAACATTGATAATGAGAGTACTATCTGTATTGTGAAGAATCCAGTGTATCATTCCAAGACCAAGCACATTCAAATTAGACATCACTTTATAAGAGATTGCTATGAACATAGGCTTATCAATGTGGTTAAAGTTCATACTGATGATAATGTAGCAGACCTACTCACAAAGGGCTTTGATGTTTCAAGATTTACCTTTTTAGTTGTGAGTATTGGCATGATTAATATGTAAGCTATTTTTGAGGGGAGGCATTAGTAGTTAGTATTTAGTCATTATTTGAGGGGAGGCTACATGTATCATTCAAAAGAAAAGTTTTTATTCATCATTCAGAAAGTTCTTACAACAACCATTCTCCAAGATCTATCATCACCATTGTTGTTACCAAGTTACAGACACAGACATAGACAAGACAACACAAACAAACAACTACCACAACCTACTATCAAGCTTCACACACCTACTCTATAGGCCTTTTTCCCTTGCCCTCATAGTTATGCTTTCCCTTCTGAGCAATCTTTCTTTTGTCATCAAAAGAAGCTTGCTTTCTTGGGCAAGCCAGGCCAAGAACTTGTTTGGGAGGTCTCTCTTTCCTTGGAGCAGGCCACTTCATGTTCTGTATTGCTGATTCCAGGGCTTGAGTTAAAGCATGTGGAAGCTCATTAGCCAGAGATGAACTAGGGACATATTTTTTCTTCTTGGGCTTTTTGTTGGTAGTGCTGGCTGCATCAGTTATGGAAGAATTTGCAACACTTACTGATGAGGAAGATTCATGGGGTCTCATCCACTCTACATGGGGAGGGAAGTAATCCAACCATCCTGGATCTTTAAACTCAGAATCAGAGTAGTAGCTTATCTCTGAATCTGTGGAACCATCAGAGTCAGAGGAGATGTTCACAACAGGAATATGACTCATTGTGTTTACTTGTTTTTGTGTTCTGATAATGATGGAAGAGATGAATGCAATTTTTTGTTGGTGAAGTTGCTTTTATAGGCAAAGTAAAGGTAAATGGTCATTTAATGAAGTGTATTGAAGTTCACTTACCATGGTAGCTTTGGGAATTAATTTGGGGAGATAGTCATTACTCAGGGTTGACTTTCAAAGATATTTTGGTCAAATAGTCAACATTCAAGATATTTTGCTTGGAAAGTACTTTGGTCAACATACTGTGTGGGTTTATAACGGAAGGTACTGCTCCATATTTTATGGAACGTACTGCTTAGTGATATAAAGGGTACGCTGACGTGTCAGATACTGTTCCAACGGTCAGATTTGCGGGTAACAAACTTTCGAAAGATATGGGGATAATCACTTCTAAAAATAACGGTAAAATTATTAATTAATCGTGACTTTTTGTATTTTATCCTTATACACCTCATATCTTTTCTTATTTATTCACTCGTACCCATTCACCTTTCTTGTTCATCAAACTCATTCATCTAATTCACCGATTACAACTATTCTCTCTAAACCTAAATCACAATGGCACATCGACCAACCAACACCAAACACAACATGATAGCAAACCTTCAGAAAACGCAACATAACCTTGATTTTCATGGCATTATTGATTTTCTCACTGGAACCAACATCTGTTACTCAATCTTAGTCAACCCAGAGATTATTGGACCTTGGATACATGAGTTTTGGGATACAACAAGGTCAGAGGTTGAAGATGGAGAGGATATTATACTTGCTACAGTTGCTGGGAGAGCTATTCGTGTCACAGAAGCAACAATCAGAGAGGCTCTGTTATTTGAAGATGAAGGAGGCTCTGTTTTGTTTGGTAAACAAGAGGTTTAGAATACACTTAGAGACATTGGGTATGAAGGCGCGTTGACTAAGCTTACTTTTCAGAAAGCCATGGTTAGTCCTCATTGGAAATTTTTTATACATGTTTTGCTTCATTGTTTAAGTCCAAAGAGTACTGCTTGGGATCAATTTAGTCATTCCATAGCTTCTGCATTTGTTGGTCTTATTACCAATCAACCCTTCAACTTTTCATACATGATCCTTGAAGGTATGCTCACACATGTTAAGGCTGGCAAACCTTTTATAATGAATCCTAGATTTGTTCAACTTCTCTTAGAGAATCCATTAGATGGGATACCAAAACCTCAGGATTATGTACCCACAATTAGGATGCCACCTAAAGTGTTCACTTTTATGTCTCATAAGGGAGTAAATTTTTCGGGTAGAAATACACCTCTCAATGCTTATATGTTAGAGGTAGCTCAAGCTATTAGGGATGAAGAAGACAATAGTGGTTCTGCACATTCTGATAATGCTGATCAACCTGATTCCACTGAGCATTCTGCTTCAGTCCATACCCCTACACCACCTATTGTTTCCCCTCAGCATGATGTTTCAAGTGAAAGGACTCCCTCAATGTCAGCTTCCTTGGATAAATCTGTTTCTGCTCAAGGTACTTCTCCACAAAGTACTTCTTCTAAAGGTACTGCTTTAGAGCATACACAGGTACCTACTCCCAATGATTATACTTCCACAGGTGGGTTTCAAACACCTGGCGGAGATGAGGGAATTGAAGGTGCTATGAGTACTTCTGCTTTGACTACAGAATTGGAGACGATGAAGACAACTGTTAATGCTCAAGCTGCAGAAATTAAGAAGCTAAGAAAGAAGTTCAGAAGGTTGAAGAAATTTGTTTGGCCTCTTGTTCAGAATTTTAGGCTTTATGTGAAAGAAAAGAAGCAGTCTCAGAAGCCAAAGTCTAAATCTTCAAAGAAGTCTTCTAAATTCAAGAGGAGGCATAGGAGGTCATCATCTACCAAATTGGGGAGGAATCAAGATGAGAATTTGGATAAAGATGATGCTGAGATTAAATATTCAGAAGATGCTCACCTTTAGCAATATAAAGATGAGTCTTTGGACTTTTGTACCAGAAAATTACATTGAAGAGGATGTGAATATTGCACAAGAGGATATGAATATTGCACAAGAGGAAGATATTGAGCAAGTAGTTGCTCAAGAAGATGTTGAGCAAGAAATTGTTAAGCAGGATGTTGATGCACAGAATACTCAAAGTGCTGGTGTTCAAAGTACTGCTGCAGAAAACATAAGTCTGCAAGGTACTGCTGAGCAAGGTACTTCTTCTATGAATATTAATGAAAGTGGAGTTACTGCAGCTGGACCTTCTACAATGAATTATGAAGATGAAGCCGGTCCTTCTACTTTTATACAGCAAGAAGAAGTTAATGTGCATACTGCAAGTGATGATGAGACAATTGCTCAAGTTATGATGAATTTGAAGAGACCTACTGGAGGAATACATATTTCTGAGCCTGCACAACAAGTTGCTGAAAGTACTTCTGAATCAGAAGAGCTAGATCCAAAATATAAAGGGAAAGGGATCAAGGTTCAGAAAGATATTAAGAAGAAAAAGAAGAAATTTTCTCTTGCTCAGATCAAAGAACTAAAGATTGCAGAGGATGAAGAGCTTGCTAGAAAGCAACAAGCTGAGTATGATGTTGAGTATTTGGCAGAAGTTAGTAGGCCAATTACAAAGAAGCCAATGACTATTGCTCAGGAAAGGAACTGGATGATAAGTTTCTTGAAAAGAAGAGGATACAAAAACTTACACAAAATGAGGTATCCAGAAGTGAAAGCTCTGTGGGATAAAGTACAAGAAGATATCAGGAAAGAAGTAGAAAACTTTGTACCCATGGAAGTTGATAGAAAGAAGAAGTTAGAAGATATTAGAAAGGAACAAGCTGAGCAAAGAAGATTGAAAAGAAAGAAAGTAGTTCAAGATGATCAACTATCAAAAAGATTGAAGATGATTCATGAAGACACAGTTGATTAACTTAGAAACTATTTCAGAGTTGTAGATTTTGAGAATAAGAAGACTGAAGATTCTGGAAAGAAGTCCAAGATAATCTCATTTTCCGTGGTTGAATCAAAAGAAGGAAACTATCTTATGTTCAGCAGAGAAGATGAAAGCTTCACAGTTTTCAACATGTTATGGGATGTTTTGCATTGTATCACAAGAGTAGATCTTTATGACTTATATATGCAAGTGCAGACATACTATGCAGAGATTGAAGCTTCAGGAGTGGGATTAATTTTGCTTGGAGATTTATTTACCATCTGGGAAACTGAAGAAACAAGTGATGATCCTCTATGGAATGATCAAGAGAATTGGGAAATCACAAGATGGAGATTCTTTGAGCTATCAGGAGTTCATACACTAGAGATGGAAGATGGTACCATGATTCATATGCTTGCTGAGAGGAGATATCCATTGATTAGAGAAATTATGCTCAGAATGCTGGATCATGGAATGGAACTTGAAGATGAATCTGAAGTAGCTTTGGATGTTATCAAGCTATTTATCAGATGGACCAAGTCTGAAGAGTAATATTGCATAATACTGGTATGATTTATTTTGTATAAAGAAGTATTTTTCAAAGTACTGCAAAGACAAACAGTACTTCATCAAAGTACTGCTTGCTGATATAAACCAATATAAGTCCTTTAAAATAAAATAAAAATTTTTGATGTTTAAAAGAGAAGTAAAAGGATTTGAAAAGAAACACATGGTGTTAGTATTTATACTGCACAAAAAATGGTAATCAACTCACCATGTTTAACAGACAAGAAAGAGTTTGACTCATCATGAGGGTACGGCTCTGATGTGATAAACAAATCCGTTTTTAGTTGACAATTTACTAAAAATTGTATGGTTTCAACTCACCATATCTGTATAAGTGAAGAGTTGGCTAGCCCACAAGGAAAAATGGCTTGTGGTAAAGGCTGTGGAAAATCCATTTTTGGTAATTAGTTCACCATGATTGATATCAAAGAACTAACTAGTCCAAAAGCAAACGGCTATTGGTAAAGACTAATCAAATCCGTTGATAGCTGATGATTTGCTAAAAATCATAATTTTCAATGATTCACCTCTCACAGGAGTTAACACACCTGGAAGTGATGAGAATAGTATGAAACTTTCAAAGATTTGATGATTACTGTACCAAAATGTTGCTGAGTAGCTGAGAAGATTTATTGCAAGAAAAGATGCTGATGAAGAGTACTTTGACACATGACAGATAGAAGTTAAAGGTATAAAGAAACAATCTTTCTGAATGATTAAAGATTTGAAGATCAAAGATAACAAAGAAACTTGAAATCAAGCAAGTGGAGTTCAAGTTAGGGGAGGATTGTTGGGATATAAAAGATCAAGGTACTTCTGTATGTCAAAGTACTGCTGCATGAAGAATAAAGTCAAAGTACTGCTGAAGATAAAAGTCAAAGTACTGCTATTTAATGAAGAATGTTTAAAGTACTTCGAAGGAAACAAGGACTTGTGTGCAATATTAGTTAAAGGATTAATGTGTAATATTGAACGAATATTCTAGAATTAGTTAGGGATAATGACTTATCGTTCAAGTTATATGTTGTAAACCGACTTAAGGTTATCTATATAAAGAGCCTTAAGAGGTATTAGTCGATATATATGTTTTAGAGTTGTTCAAAGTCGATAAATAGTTAGGGATTGTTAGTGAATCTGTGTAACAAAGCAGATTCAAAGTTTGATTAATATAAAAGTTCTTCTTAAGCTTTGTGTTAGTAGATTCCGCATACTTTACAAGGTTAAACAGTGTTTCAATATTAATAGTGTTAAGTTTACTTAACATTATTAAACCTTTACAAGCTACAAAGTAGTTTGATCAGAGTATATTGATCCAACACACCTCTCAACCATCCACATTTGCTCCTTCAAGTTCAAACCATCTACCACCAACAAATCAAACCTCTCTTCCACCAAAATTTCCCCGCCATGATTGCGGATATTGCGAAAGAACCGCTCACATTAGTGAAAGGTGTCGAACGGAAATTCGCGAGTTATCCGAAGAAATGAGGTTTATCCTAAACCACATTTTGGACCATCTACAATCCTTGTTTCACCCACCTCAAGTTTAGAGTCTGCAAAATGAAACAAAACCGTTTTTTTGGAAAATGTTTTCCATTAAAACCAACAAACCAAGTTTAGAGCACCAACACCAAAACCAACAAACCAAAACCGTTTCACCACCACAGCATCCAAAATGAAATCCTCTACACCCTCCAACACCCATTTTCATCCCTAAAACAACCTTAGCCTTGTTTTTGCAAAATGTTTCTCATTAAGGAAAATGATGGTTTCCTTTTATAGATATAGGATTTTATGTTCTTAGTTTATTTTAGTTTTCTTTTCATTTTTAGAAGTAGGATGTTATCTTCCTAATTTCTTGTCTTTGACTTTCTAAAAAGTCAAATTTTACATGAAATGAATTTCATTCTACTATAAGGTATGCATTGTTTGTTGACCATTTAGGTATTGTGAGTAAACTATGCCTTGCTATGGTAGCATACATATATCTTGTGGTTTATAAACTAACCTTCCTTTTTGTAGGATCATTATCCATGTTTCCCTTCCTTGACACTCCATTTAGGGGAGTAATATTCAAGGGAGAGCATGAGAATTGCATTATTCCGCTTCGCAACTCTTTACTTCATGACTTGCTTTATGCTCGTCTATTGCGACAACTAACATTTTCTTTTGTAGGTTCAAAATCCATGTCTCCTATCTTGGCACTCCTTTTAGGGGGAGTATCAACCAAGGGGGAGCACGTGCATAGCTCCGCTTCGCTACTCTTCTTTTTGTTTCGACAAAAAGGGGGAGAATTTAAATTAAACTTGTTTCTCATCTTTTCTCTTGCATATCACATCATCTTAGCAAAAACAAGTTTTAATACAAACTTTATAAGACTTAACACTAAAACTTGTGGCTTACTTATAAATAAAGTTTATGTTTTGTCATCAACAAAAAGGGGGAGATTGTTAATACAAATATCGCCTAAAAACGTTATTTATATTTTACGATCTTTGCTAAGTTTTGTTAATGACAAAGTATGAACCTTTGTTTATAGTAATAACATCACTTTAGTTTTAAGTCTTGTATAACTAGATTTTACATTTCTCTTTTAACATAACATTGTTTTTATTTCTTAATATAGTATACATCACATCATGCATTTATGGAAAGCTTATGTGTTTGACTCTCCATAAGACTTACATCACATCATCCACTTATGGAAACCTTATGTGTTTGACTCTCCATAAGACTTCTTACACAATTGTGTGTTTGACTAACTTGATGTGACATTGCTTGATTGGGAAAGAGTTCTTGCATGTTTTCCTGTCAGTCCTGGCGGAACCCTCAGGGTACATGGGCGGAACCCATTCTAAGGTTCCGCCGGATCCGCCAGACTGCTGGTTGGTTTGGCTATAAATACCAAGCCACTTGCAAGAATCCACCCATCACTTTAGGACATATATTTCACATATATTTTCAACTAACTCAGTAACATTTGACTTGTGTGATCCTCTTATGTAGCAAGGGAGTTCACAAGTTCATCCAAGAAGTTACAAGTTTCAACTCGAAAGTTTCAAGACTTGTTAGCTTTGTTATGTATAAGCTTTGGTAGTTTATACTTCATTTGATTGTGTGTAGAAGTGATCGGTTAGTATTTCAGGCCTGAAAATACAAAGTGTGATGGGAGTTGTTGTACCCTTGTAAAAGAACTAACGGGAGTGGTTGTACCCTTGTAAAAGAACTCGACATCTAGCTTAGTGTCGGTAAAAGTGTAAGCGACGATGGGAGTGGTTGTACCCTTGTAAAAGAACTCGACATCTAGCTTAGTGTCGGTAAAAGTGTAAGCGACGTTGTAAAGGTTTCTCCACCGGGAAAGGAGCTTGTTGATTAGTGCTTATAACTCTCGAGTTGGAAACTCGGGGCGTGGATGTAGGGCAAGGAAAAAGAGTCCTTGTAGCCGAACCACGATAAACAATCGTGTTGTGGTTTGATCGTTTCTTTCGTTGTCTTTGCTTATTACATATTGTCTTTAGTTAGAATTGTTAACTGCTCGTAAAGCTTTTCAAAGAATCAAACAAGTAATTTGAGTTTATATGTTTAAACAAACGTAAAGTTTTTAAAAGATAATCAAGTTAAAAAGCAGTAAACTATTCAACCCCTTCTAGTTTTCCATACATGTAATATTAGTATGGGCTACGGCCCAAGTCTAGAATGTTCTTTGTAAGGTATTTATATACCGGTTTGCCTTTCATGAATACATACGATTTGCCCTAATTACCTTCATGTATGAATATGCACATGTATAGAATGAGATAATTAAGATTCTTAAAAATATGACTAATTTTGTGGCTAAACCATATCACTGCTTTGTATTATTTTTAAAAGGTGTGTCTGTTAACTATAACCAACAAAATTATGTAATGCAAGGTTAGAAATAAAATAAAAGGTATTTGCGCCTTCCATGATTTTAATATCAAATAAAATATTAGCACGAGCATGAGAATGACGACGGACAGATGATAAATGTACGTGGATGATCATGTATTTTGATCTCGTGCATGATGTTTCTATCAACTCTTACTTCATATTCAAACACCTACTTTCATATTTTCACTTGTTCTACTTACAATTATTAATAAAACGAGCATGTTTGCCCTCGCGCTGCTGAGGGGCAGCATCATTTTAAAAACTTATAAATGCAAACTTAGTATCCAAACACTCAAACAAACACCCCCTAGTTACTCAATATTCCACCATGATTACAACATAAGGCTTTGTGGCGAAGCTTCTTTAATAAATGCAGACTTAGTATCCAAACATTTAAACAAACACCCCCTAGTTACTCAATATTCCACCATGATTACAACATAAGACTTTGTGGCGAAGCTTCTTTATTGGTTTTCATTCAGACCAAATACATACAAATTGGAATTTGTGGATATACAAAAATGTTATAAATACATACATTAGTGAAACATTTAGTTGATATGATAAATTCAAACAGTCTTGCAAGTAGAGACAAAAGAGATTAAGGTAACAATATACTTTTAATCTTTATTTTTTTTTCAGTATACTGAGTTCTGAGTATGGAGTGGCATGTTTTCAGCTAAGAATTTAACATCACACGTTCGAGCATCCAAATCAAATATAAATATAATTTTCTCCTTTGTCCTATTTTGCCAGCAGTTTTTTTAAAACCATACCCAATTGCAGCCGAGGTTCGCTAGCTAATCAAGCGCATGTCGTTGAGACCAGCAAGTGTCATAGATCCTTTGTCCCGTGTCTTTGCCTGTCCTTCTTCAGTGTCGTATCACTGAGTCATTTCTGCACATCAAGGATTAATAATTAGTAGTAGAATTAACGTTTAGCAAGTTGGATTTTATCTTATTTTTTAGTTCACAACAGCTAGGTGTAACTATATATTAGAAATTTATCGTGAAAGCATACCATCACCAAGGAATAGTCACAGGGGTTAAGAGCAACAACGGTTTGTTGACAAAATTATAAACATAACGCAGCCGCCCTGCTGTTATAAAGTGTTACTCGTAAGGATCACATCTTGAATTTTAATCTCTAATGATCAAAAGTTGCAGGCAGTAAGAGGAAAAAAATGGTTCTGAATATTTCTAGTTTTCTATATCACGTACGCAGTTCCAAATGCTGCAAGGGTTCTAGAACAGGTAATGATGGGGGGATTAGTGGCAGCAGAGGGGAGTCTAGTATTTTGGAAGCCTAGGGCGTTTATGCTTTTTATAAACAAAAGTGACCACAAATTAGATATATTTGTATAAAGGATCTCAGTTAGTCTCATAATATAGCAGCATTTCTAAGTTCTAACACTAATACTGAAATACCTTATTCATGATAGCGACAATTCCTTTGTCTGCAGCAACGGTATGCATCAGTCTGAATGCTTCTAACGATGGAGGATACAACTGTAAAGCACACATAAACACGTCATTTTTCATGTACACTTCGTCAAAACGACATTTAACCATAAAATTTACAACATAGTCCAAGTCAAGAATCGTTAAATACCTCAATCCCTAGAAGCTCGAGCGTCTTAAAACCACCAAAAACATAATTTCTAGACGAAAGCTGCAATGGGGCATCAAACCTATTCGACATTCTTTGTCTCATCCGCCTCTCCTCTTCATCAAATCCAGCTATCGTCATGTCTGTCTTTGCACGTTTTAGAACTTGACCAACCTCTTCCTGTGGCACTCCCATCATCCGTATTGGTTTCCACTAAGAATAATAAGTACACAACCAACAATTACAAACCATGATATTAATCATATTATACTACCATTATGAAAGTATTTGAAATAAAAGATTGGCACCTCAATGGATGTCTCCTGCAAAGTGAGACTCGAGTGCTCATCAGAGAAAGGCGACAATAATTTAGACGCTTCATGGGATTGAACAATGAGCTTCAACATATCTACTTTCAATGCAGTTAGTTTCTGTAACTCATGGCCCAATTCTTCTATAGTGGCACTTAAATTCATAGTCACGACATACTTCTTCCCTCTCCATGTAATCGATAATTCATGATCATTTCTTTCCCGCTCCATGTTAAACTCCTGCAAGGAGTATCTTTCTATTACATACAATCCACAAAAGTTGAGCCAATATTATAAATTTTCTTCATTGAATCCTACACAACATTCATGAAACTGAAACTATACTCTGCCAAAAACTATCTAAAAGTCCTACTATGTCAAAGTTCGTTCTTGATTTTGTATAGCCCAACAAACCTAACTTAGACTGAAATATCAAAGGTAAACCATTTGGATAGACGGCAAAGCATAACATATACCTAGTTCAGCCCCTTCTCAACAACAGACATACAACTACACATCATCATCCCTGCACAACTGTTTCAAGAAGAGGTTCATGAATAATAATGTTTTGATTTTTTAAGAAAATGTCATCTGAATGAAATACAATTATTTCAAATACCGATGCTAAACCACATGTAGCACGTTACAAATCAGAAAACTGATTATAGAGTTGTTTACACAGATACCTCGCGTGCTGCAATTCTTGCTTGAGCCACTCAAAAGCCACCATTCGATAATATATTGTATTTCATTTCCTAAACAATTATCAGTTTTCGTTATTACATATCACACAATCGCTTTTAACACATAACGCAAACACCCACTAAAACGTAAATCGTAACGGAACAAAAATGTACCTTTAGATCCAAAACACCCCTTACGACTTTCGTGTCCCAAATGTTGTTTACGCAGCGAAACTTTACCCTACAGTTCAATTGCATTTCTTGGATTAATAAAAAAAAAAAAAAAAAAAAAAAAACAACTAAAGATGAAAAAAATTATATAAAGCTTATACCGTTTAAAACACAGCTGAATCGCAATCCTGCTACTTCGCCTCCTAAAAGCTTGTTAGTTTAGACACGAACCCGAACCTCTATTCTGCCATTACCTGAAAACACCAAAATAGAAAAAGAATTTATTTGTACACGTATCACTGCTAAGTGTCTAAGGTTTCTCACCACCTCATGCTGCCAAAGAAAATCAATATCATAACAACAATTTACCACGCAACAAAAACCCTAAGTTTCGTCTACACTTACATAACAAATAAAACATACCAAAAGAAAACATGAAAATAACAAATAACATAATGGTTTATGATACTAAATTAAAAGTAAAGTCTTTCAAAATCAAAACACCAAAAATTGATAATAATAATTAAAAAAAAAATCATGTAACCAACCTCAAACATGCGATTTATGATACTCTTTTTTGTAGTATTCATCTCTTTAATCTCCATCTTTAAGCCACCGGCAAGACCCATATTTTTTTTAATGGCACCAGAATCGTATGTTGGATGGATTGATATAGCCGGATTTGTGGATCTGTTTTTTATTTTATTATTTTTTCTTTCTTTCTTTTGGAGAAGCTTCAGGAACTGGGTTGTTGTGTGTAGGAGAGAGTTGTGTTAACAAACGGCTAAAACAAAGAGAGATGAGATAAAGAGGTAGGTGAGATCTTTGTGATCGGGTGTGTGTTTGTTAAGTTATCTAGTGGGAAGAAGAAGAGTAGAGAGAGAGAGAGATGAAGGTACCACATGAGTCTGCTGTGTTTGAAAATTTTACCACGATTTGGTGTATTAAAAGGTGGTTTACACCTTTAATGCATGAACAGTTTAGGCCTTCAAGTTTGTAAGCTAATGGGTTGCTGCCAAGCACACCAGGTACCACTATTGGGTCAATAAAATTGCATAATAACATCTTTAATCACTCAAGGCAACCAATAGCAACCAAGTTTCAAACTTAACAAAAAAAAATTGGCAATATAATTAGTATCACATCATTTTTCATTCTTAGAATATAGTATAATAGGTGGTGGCTAATGGGGTCGGTAGTAGTTCGGCTTTGTTACATTAACATTATACTATATATATATTCCCCTTTCCCTTATTTCTAACAAATTAAAATAATCAATTGACATATTTGATGTTGATTGATGTTATAAGAAACAAGACATCAGTTTCCAACCCCACTATAACTTTGCTTAAAAAATTGGTAATCGGCAAAAAATTGTATGCTTTACTTCTCCTATGGATGTTTCTTACCTCACTGACTCATTGTCATGATCTTTTGTGCTTCTCATTTTTGCTTAAAAGCTACCAGTTTGCCGAATTAAAGCAAGCTATAAATGTTAAACCAACAACAAAGCGAAGCAACACACATATTAATTTGTACTACTCATAATATTCAAGTTCCACCAAATGTCGCACGAACTTAAACGAAGAGAAGCTCAAATTTACGTGTCAACTTTTTCTTGTAATTGACAAAGGAAAGCGGTGGAAATAAAGCTACTATATTTATTTGTGCACGAATATGAAAATCGGCATGTGGGGTCATGGTTTGAGTAGGTCACAACTCATGACAATAAATATAGAACTGTGTTTATTGTCATTGTTTGAAATATTCTCACTTCAATTAAAGATCAAGTTGCACAGCGTGCTATCATGAATGTCTATGATCACTATCCGTTACCCTACGTTATTTGAGATTCTTTAATGTACATATAAACTGTTAGAATAAAAAATATTCGACTAAGACATGCATTTGACCTTCGAAAACTAAACGCCTCCAAAAGAGACCGACTTTTCTTTTCCGGCTGCTGGAGTCTACAGTACCTTTTAACCCTCGTGTAGGACAAGATTATTAAATAAAAAAGTAAAAAAAAGATTTACAATCTGAAGAAAGAAAAAGTAAGAGCATACAAAGTCAGTTTTCATGATTTAGAAATTTTACGTTTTATTACTCCTTGACAAGAACTGTGCCAGTTAATAACATAATAATTTCATCAAAAATATTTTGCCTTTACTTACCTGTGCTAGGGTTGAGCATCGGGCCGAAACCGACCCGACCCGACCTATCCCAAAACCGACAAGCTAGAAAATCCTAACCGAATCCCGACCCGAATCTAGTTCTGGTAATCCCGAATTCTGACCCGAGTCCCGAAACAAAACCGGTTTGTATGGTCTTTGTGTTTTCTTGGGTAATCCCGACTCCCGACCTGACCCGAGTCCCGACAAGCTGGAAAACCCAAACCGAGTCCCGACCCGAGTATAGGTCGGTGTCGGTCGGAGTCTGGCGTCGGTCGGGATTGCTCAGCCCTACCTTGTGCGGTTTAACTGAGTATGAACTTTGACAAATTAGAAATAGTTCTGTACGTCAACTATCTCACATTAATATGTTTTTGAGCATTTAGAAATAGTTCTGAATGGCAACTATCTCACGTTAATATGTTTTTGAGTATGCACTTTGACAAATTATAAATAGTTCTAAACGGCAACTATCTCACATTAATATGTTTTTGAGCATTTAGAAATATTTCTGAACGGCAACTATCTCACAATAATATGTTTTTGAGTATGCACTGACAAATTAGAAATAGTTCTGAACAGCAACTATCTCACATTCATATGTTTTTGGACATATTATTTAAATATGCTTTATGGAGTTGCACTCTAAACAAATATATTAAAATTAATCAAGCTGCCAAACTGAGTCTTGGCCAAACTCACACCTATATCAAAATCGAGCTATCATGCATTCAATTTCAGCTCCAGAACACACTTGCAAGAGCTTTAGAACAACTCTCGAAATATTACAACATTTTTACTTTACTTCATATCGGTGTGTGCCTTTATAAATACAACTTCTATGGTAATCACACATTTACTATCAGACATCTACTTACATATATAGATTTCTCTATAACAAAATTTAATGCAACATACCAAACACACCTTGCAGCATTTTCTTGTTTTAAGACGGTCTGGAACTGTCGTTTTTGATTTTCCGCAGCATTATATATCTATGTAGCTTTAGCAAGACACTTGGATAGACAACACACTTATTATTATATGGATCATGTAGGTAGCATATCCTCCTGCTGGAAGAAAGTATAATCTGAACTGCTCTCGGTCTTTGTTACCTGAAAAAAATCAGTAGGTTTCATTCTTAAGAGGTTAATTTTGGCACAAAACACAGATTGAATTGAAGGTTCATTTTGAGCAACTTTCAACGTTCGACCCAATGTCAATTTCATCTCCAACGATCCCCCTTTTAGCCAACTTTTTTGGTTTGACCCGTTTGAGATGAAACAATACCCAAATCAACCCATTCATAAGTAAAAGTCAATATTGTCAAATCTACTGTATGGTACTCAACAGAATACGTGCAAATACAAATCTCATTTAAACAGGTACTGACCTCCACAGGCTGAGAAGATCTAGTGCGGACAGATGAAACAAGGGTTGACCAAAGCATAGGGTCTGTCAATGGGTCAACAGTATTGTAGTTGGTCATAAGTGGTGCAGACAAGAAAGGAGCTAATGGGTATGTATTTCTTTGAAGAGGCATTCCTCCACCTTCCATTCCCAATGCAACTCCAAATCCTTCACTTGCAACATCATGATTTGATTTTTCGACTGCCTTCCCGTAATCCATTTTGTTGATGTTAATTTTGTTTTCATTTTCATCATTCTCAACATCTTTTTCTTCCTTTTTCAAAGCTTTCTCTTGTAAACTTTTGTAGGCTGCAGATCGTGTCAATATACTCATGGCAGATACTGAAGACCTTTTATGTTGTTTTCCTTCATGGGTTGATACACCCAAACGGGGTAGTTGATAGGGTTCCATGGGTTGGGTTATCCATTCGGGTGGTTTATTTTCACTTCCGATGTCCTCAGAACTACCATAATTTGTCTCCTCAGATGATTTTCCATGAGATTCACTTTGACGGGATTTGTTGGGTCCCCACCACTTAATGTATGGTGTAAGATCAATTTTCCTATCCATACAAAATCCAGACACATATTCACTTTCTGTAGTTGCATCCTCACCTGTAGTGTAGTAATATTAAAACAAACAAGTACATTGGATGGGTAAATAGAAAAAGTTGACTGTGGGAAAAGGGTAAACAGTTTGAAAGTCGACTTAAAGTGTATTCCGATGCATATAACTTCTTAAATCTTTCAATTAGATCCACCTTTTCCTATTCAAAGGTCAGCCCTTTGTCCGTGTGTTGCCATATCAAAAATTAGTATATTATTTTTACTGATATAGTTATTGTGATCATATATCACAATAAGGTTAAAAAATGTTGGCAGGTCAATCCAACCAGGCCTGACCCTACCCCATTTGGACCCTTTCCCAACAAGCATGTTTGCCATCTATATCTATTCATGAACCCGGAAGGTAATGTAAGTAAAGAAAGATTAACTATGCGAACTTACTAATCGCAATGATTACTGGAAGAGTATATGCTCAAACTATTCAAAAATTACTGGGCTTTAAATGCTTACCATGTTGCATGCAGTTGTTGTAATCAGCTCCAGCCATACGGCCCAAGGGCGAGTCCCATTTAGAACTGATTTGTAACATAAAACAGAAAGCAAAAGAATATTATAAATGATAGAAAACATTAAATCTGGGACGGTAGCATTTGAGGTATGTTGCAAGACTAATAGTGCTTAAGGAAGATGTCTTTAACTCATAGCAGATGGGACTGATTTGATGGAACTTCTAGGGGCTTGCGTGTGGAAAGACTCTTTCTTATGCACTATTCCTCATGTGGGATATGCCCAGTAATAATTCCCTTAGATGTACACATATTTAGTCGCTGGATAATTTTGACACGGATATGAAACATTATTTAGCACAAACAGACTATTTTATGATTCAGGTACATCTTTTGGTTCACAAGCTAATCATGTTGATATGGACTTGACTGAATATTTGTTAACTCATTGTCTTGATGAAAACAGTTTTATATTACCTAGTTAGATGACTTTAGAGTCCAACAGGTAAATTCATGATTTTAAATGTTATTAACTATATTTTTAGTTCAACAGTAAGATCGTTCAGAACATTCTACATTAAGGAAAATCTCCGTCAAAAGATCCCCAGGGGCCCGGCAATACCAATACATAGTAAAAAAAATTAATTAGATCCATTCATATATCATAATGAGCATACCTGGAAGTTCCACGACATTTAGAGGCTCCCCTTGAGAAACCACTACCTTTTCTGCAATGATCATGAACAAAATAAGAAGAAACTAAGCAGGAACAAATAGTTGTGCTTGTGCACATGCATTCTTTAGTTGCATTGCATACCTTCTGAGAGATGCAAGGTAATCCTCTCTTGACAGATTTTGCATCTCTTCAAGGTCTCTTGTATAGTCTGTGACCTGCCACCAGGGATATGTATATTGAATGAAGAGATATGGTGGAAAACAACCACAAATATGACACTACGATTTTAATAAAATAAACAGTAATAGATGATGATGATGCAACAGACGGAACTTTATGATCATATATTAATTAATATAGTACATATGTAGTAAGTTGTACGAGTAATTAAAATTTCATAAGACAAATTCTCACCGGGAAATTTATGAGTGTCCCGGGGCCCCAATACTTCAAGGCAGCCAGATCATATGCTCTGGCAGCAGCTTCCTCATCATCATACGCACCTAAAAAAAACATGTTTTACTAGGCCATAAGAAGAAAAAAAAAGTGCATGTAGACATTTAACAGAATCGGGCTTTAAAGAAATATTGATCAAGATGCTTACCTAAGTAAACTGTTGAAAAGAAGTCAAATCCATGCCAAAAACACATACAAAAGAAAACAGTAATCAGGTTAAAAATCATAGAACTCAATTTATGCCTCTGACAAAGAGCAAAGATAAAGAAATTTCTTCATATCTCGTGTAGCACATGTACATACATACACGTAAAAGAAAAAATTGTGCACACACACATACACACAGAAGGAGGATTAAACCTTGCTTTCCCTTCTTATTCTGATTCTGATTCCAGGTACTTTTATCCCATAGATGTGCTTCATAACGACCGGTCCATCTATGCCTAGTATACAATTTTAGTATTGCAACAAACACATTAATCAGAACTCTCAGAACAAGAATGTAAAATATGGGATCTTGGCAGAAAAAACATTTGACAATGTCTGTAATAGAAGTGGTTATGGCCAATTGTTGCTTACAGCAGCACTTGCACAAATAACACAATCGTAAACAGCCTAGATGCTTATAACTAAAATCCGATAGTAACGGAACACATATTAATGAATACGGACCAGTAGCAATCTCGTATTTGTCATAATCTTGTCTATCTAATTACTAAGTACGTGAGGTTAGACCAGGGTTGCCTATGGCTGGACCACTAAATACATTATAGTATTATACTATATCTCCTAGCTGTTCAAGTGGCGAAATGAGCCCGCTGGTCAACATTACACTCCTATTTACTCTCTTTTTCTAAGTTCTCTCAGAATAGCAGCACAGTGAAGTCACATCATCCTCCTTCTGCCTCCGTCCCTTTATTTACACAATCACATGACGTTAAAAGGTAAGTCCTATTGTCTTCAATTAATTTGATCTTGCTTGTCATATATTCTGTCCAATTTTGGCGCCAATATTTTAGGGCTGTGTGAAATGAATACTTTTAGGGCTATGCCTTTGTTTCATTTGGTCATTGACACATGAAGAATGAAATGCTGCTAATGGAGGAGACGCTGAGGCAACACAGTTCAAGATAGTTTTGGCTATGACCATTAAGTATTTATACGCTAGTCAGGAGTGATATGAGCAAGTAGTGAAAAGTGAATTGCATAATTTACGTATCCTAAATGCGTAGGCCTTAGCACCTTACGTTGAATTACGTTTCACCATCTTTTCTGTGTTTTCGGTTTATTTTTATCTTACCTCCAAATACACCATGATCGCATTTCCTTTTGAGGCAATACACTCGTTGTCATAGACTATCTTGTAAAACTTATACCATTAAAATATTCCATCTTTAAAAGTCTCTATATGGCCTATGTACAATCATTTACAGCATTTTAAAAAAGCACATCATAGGACGCAAATATAAAAAGGACACGAGCTCAAAACATATGACAACTCAAGCTAATTAAACTTTATGAAATCTCAACTTAAAGTCTTGTCAAACATCTCAAACCCTATGTATGTGCATATCTTTAATTCGAGACCTCGCTTTAACACTCAATAGTTTAAACAGATATTTTCAATCCCAACTCTAAAGGTCACCGGAACAGATGCTCGTTGCTTGGGGCTAAATATATATTTTCAAGCTAGCTACTCTAACTCTGAAATTAAACCTAGCTTGAATACTACTACTATTAAAATCTAGCTCATCAAGTAAACTCACTAAATAAATAATCAACCGAATCCAAGACTACTCTAATACCACGGGTCGAAACTAACATATACACCACAGCCAAATAGTATACTAAAAAACACATAAATAACTTATCAATTCAGCTAGATATAATACCTAGTAACACCGCGATAAATGGAACTCCGTTTACCAGCAGCACAGGGAGGCATCTTACTAATCCGTTCTTTCGCGGTACAGCCTCGCTCCTTTCTCGACTTCTTAATCACTCCTCTATACTTCACCATCAACTGCTGCTGTGGATAATTACTCCCCTTACCTACCACCACCGCCCCAGCGGGACCCACATCAGAAGTCTCCCCTTCACCGCTACCTTCCGACTTCATCACAGGCTCAGCTGCATCCATAAGTTAATTCAAAACCCTAGGAGAGAGAAAGTGTGTATTACTAGTACTAATTAGTGTGTGCTTTTTTTGAGTGTGTGTGTGTGAATTATTAGTATTATTTGTTTGTTCAGGAGGGGGAAATGACGGAAATGGGGTTTTATGTTCGGCGTAACGGCTAGAGAGGGTATATATGTAATTTTGGACTGTTTCTATTTGAAACTGTTTATTGAGTACACGTGGAGTCTGATACCTGATATGGACCTAAATTTTATAAAGGGAAATCAGAGAATCTTTGGTGATGTTTTTTTTTGAAAATTGACTTTCATTGGGGAAATTCAAGTCCAATTTGAAACTTGATGGGGGGAAAATCTTCAACTTAAGCCGCCCGAAGGCACGACACTTAAATTAAAGTAAACCCTGCCTTCTCCAGATTCGAACCCTTGTAACATGTTAAAGTATTCTAAATTACAAGAAAATAACAAAATACATTTTTCAATTATGTTAATTTTCTTTTTATATTTATGGTAATAACGATAACAATAATACTTAATCCCGTTCGAACAAGATATTAAAAAGGCGAAGTCTAGACAGATCATACACTCACTTTAATAAGCGCGGAGCTAGAAAAAATTCCACATCAAGACGAAAAACAAAAACAACATATATGAAAACAATACTAGACCTTAGCATCTTATTTGAGTTAATATGTCATATTTTGTCGATATTACATATATTATGGCATATCATTTAAAAAAAAATTCCAAGAAACAATTACATTGTACTTTGTGTACCTTTTTCTAGTTACCACATATCACTTTAAGACATACATTTAATAAACACTATATTTCTCTGTTTCTTCTGCTGTTGTTTCATTTCAACTTCATCTTCTCCATTTTAAGTTTTGCAACAAGTAAAACATGCTCATTACAATACCTTCTAAAATTGATTTGGACTATCTTTTCATGAAAAGCACATTTTTTAAAGGGCAAATGGCGAAAAAACCTTAACAAACTATAAATTTTACACTGCAAATTTTTTGAGAAGAGTGACACATGCCCAACCTGCCCCTCGACAGCTCCGTCTCTGCACTTTAAGATTAACACACAAGTAAAAAAAAAAAAACTTCATGTTAATGTGTGGTATTATTGCGTTTGTTTACAAACGTAAATATAGTTGAACAAGAACGTATATTTTCACTAGACTAGACATGAAATGAAAATCAAAAACTCATAATGTAAATATAGTTGAACATTTTTTTTTTGATGCATAATTAAGTTGCGTTTGTAAACAGTGTTTTAGAAGCGTTTTTACTTCACAAAACCACATTTATTATTATTATTATTATTATTATTATTATTATTATTATAAAACATCACTTCATTAGAAAATCATAGGATTATTATTATTATTACAAAGGTAAAATAGATTAAATAAAATGAAAGGTTATTTACAAGAGATAGCACAAGAGAAAAAGACTGCTAGGACAACCCCTAAACAACCCCTCTCTTGCCTAGGAAACAAAAAGAACAAACAGAAATGGACAATACCCATTCTGATACACAAAAGCAGCAAATAACTAAGGCATTATTATTATTATTATTATTATTATTATTAAACAAAAATACACCGTTGGTCTCTAAACTTTCCACGAAACATCACAGGGCACCTTAACTTTTGAAAAACATCGTGTGGCGTCCAAAACTTGGGATTTTGAGGCCGATTGCGTCCCTCAGCCCGTAATAGGAACAACAACGTATTCTTGGTGAGGGCAAAATCGTCATTCACTGTAGCAATCTAGTTTCTAGCCGTTGTACATTGTCCCGGTTCCCTATATTACTGTGAGTCAAAATTATATTGTCACTCATGATCCTTTAATCTTTCCCCCAAAACCTTTCCTCCTTCAACATGGTACGCTGCTGGTGTGGTAAGCAAGCTATAACACGCACTTCGTGGACATTGGCCAACCCAGGGCGTCGATTCTATGCTTGTCCTGATGAAGTAAGTGCGTTTTAAGATTGATTGTATTACCTTGCTTTTGCAAGTAGCAAAGTACATTGTAACAATGGTGGTTCATTAACGAAATGTGTCGGTGGATAAGATGGTATGATCTTGAAATGTGTGCACGTTCAAGAATGATCATACCAGGCCTTTTGAGGGGGAGAAATAAGCTCCAGGAAAGATTAGAAGTTGCTCAAGGTGATTTGTGGAAGTGGAAGATTTACCTGGTGCTCAGTTGGATATTGTTCTTGATTGTTTATGCACTTGGTTAACTTTTTAGCTTTAAAGTATGATGGCCGTGTTTTGTGTTTTGCGGAAAATGTAATTACTTGTTAGGCCACCTTGGTAGTGTTAAAACCTTTATCAAAACTATTTTGTACTAGTATGTTTTATCTTTAGATTGTATTGAATAGTAGTAACATTGTCTCCAACATGGATATGAAGTTTGGTTCTTTTTCTGAGTTTACGTTATGGGTATATATGCAGATGCATAGAAATTTGGTTATAATTGACTTTGAATAGTCAACATTCTTTTGAAGTTTTAGTTTTGGTTAGTTTTGCCTGCATCAATTTGCAGTACCATATTATGCAGTCATACAATTAGGTATAACATACGTTGCACACAACATACATATTTTGGACACAATTACAATTTAGAAACATAACATGGTTCTGTAGATAATGCAATTGGATATAATTCCAAATGCATAAAATTTCATACTTTTCGAAGCATGATAATCAGAGTACATAACTTGTTCATAGTTAACATAAATAAATATTGTCTACTTCATTAGCATAACATAAAGAAAGCCCTATGGTGAGGGCATCATTCTATCCATTAAAGCCTGCTACCTAGTCACTCTTCTGGTAGTATACTGGGATGAAACAGAAACTGATTGCACATTACTTGAATGGACCTGAGATTGAGACTGTGATTGATCTTGCTATTGGGATTCATCAATAGGTTGATCTTGACTCTGAGTTTGAACACCTGCAATTTCATCTTGTTTCTCTGTTGCAACATCCTGAGTACCTTGATCTTGAATTCCAGACTGGAAAAAAGTTCCTTCAACTGCAACATCTTCACTTTCATCAACACATGTACCTTCAGCTTGTTTATCTGCTGCAACTTTGTTCCCTGTAGGATGTGTCTTCTTTGATGCAACCTTTTGAGTCACTTGGTTACCGTTTCCTTTAGAACTTGAACTGTTTTGTTTTTTACCGCCAGTTTGACTACTTTGTGTTCCACCATAGCCAATACATGTTTTTTTGTTGTGTCAAGCAATGCCATAAACACTACACCTTACACTCTTCCAAGCCTTAGACAGTTTACCATTCTTGACAATCTCTTCAGTTTCAGGAGCTATCCTAACTCTTTTTTTACTAGTTGAGTTAGCTGCAATTGCTTGAGTCTTTGGTGGAACAATAGTTGTTGGCACAGACGATTTTTCCCAATGCTCATTGCTAGTTATGGGGGAGACATTGTGTTTGTACGTTGCTTCCCAAGTGTTGAGATAGTAACAAGGATGCGCCCATGTTTCAACAGCTCATACTTGTTGTCCATTTAAAGCCATATTCCAATTGGTAGCGACAACATGTTTACATGGTAAACCTGTAATCTCCCATCTTCTGCAAGTACAAGACTTCTCTACAACATTATCTACACATTGGTCTCCCCATGGTCCACTGACCTGAAACTTATTTCCCCCATTCCCTAAAACATTATACCCAACCGCCTCTTTCTTAATACCTTCTAACATGTGTTGTGCAGTAGGTGTTAGTGGCCCATCACTCTTCTCAATGACCTTTGCAACATGTATTATCCTCTTCATACAGTATTCCCTGATGTATTCTAATGCTGTAATAATTGGTTTGTTTACAACTTCAATTATTTTCTCATAAAACACTTGACACATGTTATTAAGTAACACATCAGAATGGGGTCGCCCTAAAACAAGATAGATAAAGCCGTATTACTTATACATTTCATACTACTTTACCATATACCACTAAATTTACACAGTTAGACGACTTACATGAGAAATGTGACCTTGACCAATGGATTGGTGGTATCTGACTTAACCAAGCATGGGCATCTTGACTAAATGTCTTTAAAGCATCCATAGATCTCTCAAAGTGTACAACAGTTGAGGCTGTTGCACATCTCCAAAGATGGTCTTTGAAGGCCCTACCTTGCCAATTAACTTTCATTTGCTCATGAATGCTTCTAAGACAAAATCTGTGCTCCGCGTTTGGGAAAACTTCTCTTAATGCTGATGTAATATCCTGCACAAAAACAGATATATTTATTATCTGTTTAAAAAAATAGGAAATTCAATTCATTTATTGTTCATGGGAGTACCTTGTTCATGTCAGTAACAAAACTGAAGATTGAATTTGGCTCAAGTTCAAGATCATCAGATAAACAATGAAGAAACCAAGTCCAAGCTATTGTGTTTGCTTATACCATTGTTGCTATCAATTCCCACAGCTGTTAGAAGTTGACCCTTCAAAGGACCATAAATTGGAAAAGCATTTATCCCCAACAACCGTCTCTGACAGGCTTTAAATCCTTCCTTCAAGGCACCTAAACAAACATAGAGTCTCTTGAATTCTCTTGTTGGAAGACTATCCTCAGCAGGCCGTTCCACATGAATCACAACTGTTGTATCAGGGTTCCTCTTCTGCAACTCTTGAACATAGTCTCTCAACATGGTGAATTGGAGCTTGAATTCCTTCCTAATGCCTCTGACTGATATTCTTTTAGCTCTTAAAACCTTCTGCATTGAGACTTCAAGCTCAAATTAGTTGGTAAGCTGATTATGAACCGACTTGACAGGAATCCTTGGATTGGTTTGAATCGTATCTTTAATTTTCTTTGAGATAAAGTTGAGGTCAAAATATTTGAGCGCCCTTGATTGCAAACAAGTGTGTTTATCATTATATCTTCTCACTGTCCAACCACCTTTTTCAGTACCATCCCTGCCGACAAGCAACAACCATGGGCAGAGTTTTGGGAAGGGTCATTTTTACCAGCAATTAATGCTTCCAAACCCGTTCTTGTTAATGGACCTCTAACTGGGCCTATACCCAGTCCAGCGGTAGCAATTGGGCCAGATAGGGGAACACAACCCACACATCTGACTCTTATTCTTTTTTTTTTTGTCATTCTTTAGAAATAGCAGCTCCCTTCTTGTTTCTATGGAATGCTTTCTTACCCTCTCTTTCACATCTTTTGCAGTATCAAAGGATTAATCACAATAAAAGAAAGTTTCAACAACACCATCATCAACAAAATCTGTCCTAACCCTTGGCACCCCAGAGTGACCTATGCCTGATTCAGAAGCATAAGCAGTGTAAAATGCATCATCATCCAACATAGGTAATTAAGTTTCCAAATTCAAGTCATCACTTTTATTAGTAGATGTTCCTGCGTTGCCTAACTCATGAGTCTCACTCTGTTGGAACAAAGCAACCTGTACATGATTCTCCTCAGTAACATTATTTTCATTTGCTTGAATTGTGTCATCACCTACATTGCCTAACTGACTAGTATCACTCTGTTGGAACAGAGTGATATCAACATCACCATCCTCTTCCATGTTATTGCCACCAACAGGTTCTCATCCTACATTCTCTAACTGGTTACCCTGATTGACTTGGAATAGAGTAACTTCCACATCAGGTTCCTCAAAGGTGTTATTGCCATCAACTAGTGGTCTCCCTACGTTCTCCAACGGCTTATCCTTAGTCACTCTGAACAGACTAACATCAAAACTATCAAGGTCCTGAAAAGTATTTTCCTTATTAATAATGACTAATGCACCATCACTGTTATCAACAGGTTGGCTGGCAAAGGCAGACATGTCAAGACTTGAAAAACCGGGCTCAATGGGTGGCAAGTGATTTGTTGTGTTTTGGTGTGTGCAAACAACAATTATCAAAATATCAACAAACGTGAAGTCTAATTTATCTTGAGACAAATAGACATGAAGTAATACGAGTAAACCTTTTAGGAAAAAGATTACCTCGCAAAACTTGTGAAAGTGATATTTAAATTGTGAGACCGGGAAGTGATTTCCCTGGTCGTACCCCAACGAGGTGTGAATGGAAAGCTTCGAATGAGATTGAGATTAAAATCTTGTATGATTGGAAAGGTTATTTGGTGTTACGATACGTTAAATTAACAAAGTTGGAAAATTAACGAACGAATGTGAAAATATATTAACCTAAGGCAACTAACAAACTAGGAAAAACCTAAAACACTACGGGAAAACATAATTAGGTATTGAGAATCCTAAAACGTAACCTAATTTAAAAATGTGACGTTTGTTTAAAAATAAACGTCAATGCACAAAATAAAACGTAAAATTTAAGCTCTAAACGTCCTACGGGTTTGCAACTAATTTTCTTACGCACTAAATGACAAAACAAAATTTTGAGAAAAAGAATTTTAAATTTTGAATTACTTTTCTATTTTCTACGAATTAAATACTAATTAAAAGAAATTAAATTATTAAAAATACTTAAACTTTTGCTAAAAATCTGAAAATTTTTGGGAAATTAAATTAACCTAAAATTAGCCTAGGAAAAATATAAAGAGAGGGTAAAAGTTCAAATTAAGCCAGAAAATAAGCTATCAAAAGCTTATAAGCTTAAATAAGTCAAACAGATAACTACTACTTAAATAATAAATTATGCAAACAACTAATGCAAAAGACCCAAGGGCGTGTTGGTTGTGAGTGTTGTGATATGTCTGTTGGTTGTGAGTGTTGCAAATCGGTTCAAATGGGTAAAAAGGTGAAAGTTGGCTATAAAAGTTCTACGACCAATTTACCAACAACTAATATAACCTGAGATAAACTTGTTTGAAGCAAAAGAAATCACTCAAAATGGACTTTACCTATAATTTTACTTAACTAATTGACGAAACAGTGATAACCAAAAAACTTTTGAAAACCTTTAAGACTTCTTGAAATTGAAATTTATTTGTTCCTAACAGCTAGTATTGGTAATTCAATTGTTGTTTCAAGTGAATGGCATGACTAAAAGTGACTATAACCATAAAATGACCTTAACCCAAACATCCCTTAAGGTGAATTTGGTGATTTTCAGTTGACAACCATGAAGTAAGGTGAACTAAGACTTGGATCATAAATTAATTCTAAACTGAATAAACACTACTGAGCCATAAAATAAGCAGTAATAAATAAGCTAACAAGAACTCTTTGAAATAACTGAAAATTGCATTAATCTGAAACTTTAGTACATAAAAATTTTAAAGATTTAAGCTAAAGAACTAACACCCTACTTAAAAACTGACTATTAAAACCTAAAACAAGACTGCCATAAGAGGCTTACAACATAACCTATTTATACTATGATAACTAGGGCTTCACTTGGTCTTGGATGTGTTTCTTCATTGAGATAAAAGCTGAGCTGGACACACTTGTGCTTCTTTGAAATCACTCATCACCCTTGGATTAAAACGACATCAATATCATCCTTTGATTCAACTTTGGTGCCCAAGTGGAGAGGTGGATTGCCAGCTTGGCATGGTCTCTTGTGACTGGATATGGTGTTAGGTATAGTTATGTGAGGGGAAGGGGATGTAGTGGGATTGGGAAGAGGTGGAGAAGACAAGAATGGAGAGTGATGGGGGAGATGGTGATGGGAGTATTTGGAGGGTTGCAGGTCGCGCGGGGGGGGGGGGGGGGGAAGTGATGTGGGAGAGATGAGTATTTAATTCTGACCTGTATTTTGACCAAAGGGGATGCGTACGTTTTTTGTTATCAAACGTATTAGGGGTTTGTGGGCTAGGGTTTGGTTTTGGGCCAAGGGAGATGGTGGGCTGATGAGGGTTAAAGGTAATGGTTGTTTGTATGTCAAATTTGTGGTGGGCTGGTAATAGTATCAAAAGTCCGTTTGGTCTTATGAGTATTACAAGGACTATTTTTGCAACATGGCGAAACTTCAAGGTACCATTCTGCCAATCTTTCAAACTTCAACCAAGGGTCAATCATGTCATGTTAGATAAACCAAAGGACCAAAAACACAATTTTCCAAATTTGAAACACCAGGGACCAAAATTGCCAATTTGCCAAAGTACAGGGACCAAATGTGTAATTTTCCAAAAGTTTTCACCCAAAGATCATTTGTGTTATCATTTGACTTTTAAAGAGTTTGGGTTGACTTTTCTTTAAAATAAATGCTCAGGGACTAGTTTTGTCAAATTTTGAAAGTTGGGGAACTGAAACTGCCAATTATTCAGATTTTGTTCGTTTTTCGTTTGTTTTCACTCGTTTTGCATCAGAAACATATAAAACACGATCTTTGGGATTTTCTTCGTATTTTGGTGTGTTTTTTAGTGTTTTTAAACGTTTTGCAGTTCAGATTTGACTAAAAATGATGAGTATTTACACACTCATCAATCCCCCACACTATACTATTGCTAGTCCCTAGCAATCTTTTTGAGAAAAATTAATGGATTTGAAGTCTCTTTACCAAAAGCCATCACTTTTGGAGTAGCCGAATGTTTTGGTTCAAGTAAGAATTATGGTCCATCCGATAACCATATGATTTTTAGCAAACCACCAGCTTTCAATGGTTTTGATTTGTCTTTACCAGAAGCCGTTTGCTTCTGGACTAGCCAACTCTTGATGGAACAGTCAACATCTTGGTGAGTTGATTACCAATTATGGTTTTTCCACTGCCTTTACCACAAGCCATAATCTTGCGGGCTAGCCAACTCATTTACTTTTGAGGATATGGCGAGTTGAGGTACCATACAATTTTGGGCAAATTGTAAGCCATCAACGGATTTGAGTTATCTTTACCAAGAGCCATTTGCTCCTGGATTAGCCAGTCCTTATGTTAGACGTGGTGGACTGATAACCTTTTGTAAGTGCAAAGCACTTCCACTAAAAAAAATTTTGGCTCAAAACGGGGGTATTATGGCACAAAAGTGATTAAATTCTGATGAGGCGAAAAATGAACCACTTTTAGGGGGTCATTTAAGCCCGGAATTGAATTTATTTGATCAAATATTGCCCTAAATCGTTCCTTTTGTGATTTTAGGTACTTTGGGAGAGAAATCTGGAAAAGGAAGAAATTAAGATGTTTTTGGAGCATAAAAGTGAAGAAAACGCCAAAGTCTTAATTTTCCTTGCTGGGAACAGTAGGTGACGGCGTCAAGAGTAATTTTCATGACGACCCAGTACAGAAATGAAGGCGTCACAAGGTAGAGCGTCAAGAGTAAAATACGTGACGGCCTGGAAAAAGTTATAACGTGACGGCGTCAGAAGTAGATCAAGGCAATCCGAGAATTCTTTTGGCGGCGAGATGACGGCGTCACCAATTTGGTCTTGACGCTGTCAGCCTCAATTTCCTATATGTAGTTTTCTAATTTTCATTCAAAAAAAAAGGGAAGTTTTGGAGAAACCCTAAGGCTGAACTTAGTACGAATTTTACAGGTTTTTCAAGGGTTCTCAGCCCTTGAACCCTTTCATGTGTAATTGAGATAAGTATTCTTTTAATTCAATCAATATGTCTATGTGTTGGTTGTCTATATCTTGTTCTTGTCTTAATTCCATCATGCTAGGCTAGATCTATCTTGTGTTTGCTTAGATCTAATGAAACCTAGATGTTAATTATGTGTTGATTACTTGTTTATGGTTGTATTGGATGAATGATTTCGATGTTAGGCTTAAGAAAACTGGCAGATCTCCAAATGGTAACATGCTTGAACGTCTTAGGAAACATGAACTGACGTGCACTAGGTTTTATTGGTTGTATTTAATGCATGAGTAAATTCTAATGATCCCATGTCAGGAGCTTCTTAGCCGGCTCGACATAGGAGTGAAGTAGGCACTCATAGGATTGGGGAATTAAGTGCGCCACCCCATGAATGGTATTAAGGAATACAATCTGTCATCCACGCAATTATAACAAGTAATTAACGTGTAAAAGATATCTAGGGAGTAGTGAAATCTAAGTAAACATAATTTCTCCATTTATTGCTCACAACCTTAGTTTAATTTAGTTTATTTTCATTTCTAGTATTTTATTTTGAGTGCATCTTTAGTATTGGGTTAGTTGACTAGCAACTAATTCCGCCCAAATCCTTCAAACCCGAGATTTTTACTTGCTTTCTAAAAAATATAAAAATACAAAAATAATCATCCTTCATCTTTAGAACTAGTATTTAGGTTTTCTAATCCTAGCGACACTATTCCTAGCTGAACGATCAATCCCCCGGTACTTGTCACTATACTATACTACAACGATCAGGTACACTGCCTGGTGGGGGTTGTAAGCTTCTCAAGATCCCTTGAGAGGTAAAGCCTGGTGCGATCCCCACGCATCAAGTTTTTGGCGCCGCAGCCCGGGGAATAGTTATTGTCTAGGTTAGAATCTCTTTTTATTAGGTCTACTTGCTAGATTCCTTTCTAGTAAGATTTTATTTTTGTTTTTAGGTTTTCTTTAGTCTATCTTATTTGTTTGTGTTATTGTTCGTAACTCTTCACCACCTGCCATCATGGCAACCGACGAATCCTCTAACCTTAGGATTACTAGGAGTCGTAGTTCCACTAGAAACCTTGTCTTGCATTATGCAGAACCCGAAAGAGAAATGCGTAGATTAAGACAATATCACTCAACTTTTGAACCATCTAGCGTTGCCATCGATTTTGATGCACCCCTTTCTGAAGAAAATTCAGAAAATCATGTTACAACCCCTAGCTCCCAACCCAACAACGAGATGAGTACCCCCGCAACTCCCATTCCTAAGCGCCTTAAGGACTACTCCTCCCCAACCCCTCGTGGCTTCTCAAACGCCATTGTCTACCCAAACGAACACACCAACGAGGTCTTGCATGCGAACGATGTTTGGCTTGTCCAAAGTGTGTGTAAGTTTTGTGGATTAGATGAGGAAGATCCAATTCAACACATTAAAGACTTCTTGAAAATATTAGACACCCTCCATACGGATGGGGCTACTAGAGATACGTCCCGATTGCGATTCTTTCCTTTCACCCTATATGAAAAAGCCGAAGAATGGTATGATAAACTTCCTTCTGAATCTATTTTCACATGGGAGCAACTCATATCCAAGTTCTATGAGAAGTTCTTTCCACCTGGAAAAACCTCAACATTTAGAGATAGGATCCTCCGTTTCCGAAAAGGGAAGGACGAACCCTTCCATAAATCGTGGGTTAGATTCAAAGATTTAATAAGATAAGTTCCCCATCATGGCATTGAGCTCTGGCTCTTGGTCCAAATCTTCTACGACAATGTCTCCTCTAATGATCGAAACGGAATCAACCAATCTAGAAAAGGGAGATTGGCCAATCTTAGTGCCGAAGAAGGATGGGATAGGATTGAAGAATATGCTCAAGACTAGGATGACACTTGGGATGAACCTGAGTCGACTGTCAGCATTTCTGAAATCACTTCAGATCGGTTGAGAAAATTTCACAAAAAAGTGGAATACCTAGCTGGGTCGCAGTTACCTAAACAACTTTCGAATCCTTACTTAATCTGCGATTACTGTGGGGGCCCGCATGAGGTAGAAGAATGCGGAGGAGCAGCCACAACTGAACATGCATGCTTGTCAGGAGGGGACATCTATGCTGATCTCTCCCTTTTGCCTTTTTACCAAAATGACGATTACACCCTCTGGGGAAATCTGGTAAAGAGAAAAGAATGAGAGGAAGGCCCTGAATTCGAAATCAGGAGCACTTTTGAAGATGACCTTGGTCACTTCACTCAAGAAAAAGGCTTGCAATTGAAAGGTCTTAATGAACTTGTCGACGAGCAGCAGGATGACATTGGAGAATTTTTCAACAAGCTTAACTCAGCCCTAGATAATCTTGAAATGCCATCAGCAAGCAAAAAAGACCCCATGCTCGCGATAACCACTCGAGCTGGAACAACAACCAAGGACCCACCTTACCCAAGCTCATCCCCCATCGCCCCCGATCCAAACAAACCTGGCGAGGAGGAGGAGGATGTAGGCAGCAAGACCCCCGACCAACCTCCCTTGACGACCCCTTCCCCATCAACCCTACCTAACCAACCTGTGAGAATCCCGTTCCCATCCCGATTAAGGAACCAGAAAACTGAGAATGATAATAAAAGATTCTTGTCATACCTAAAAGACTCGGTTGTCACCATACCCCTCCTTGATGCTTGCTATCACATGCCAAAGTATAGCGCATACTTTAAAAAACTACTTGCTAACCGGAAGAAACTCGAGGGTCTTGTGACCCTGGGGGAAGAATGCTCAGTGGTGACCCATCGAGGGCTACCAAAAAAGGTAGACGATCCAGGCAGCTTCACCCTGCCTTGCTCCATAGGATCTCTATCAATCAAGAATGCTCTTGCCGATTTGGGAGCGAGTATCAATCTCATGCCTCACTCTATGTTCCTTAAACTAGGATACTCTAGATTAAAGCCTACCCGTATGAACATCCAACTAGCCGATAGATCAGTCAAGTACCCCGTAGGGATATGCGAGAATGTGCTAGTCAAAGTTGGGAAATTCAAATTCCCGGTCGACTTCGTAATCCTGGATATGGAGGAGGATGACTTGGTACCCATCATCTTAGGGAGACCATTTCTTGCTACCGCTCGTGCAGTCATTGATGTTTATGACGGCAAATTAACCTTGCGAGTGGGAACCGATAGCACAACCTTCGACATTAAGGATTCTATGGATCTCTCCCTCGAAGCAGCTAACCGGATCTATTTCATTGGGGAGGTCGATGAACTCACAGATGTCATTGATAGTTGTGTCGATGAACAAATCGAGGAAGGCTGGCTACGGGACGAGAGTTTTCTGCCTTTGCTAGAGGTGGAAAAGATGGAGGATGTTGGTGCAGTTTCCTTCTACCCCAGACAAGAGGCAACGGAGCATATTGAGCTCCGAAAGCCCGAAAACAAGCTTAAACCTTCTATTATCGAGCCTCCTGAGTTAGATCTTAAAGAGCTTCCTAACCATTTAGAGTATGCCTTCCTTCAGGGAGAGGACCAACTGCCGGTAATCATAAACTCTTCCTTGGAACATGAACAAAAAGGTAAACTCTTAGAGGTCCTAAAGAAATATAAGGGAGTGCTCGCATGGAGTGTAGCCGACATTAAGGGGATTGACTCAACTTTTTGCACACATAAGATTCTCATGGAAGAAGATTATAAACCTACCGTGCAACCCCAGAGGCGGGTGAACCCCAACATTAAAGAAGTAGTGAAGAAAGAAGTCATCAAACTTCTAGATGCAGGATTGATTTACCCAATCTCGGATAGCCCATGGGTCAGTCCTGTACAGGTTGTACATAAGAAGGGTGGAATGACTGTAGTTAAGAATGACAAGGGTGAGATGGTGCCCCAGAGAACGGTCACTGGATGGCGGGTATGCATTGACTATCGAAAGCTCAATGATGCCACGAGGAAAGATCACTTTCCCTTACCATTCATTGATCAAATGTTAGAGAGATTGTCTGGACACGAGTACTATTGCTTCTTGGATGGATTCTCTGGGTATTTTCAAATTCCCATAGCACCTGAGGACCAAGAAAAGACCACGTTTACTTGCCCTTATGGAACATTTGCCTACAAAAGGATGCCTTTTGGGCTATGTAATGCCCCCGCCACTTTCCAGCGATGCATGACCGCAATCTTTCACGAACTCATGGAAGTGTTCATAGACGACTTTTCGGTCTTCGGGAACTCCTTTGATCGCTGTCTTGCTAATCTAGAAAAGATGCTTAAACGTTGTGAGGAAACCAACTTGGTGTTAAACTGGGAAAAGTGTCATTTCATGGTAAAAGAAGGGATTGTGTTAGGGCATAAGATCTTAGGGAACGGAATAGAGGTGGACCAAGCTAAAGTTGAAGCTATATCTAAGTTACCATACCCCACGACTGTTAAAGCAATACGCAGCTTCTTGGGGCATGCCGGGTTTTATCGGAGATTCATCAAAGACTTCTCCAAAATAGTTCGACCAATGACTCAATTGCTTGTGAAGGATGCTGTAATACTCCGTAAAATCCCAGGTCATTTATTAATGTTAATCGTCAACACTATTCTTAACTAAGCCATTTTTGCGGGCAAATTTGAAATTTTTATATGAGACACTGTTTGTTTGAACACCCGATTATTTTGATCACCGCTTGTTTGACACCCGATTATGTTTTGTCACCCGATATCACCCGATTGTCACTCTTGGATGTCACCCAACGAGGTTAACACCGGTAACTCCACTTGCGACCCGACACTTTGATTAGACACCGGTATATTAATATTATATATATATATATATAATTATGACAAATTATTGTTACTATGTATATATAAGTATGTGTATACGTATGACGACACCGTTTATATTTTCACGGTTTTCACGAACCGACACCGATACCAAAACTAAAAATTCCAAAGACACTAGCCACCGACACCCTATGTTTGCTTGGGCCGCATGTCACTCCAAGCCCAAGATTATTTTCTTTCACCCTACTAGGCCGAGCACACCTCAAGCCCACCCAAAGTCACTTTTCTATTTATTTCGTGTGGGCCGAACGATTCACAAGCCCAAGGGCTGCGCATGTATTCTTTGATGCATGGCTATTTTCAAATTTCTTTGTGATACAAGTACTCAACTCACACAACACAAACTTACCACCTCTCCATTGACTATGTATCTTGAGACAAGAAGTCACCTTGAAGCCGTCCGACCTTCGGTCCATCGCTTTACACACCAAGAGATCTATTACCCTTTGGTTCGAGTGTCCCATGGTTCCCCAACAAGTATACCACATGTGGTCTAAATCTCAATAGTTTAATCACCCTACTAAACCTAGAAACACTTAAACTAATCCAAAGTCAACTTTTTTTGCTTCCTTCTACCCAACTCGACGTGACAAGAGCCAAGGCCAAGAGACATGTTTGTCTCCCTTCGAATGACCTATTAGAAAGGTGTCTCACCATACCAAACATGCAACCACCTTTGCCCTCCTATATAAGTCACATTTATTGCATATTTTTTTCACACACTTGCAAATCTCACAAACTTCCCAAACTACAAACACTTTCCATCACACTTTGCTTGTTAACGAGACCAAGGGAAGGCGTTTGAGAAGGAAGAGTTGGGTCACATTGCTAAGAATTGGGAAACTAGTTTGGATCGAGGATTATTTCACAAAGAGGGTACCACGTTTGCTCGTTTACTTGTCTCGTATCGCACGATCTCATCACCACCTTTTGGTGTTGTAAGTCTTCACTTTCTATTTCATTTTCCTACTCTAGTTTCATGCACATCACGACACACTGAATTTACGAAAATATACTTATGCTACACTTAAACTCATGTGATGCCAACACCTCGACACCCTTAGAAAAGGGTCTCGTCATTGCATTATTACACGTACATTGCATGTATATTTTTCGACAACCTAAAATATCGACCCACACTCAATCAAACCAACCTAACATGCAAGTCATGCTCGATCTTATACTACGAAAACTAAACCTAAACCAAATCTGTGTCAAGCGAGTTTTTAAACAAACAAAACACCCTTTTGGGCTTTAAATGGGCTAACGAGCCCAAGGTATATTTCAATATGAGATTTCGGTTTGGAAACTTAAGAAAAGTCGAGATATATAAGACTTTAGAAACTGAATTTGAATAATTTTATAAGTTGTAAAGGTCACTTTTAATTGTATCAAAAGTTTGGCTTTCAAAAACTTCATCAAGGACTATTTTTGCAAAGTTATCACGTTAAGGGACTAAAATTGTCAAAATTACAAACTTTGAACCAAACTTGACTAAACCGAATTCTTTTGGAAATCAAGGGTAGAAGTTGTCATTTGACCAAAGTTAAGGGAATAAAGTGCAAAGGACCGAATTATAATTGTTTTTAACAAAAGGGGTAAAAAGTGTAATTTTGTAAAGTTAAGGGTTAAATTGTAACAAGGTATTTTATAATTAATCATTTTATATAATTTGATTTATATAAATACATATGTATTTTGGTAAATATATATATATATATATATAACTTTATTAAAAATATTTAATCATAAATATTTTTAAATAACATTATTTCTTACGACGAGTTAATATTTACCAAACACCGGTTCGTAACAACGATACAAATAACTACATGAAGTTATCGAGACACCCGAATGGATATCACCGTACACGAGACATATCACATGTCATATACGAAAAGAATCTAAAACACCGATTACAATGTATTATTTAGGTCGCAAGTCGGAGGAATCTCATTGCTAGTCATAGCAATACACCATCACTTTTGAGCACCGTTGTGATCACGCACCTTTCAGGTGAGTTCATGGTCCCACATTTTTAATTGTTTTTAAACTCCGTGGGGAGATACATGCGATAAATCGAACACAAGTATTTTTCTGTATGCTGTTATCACCTGATATTGCCTAAGTTGACACCTGTGCTACAAGTCGCTCATATCACGAACCTTAATCACTTGCGAGTGAGCGCGAATATAGTTGATAGATCTATTGGAATGGCAGCCCGCCTCTGTCAAGGTGATCACTTGGCAGGAGGTGAGCTATATTCGAGGTATTATGGAAAGTTGGCACATTTCCTGTCACCGAGGGCCCCTTGTCATTTACATCCGCTGTGGTGTAAGTGATTGTTATTATCTTTATGATATGTCAAATCAATGTTAAGGCTTGCGTTTCGTGAGGCTTAGGAGCAATATTACACCCGATTTAGTCAAGACCTATCTATCTTGGCTTGTTTATTTCAAATGCTTGACTTGTGTTCACACCTTTACTATTTAAACTACTATGGATTCACTCAACCTTTGTGTTGACTTTTTAAGCATGTTTATCTCAGGAAACTAGCAAGCATGGCGGCACGGAGCTGGCAAAGGGCACTGGACCTCCCTTTTCATTTCAATAATTATATCATTCTTTACAAACTCATCACCACTTTTGTGAAACAATTAACATTTTGGAAAAATGTTTGTAACTCTGAATATTTGAGTTTTCATGGAATGATATTGACTATCTTTTGAATTGTTTTCTATGAGTATGACTGTGTACTAAACTGTAATGACCCCGATTAGACTTCCGCTGCTTATCAATTTTCGGGGTGTTACAGATGCTCCATTCGATTTTTCCCAAGAATGCAAGGATGCATTCGATCTCTTAAAAAAGGAACTCACACAAGCTCCAATCATGATCACACCCAACTGGGAGTTACCGTTTGAAATCATGTGTGACGCTAGCGATTTCGCTGTCGGGGCTGTATTGGGCCAACGGCGTGACAAGCTTTTCCAACCTATTTACTACGCTAGCAAAACCATGAATCCCGCTCAAGAGAATTACTCCACCACCGAAAAAGAATTATTAGCCGTAGTGTTCGCATTCGACAAATTCCGACAATATCTTGTCCTTTCAAAGACAGTCGTTTTCACTGATCACTTGGCTCTTCGATATCTTTTTGCGAAGCAGGATGCTAAGCCACGACTAATTCGGTGGATCTTGTTGCTACAAGAATTCGATGTTGAGATTCGCGATAAGAGGGGGCGGAAAATCTGGCCGCAGATCATCTATCTCGTCTTGAAAACTCCTTGGATAAGCACGATAGAAGTGAGATTAGGGATTCATTTCCTGACGAACAACTCATGTTAATGATTGATTCGGAGCCTTGGTACGCCAATTTTACTAATTATCTCGCAAGTAGACTTGTTCCTGAACACCTGACTAGATACGAAAGAAAAAGGTTATTTTCTCAGTTAAAATACTACTTTTGGGATGAGCCATTTTTATTCCGAAGGTGTCCAGACCAAATTATAAGACGCTGTGTTTCGGAAAGTGAGGCAGTAAAGATTATGAGGGAATGTCACTCTGGTCCCTCTGGCGGACATCATGGGATAAACACCACCGCCCGAAAGATTTTCGATGCGGGATTCTATTGGCTCACAATTTTCCGTGATGTCAAAGAGATGGTGCAGGCATGCGATGCATGTCAACGGGCCGGGAACATATCACATAGGGATGAAGCACCTCAGAATTTTATACAAGTATGTGAGGTCTTCGATGTTTGGGGAATTGACTTCATGGGACCCTTTCCATCTTCAGGGGGGAACGAATACATTTTAGTTGCCATCGATTATGTTTCAAAATGGGTTAAGGCACAAGCCCTTAGGACCAATGATGCCAGAGTAGTTATTCATTTCCTGAAAAAGCTTTTTGCTAGATTCGGGATTCCTAAAGCTCTCATCAGTGATAGGGGGACCCACTTTTGCAATGCACAAATGGAAAAGGTCATGAAGAGGTATGGAGTATCCCATCGGTTCTCCACTGCCTATCATCCACAAACCAATGGCCAGGTCGAAAACACCAATAGGGCTATTAAAAGAATACTTGAAAAGACGGTTAGTCAAAATAGAAAAGACTGGTCATTTAAACTCGACGAAGCCTTGTGGGCATTCCGAACCGCCTACAAAACACCTATTGGAACGACCCCGTTTCGCATGGTGTATGGTAAGGCATGTCACTTACCAGTGGAATTAGAACATAAGGCTTATTGGGCGCTTAAGACATGTAACTTAGATTACACAATTGCTGGAACTAATAGGTTCTTGCAATTACACGAGCTTGATGAGCTTAGGTTAGAAGCCTACGAATCTTCCATCACATATAAAGAGAGAGCAAAAAGATGGCATGACCAGAGAATTAAGAAACCCAAAGAATTTTCAGAGGGAGACAAAGTCCTATTGTACAATTCTCGGTTGAGATTATTTCCGGGAAAACTTAAGTCTAGATGGTATGGACCGTTTACGGTGAAGAATTCCTCTAAAACTGGAGCCGTGGTGTTATTAGACGATGAAGGTAGGGAATTTACAGTTAACATACAACGTGTAAAACATTATCAAGAAAATAACAATGAAATGATTAGTGAGGAGGATGTGACGTTTGATGATGAGGTCACGTAGTAACCCATGACCTTGAGTCTAGTTACAAGACTCGTAAATAAAGAAAAGCGCTTCTTGGGAGGCAACCCATGCTTTGTGTGATTTTATTTTGTTTGTTTGTTATTTGCTTCCGTATGCATGCTTTATTTTTATTGTTGGTAGATCATGTTTCTCAATTAAATAGTGGAAATACTTTACTTTGTTGTTTTGGCCTAGTCTTAACTCCACCTAAAAGTATTTTTTCAAAAGATAAGTGTAAGGGGAAACGCCAAATATGTTTTCAAGAAACAAACCGATCATGATTCTCAACAATATTAAATGAACATGTGTATTCGTATTTGTTAGAGTCAAATGCTTGTATTGAGTCATAATGAAGTTTTGCAGGATTTTCCAGGAAGTAGGACCAAGTTTTTCCAGAAATTTTCCGGAAACTTAACATAAGAATTTCTGCAGGTCACTTCTGATGGCGTCACGAGTTAACTCTTGACGGCGTCACGTGTAAAAATCTGGAAATTTCACCGGTTTTGTTTTTCTAATGGAGTCTTATGGTTTTTGTGAATTATTAAGTTTTATAATCTCCAGGAAATCTGCAAACTTCATTCCACAAGCATTATATCTTACTTTGTTTTCTAGGATTTAGTAACTTATATAGGTTGCCGCCGATTTTATGCGAGGTTGTCTTGTCTATTTTCTCAGGATTCACAGGTTATGTATGACAAGAAGATGATTTATATTCTGGAAGGGAAGCTTTGATTGTTCATTTTCTTGGAGGAAGATTTAACCTGGCCACCTTATTATTCATACCGAGCGAATCAGGGGAGTATTTGATTTCATTCTTTTTACTTTTTCACTTTTACATTCTTTACTTGAACATTGGGGACAATGTTCATCCTAAGTGTAAGGGGAGGGTAAAATGATGATACCTTACATGTACACTTTCGCTTGAGTTTGTTTTGTTTAATAGTAGATGTGTAATAAAACTATGAGAAATACTTGTTAGTGCAATTTTAGCGCCAAATTTAATTTTTTTTACAACATTTAGGAGTGAAACTTTAGCCACAGCAAGCGTCTCATGGATAGGAGATTGTATGACTAGCACATAACCGTACTTTCAGAAAAATTTTCCACCCAAATATGTGAGGTTCGCCTTTAGATTTGATAGGAAAAGCATTTACTATTAGTGCTTATGAGTGTACCGGTAGCATTTAGATTCTAGAACTTGCGTTAGTGATGCATCCCGAGATCGCTAGTGAGACTACATTCGTGTGGTAGGATTTACTACATGATAAGAGGCATTAGGATCACCCTTGTGTTAAACTCGTATCATAATTACTTGACCATTTAAGTCATATTACTTGGCTAGTTAAGTCAACTAATTTTTCCCACACCATTAGCGTTGTACTCATTTTTAGTACACGAAACCCCTAGTACACCCCTCCGAGCCTATCTTTTCGTCTCTAACTTTAAGCATTTTACTTAAAGGAAGAATTTGTTACACCCCACTTAAATGTACAACCAAATCGCCTTAGCCTTCCATGTATGCGCTCATTTTTAGTGCATTATTGTTATTTGTTAAACCCTAAGTTAACTTTCTAATTGATTACATGGTTGCTAAGTCGAGTCATATCCTTGTACATATTGTTTTGGGACGATCGGGACTCGTGGGTAAAGTACTTATTTATGGAGTAATGGGGAAGAACATCATATTATTACCCCCATATGTGCGTTAATCTTAAAAGTGCTTCAAGTGTTTTGATTTTCTTAATTCGAGTCATTAGTTTAGTTTATTGTAAAGTATGTAAAAATTCAAGTGTAAGGGAAATGTTCATTCCCTATGATGTATTATTTCGGATGGTAGGGTAAGAGTGTATGCAAAAAAAAAAAAAAAAAATCAAGAAAAAGAAAAGAAAAAAAAATAGAAAAAAGGAAAAGAGAAAAAAACATACAGACTACCATCCCTTTTTATTCTATGTTCATTTTTATGTTTTTGTTATTTTTCATTTATTAGCTTAAGTCGAGTCTAGTCTTGGCTTAGCAACGCCATATTGTACATGTAATTAACCAAGATTGTTAGCTCGCCACCAGTAAAAACTTCCTTTATCCAACAAAACCGTGTATTTCATATCCCTACACCTAACGTTACAACCCTTTAAAAGACCTCTTTGATAGTTTATCCTAGGTGCTTACGCCATGTGGTGGAGGTTTGATCCTTTCCCAAGCCTATGGTAATCTATTTTGCTATGACAGGTAGTGAGAGATATCTTCCGTTTCCATATTGTAATTTATACTTTATTACACCCGAGAGATGTGAGTATCTAAACACTATTTGTAAGGTGCTAGTGTATGACCTCCGTGCTTGTCTATTGGTCTTTAGTGGAACGATTATTTGTTGTAATTACTTTTATATTAGTGTTAGATGACCCCTAACTTGTATTTTGAGTAGAATAAAAGCGCATTTGCTTGAGGACAAGCAAATCTCAAGTGTAAGGGTATATGATGAGGCGAAAAATGAACCACTTTTAGGGGGTTATTTAAGCCCGGAATTGAATTTATTTGATCAAATATTGCCCTAAATCGTTCCTTTTGTGATTTTAGGTACTTTGGGAGAGAAATCTGGAAAAGGAAGCAATTCGGACGTTTTTGGAGCGTAAAAGTGAAGAAAACGCCAAAGTCTTAATTTTCCTTGCTGGGAACAGTAGGTGATGGCGTCAAGAAGAAAATCCTGACGGCGTCAAGAGTAATTTTCATGACGACCCAGTACAGAAATGAAGGCGTCACAAGGTAGAGCGTCAAGAGTAAAATACGTGACGGCCTGGAAAAAGTTATAACGTGACGGCGTCAGAAGTAGATCAAGGCAGTCTGAGAATTCTTTTGGCGGCGAGATGACGGCGTCACCAATTTGGTCTTGACGCCGTTAGCCTCAATTTCCTATATATAGTTTTCTAATTTTCATTCAAAAAAAAAGGGAAGTTTTGGAGAAACCCTAAGGCCGAACTTAGTACGAATTTTACAGGTTTTTCAAGGGTTCTCAGCCCTTGAACCCTTTCATGTGTAATTGAGATAAGTATTCTTTTAATTCAATCAATATGTCTATGTGTTGGTTGTCTATATCTTGTTCTTGTCTTAATTCCATCATGCTAGGCTAGATCTATCTTGTGTTTGCTTAGATCTAATGAAACCTAGATGTTAATTATGTGTTGATTACTTGTTTATGGTTGTATTGGATGAATGATTTCGATGTTAGGCTTAAGAAAACTGGCAGATCTCCAAATGGTAACATGCTTGAACGTCTTAGGAAACATGAACTGACGTGCACTAGGTTTTATTGGTTGTATTTAATGCATGAGTAAATTCTAATGATCCCATGTTAGGAGCTTCTTAGCCGGCTCGACATAGGAGTGAAGTAGGCACTCATAGGATTGGGGAATTAAGTGTGCCACCCCATGAATGGTATTAAGGAATACAATCTGTCATCCACGCAATTATAACAAGTAATTAACGTGTAAAAGATATCTAGGGAGTAGTGAAATCTAAGTAAACATAATTTCTCCATTTATTGCTCACAACCTTAGTTTAATTTAGTTTATTTTCATTTCTAGTATTTTATTTTGAGTGCATCTTTAGTATTGGGTTAGTTGACTAGCAACTAATTCCGCCCAAATCCTTCAAACCCGAGATTTTTACTTGCTTTCTAAAAAATATAAAAATACAAAAATAATCATCCTTCATCTTTAGAACTAGTATTTAGGTTTTCTAATCCTAGCGACACTATTCCTAGCTGAACGATCAATCCCCCAGCACTTGTCACTATACTATACTACAACGATCAGGTATACTGTCTGGTGGGGGTTGTAAGCTTCTCAAGATCCCTTGAGAGGTAAAGCCTGGTGCGATCCCCACGCATCAAATTCGCCAGAATTTACCCCCCCCCCCCCCCCACTTAGAAGTGAATATTGCCCTCAATATTCAAAGTACCCGGCTTTTATGCCGATATTTTGGAATGTAAAAAGTTTAGAGTTGGGCAAGTGTGGGATTATTATTATTATTATTATTATTATTATTATTATTATTATTATTATTATTATTATTATTATTATTATTATTATTATTATTATTTTATTATTATTTTTTTTGAGTGTGGGTACTCCCCCACACTAGTTTTTTAGAAAAGAGAAAGAAGTGAGAAAGATGGGTGAAAACCCATGTGATGCTACTGTTTTTGTTTACCGAGTCGCTAGCTTGACTTGACCCCGAATTCATTGGTTCTTGGGGAAGAAAGATGTGGAAGAAACAATCTCCATCGGACTTTCATTCAAGATGTTTGGACAAACATTTGAAGCACGTGAAAGTTCCACACCGATGAGATAAGTACCCGACTCAAAATAGTATAAACTATAAGCGGTGATGCCGGGGTCAAAGATAATGTCTTCATTCCCGAAAGAGTGAAGAACAGGAGAAGTCACCCGATAGGTGAAAAAGAGAAAGAAAGTCATGATAAACATATTGACTAACTCATCATCATTAGGAGGAGGATTCATGAATTCATCATCATGAATCTCATCATTTAAGCTCATGTGATCAAGACATATCCCGGGTGTGTCTAGATCAAAGTAGAAGTTATCATATTCCGGTAGAGATATGATATGAGTGAGTTCACAGGAGAACTCATCGAAGGTAAATGATTCATAATCGGGGAGAGAATTATGAGAATGAGAAGTGGTACTGCCACTAATCTTCTCTCCTGTTGACATAAATAATGTATGAAAACGTTATTTATATTTTTCGATATCTCTATATTTTGACGATCACAAAATGTAAACTCGTCAATCGTAAGATTACTACGTAAACAAGTATTAAGCTAGTTTATATCACTATATCCAACTTAATCACTTAAGGTATGGATAAACAAGTGCTTAATACATCTTATGATCAAAGGGATATTTAATTAACTAATACAAAGTTTATTTAAATATATAAACATATTATATATTTTTGAAAAACACTTTTGGTAATAAAGAAAAATGTTTTAATCACACTAAATATATGATTTCAAATATTTAACCAAAATCAGTTAGTTTTTCACCAAATAAACTTTCCCCACTAAAAGACAAGTTTTCTGGCCGTTACAGTTGGGCGGCCCCCTTAATTATAAGGGGCGGTCCCCTTAATTTTAAGGGGGCCGACCACGATTTAAGGGGACCGGCCAGGCTCCCCTGTCAGAAAATGTCAGAATTCTTCTCCTATAAATACCACCTTAATTCTGGAATTTTGACCCACCTTTTGCACGAAATTTTCAGATCTATAACTCTCTAAACATCCTCTAAAACCCTTTGATCATTTGTATATTAATCCTTGTTTCAAGTGATTCAATCCCTCATCATCCATTCTCATCCAAAGTGCAAAAGAAGAACACTCTTTCTACAACCAAGTTCAAGAAGTGTTGAAGAGTAGTTGTGCATAGTGTATATATATATATATATTCATTTGTGAATATTGTGTTGTGCTTGTTATATATTGTTTAGAAGATATAGAAGTTGTGTAGAAAGTAGAAGTTGATTAGTAGTGAAGTAGGTTAGTTGTGAAGATTGGTGTGAAGTAGAAGATTGGTGTGTAGAAGATAGGTGTGAAGAAGATTGGTGTGTAGTATATTGGTGTGAAGAAGTTGTGTAGAAGTAGTGATCAAGTTGTGAAGTTGTTGTGGTGTGTAAATTGGTGTGTAAGGTTTTCTCCGCCAAAAGGGAGTTTGTTGACATAGTGAAGAAAACTCTCGAGTAGGTGACTCGGGGAGTGGAGTAGGAACAAGGAAGGTGTCCTTGTAGCCGAACCACTATAAATCCTTGTGTTGTGGTTTGATCTTTCCAACTCTTCTCATTACTTATTTATTTACCTTTACTATATTAGCTTTGTTAGTTAGTTACCATACAATAGTTCATATAGTGCAAGTATTGAGTTCACATAAACTAGAATCGAAATTTTTAAAACAAACTTGTGTTTATAAATTTAAAAGGACGTAAAACTATTCAACCCCCCCCCCCCTTCTAGTTTTCCACAATTGGTATCAGGAGCCACGTCTAGCAAGATTTTTAAAATATATTGTATTTTAAAACTTGTAACGATCTATGGAATCTGAAAAATATTTAGAAGGGCAATCTATGCAAAGACCACCACTATTTGAAAGTGATGGATTTTTATATTGGAAAAATCGATTCGAAACTTATGTGAAATCAAAAGATCTAGATCTTTGGCATGTTATTACCAATGGTGATTTTTTACCTATTCAAAATAACCCCGAAACTAAGAAAGATGAAATCGTACCTTTTGAAAAATAAAATGATGATTTAAAAAGAAAACTTGCTAAAAATAATGAAGCAAAAATGGTTATTTACAATGCGCTACCACGTAAAGAGTACGAAAGGATCTTTATGTGCGAAACCGCAAAAGAAATTTGGAACTCTTTATTAATAACCCACCAAGGTAATAATCAAGTCAAAGATAACAAAATAGATCTACTTGTTCAACAATATGAGCAATTCACGATTCCGGAAGAGGAATCAATTGATAATGCTTTTGCTAGATTTAACACTATAATCACAAGTTTAAAAGCACTTGATGAGAATTTCTCTAGTAAGAGTTTTGTTAGGAAGTTTCTTAGAGCTCTTCACCCAAAATGGCGAGCTAAAGTGACGGCTATTGAAGAATCAAAGAATTTGTCAACGCTACAACTTGATGAATTAATTGGTAATTTAAAAGTCTACGAAGAAATAATAAAGAAGGACTCCGAAATGGTTAAAGGGAAACGAGAGCAAAGCAAGTCAATCGCCTTGAAAACTAGAAAGGAATCCAACAATGAAGATAACTCATCTTCCGAAAGCGAAGACGAAGAATATGCCATGGTCGTAAGAGATTTCAATAAATTCTTCAAAAGGCGAGGAAGATTCGTTAGACAACCACACGATGAAAGAAGAACATCTCAAAAGAATAATGATGACAAGTATAGCAAGAATGAGAGAAAATGTTTCAAGTGTGGTGATCCGAATCACCTTATTGGAAAATGTCCAATGATGACAAGAGATCAAAATCAAAGAGCGTTTGTTGGAGGTGCTTGGAGTGATAGCGATGAATATAAGAAAGAAACAACAAAGGAAGAAAAGTGTCTCATGGCTAAAACATCAAGTGAGGTACGTTCCGAAACCGAATATTTTAGTGATGAAAATCTATCATTAGATGAAAAAGATTTAGATAGTGAATACAATAGATTATGCAAACTAGGACAACAAGTTATGGCTAAAAACAAATCACTAAAATATATAAACAACCAATTAGAAAATGAAGTACTTGAACTAAAAATTAAAATACATCAACTTGAAAAAGGTAAAGAAACTTTTGAAGAATGTAAATCATGTCAAGAGCTTAGAAGTGAAAACAACAAACTTAAGGAAGAAATTTGTAAACTTGATAAATTTGAAAATAGTAGTAACTCACTTAGTAAAATTATAAGTATTCAAAGAATATCCGGAGATAAAACCGGTCTAGGTTTTAACTCAACCGAAGCCTCAACAACTGAAGTTAAAAATGTTAAATTTGAAAGCGAACTTAAGGAACTAAAACCTTCAAAATCTAATTCTAAGTATCTACTCATAAATGATAAGAAAATACCTCTAGCTAGTAATGAAGAAATAAAACCGTTTTATAAACCATCTTTAAAAACCGAAGTAGGATCGCCCAAAACTAAAACAAGATCTAAAACTCCACCACCTAGGAAACCGAATAATTCTTACCCTAGACCTAAAACACCTCAACCAAGAGTAAACCAAAATAGACGAAACTTTAACAATAATCAACAAATGTGGAACTTCAATCCATGGGGAATGTTTCCACCATATATGCACCCAAGTCAAATACAAAACATGTTCGGGACAAATAACTTTGGTCAAATGAGACAATGGGGACCAACGTAAAAATTCTCGCCATTCCTACATGGAAATCTTTGATGTCACCCCTTGTTCGGACTTTCCCTTGAAGATTTTTGAAGTTAAACGCATTGAAGACGAAAGGTACACATTTCCTTTTATTTCCTTGTCAACAAATGCATGCTTAGTTTAATATCTAGTTTTTATGTGATTTTGATTGGTTCATTATTCCCCCTAGTTTTTATTTCTATACATATATATACTTATTTACTTATACTATATCTAAATATATATATATATATATATATATATATATATATATATATATATATATATATATATATATATATATATATATATATATATATATATATATATATATATATATATATACACTTAGCTATATCTAGGATCTTATAACCTAGAAAATTCATTTGTTGATTTTCTAGAACTAGAAATTGTTCGTTTACGAACCTTTTCTTTTCCCCATTTGCCTTACTGAACCTTAATGTTCAACAACACTCATGCTGATGAAGAGAGATGAGTCGAAAAATCTATGGATGAAACAAACTCCCGACTTCCGTTGCATACGTCTCCCTCCTTTATTCTCGTCTTATAAGCCCATACTACATACATATATATATATATATATATATATATATATATATATATATATATATATATATATATATATATATATATATATATATATACTTATGAACCTTCCACAACTTTCTCGTGTACTTGACAACTTGATAAATTTCATCCGAAATGATCAAGAAAATTTAATTGGCAAAATGTCAAGTAAAAGTGTCAAGTAATTCCTTTCGTGCGAATACCCTCCAATGTATTTTTGATTAAATATAAATCTAATACATACATATAAATATTTTCTTGTTCTTTCCAGAAACCAAAATCACAAAAATCAAATTTTGGAGGGCGGCCCCCTTAATGTTTAAGGGGACCGGCAGCCAAATGAAGGGCGGCCCCCTTAATGTTTAAGGGGGCCGGCCATCTGATAGCTCAAACCCGTTTTTCCCTTTGTTCCTTTTGCCAAACACTCCAATTTTTCATACTCCCCTTTCTCTGCTTCTGCTGTGACGAAAACCAAAACCCAAAAACATCTCAAATCACATAATTCGGGTTAATTCGCAAAGGGCAAATTCATCTAACACAATCACCATTACGTATTGTAAGTTTTTCATAACACATTTCATCTAATTTCATCTTATTTGGTCATACTCATGATTATGCATGTTTTATAAAATTCGTCAATTTCACAATTTCTTTTGAATTAAGTCTTAAAACTCCATAACCAAATGCTTCCCCTAGGATTAGAATGATTAATCAACACTAGAAACTAGTAATTATAAATTATCATGTCGAAATTTTTTGAAAAACTTCATACACTCCTTTTCAAAAATTTTAGTAAACTCATTGTTGAATAATGATTTGAAAACGTGTTAAAACTAATCACATTATACTTTTGTAACTTGTAAAACTTGAAATTACATTTTTCGACCTAGAAAAATTGTATTGGTTCACAATATAGGGGTGTTTGGATTATGTCCAAATAATATCGAAACCTAGTCATTATAATTTTTATAAAACTTTGTTATAATTATAAACCTAAAAATTACTAATCGGACTTGTCAAGATATATAATTTATATATATATTGACATACTAGTGGTATAAGTCACTAGTTAAGGAAGCGTTTGGTTTATTACTAAAAATAACATTTTTAAGTAAAAATACAAACCATCTTCTTCAAAAACAAATCACATGCATAAGAAACTCGCAAGAAATAGCTAGTTTTACAATCTAATGTAAATCTAGTAAATTTCATGATATATTAAGATGTTTAAAAGGGCGTTTGGATTTGTCCATAACTACTTATTAAACATCGTAAAGTATATCTAGAATGAGTTAAAAACAATATTAAGGAACATGGTAATCTACTTCTTAGGATTAGTAACGAAGTATGTTTACGTTCCAACATAAGCCTTAACAATATACATATACTTTTATCTTTCTTTATATTTATTTTGGTCTTTTTGTATCGTTGATGTGTTTAGGTGAAAATGCCAAAAGCAACTACCGAAGATCTTTCTCACACCAAAAACTACATTCCTAAAGTTTCCCAACTCCCTACTACATCTCCTTCCATTGGACTTATATATCGTCAAATTGAAGATAGAAATGTTCATGAAGGACGTGTAGTAGATCTTGCTTTTGGTCAATCCGACTACATAAATCGCGTGTTTACAAGCATCAACTTCAATTGTCTTTATGAAATTAATGAACCTATCATTCCTCGCTTCATAATGGATTTCTATAGCCAAGTCACCGTCCAAGCCAATGATCTTGGTTTCATCACCATCTCTTTCATGATTCAAAATGAATTTATCACTCTAACTCTCGAACAATTTGGTCATATCCTCCAAATTCCATTTAGAGGTCAAGCCGTTTTCACAAACGAGTGGGACCTCGAATCTCTTAATCGCTATCGACCAACCTTCGGTCCCTATTTCGACGAAATTCCTCATCCCGACGAAATTCGTCAAATCCTTGGTGTGGAACGTGCCACCACAAACCGAAAAACAAAATCTAAAAACGTTCAAATCTCTCCATACCAACTTCTCCTCAAGGAGTTAAGCCCCCACATGAAGCGTTGGGAAGAACTCATTCGTGAGAATGCGTTTGGTACCGGAGGTCACCGGGACCATCTCCCGGCGTGCCTTGCTCACATGTTGTATTGTATAGCTGTCGAAAAGCCGTACAATTTGGCCTACTTCTTTATCAAACGGATTAAGTGTGCTAGAAAAACTCCCAAAGCAAATCTTCCATATGGAATGTTCCTCACTCGTCTCTATCGTCATATTATCGAGTACTACCCCGATCTTGACAATAGTATCTATGAGTCCATCTATCCCACTTTACGTCCTCTCGCTCTAAAACAAGACAAGACGATGACGATGAGGATAAAGACATCCATGATGCTAATACTCCTTCGTTCTCTGAGTTCGTTGACAATTTAGAGAATCTTGACTATCCCAACTATTCTACCCCATCTCCTAGTGATCAAAACGAAGAAGTGCTTCATGAACGAACTACCGAAATGCTTAGAAGACAAAAGAGCTTACATGAAGAAGTTAGAGGTGGTTTCAAATCGATCGGGAAGACTTTAAAGGGTATCTTCGGGAAGAAAAAGAAATGATATGCTTGGATTATGCTTGTGTGCTATTTGTCCGAAGTTTATTCGGAAGTACTTGTTATTTTCTTGGATAATTGTTTTGTGCACTCGATTAGGTTGTTAACTTGCTTATCTATGTTTTATTTATGCTTATGAATACATGCTTTAACTCTTAATCTATATATATACTGTTATAACCAAGAAACACCTTCGGGAGGTCGCGGTTGATCAAAATACATCATGGTTTTAGAGAGAGAAAGTAGAGAGAGAAAGGTGAAGAAAAGGTGGTTTATTAAAATGACAAAGGTTTGGTTACACACACTATTTTCCCACACCCCTCATGGAGAGTCATGAGGGGTATTTATAGGCTCATTACATCACATGTTTGCCTATATTACAATAGTAGTCCCTAAAGTACTACTTGTATGATATCTAGTCCATTTCTTTATGTGTGACGTTATCTTTTATAAAATAGCAAGGCTAACAATCTCCCTCCAAGATATCGTCACACATGAATGGATACAATGAGACCTATAAACACATAAACATGTAAATTACAACAATAGTAAACTATGTTGACGTTGTTGAAGCGCAGAGTCTCTGTAGTCTAGATACTGAGGCAGACTTGAAGTTCTCTCTTCCGACGATCTCGGCGTATGATCTTTGACACTTACGACAAAGGTATTTGTAGCTCTGAACTTCAACTGTAATGGTCTAGTTAGGTTATTACTCCCTCCTAACTAGTGAGCCTTTATTCTTATTCTTCTGCTCCCTCCTGAACTGACAACTCTCTTCTCATCTCGCAGCGGATAAGGTAGATACTAATGAGTTTGCACCATGGTTGTCATTCTTGGAGCATCATAGCATAACTCACATAGTATTGCACAGAAGGTTAGTAATACGCTCCGATGTATACATCATTAGTACTTCTTCGGTTATAGTGTAAGCACAATTCCCTCGATCAACCAACGTACTAGAGATGAAACACTACTTCTTTTGGCATGTTCTTCTCCCTTCTGATGGTTGCGATGTATCGAAATCATCATACTATTGTGTGTACATGCCAAAATTACCCGTACTTTACACTTCTGATGCAATGTAGATAGACCATGAAAGCATAAGTTGTGAGAATATGCTGATAGGATATGATTCTCTTTATTCTACAATCTCTTCTCTTCTCTTCAACCTTTAAGCGACCTCTTCAAATTCCAACTAGCTAGTAAATGACCACTGTATGGAGAGAACCCAATATAACCAATCTGAGAGTGAAGTAAACATCTCATAGATATGTGACTTAATCTTGTACGAATGTGTGACTAAGAACCTATACTGAGCACTACAATGTAACTCCTTTAAGCATAGGTAGTGCCATATACCCAAACCAACAAACAATATATGAAATATCCACCGCTTGGAATCTCCACAACTTCATGTGACACTGAGTACTACAACGTAACTCCTTAAAGTAATAGCTATAACCCGTGAGTACTACAATGTAACTCCTTACATCGGGTATAACTAGATAATCCAAGTCTTAATCACTATCTCTACCAGTGTTTGCCCAAACAAGTATCTCCGAAAGTCATGCATCCATCCACCCCTAGACTTTGAGATAAATAAGTACACATGCCCGTGAAATGAACTTTAAACCCAAATAAGCAATATCGTACAAAAACTCCGTAGTCACAAAAATCTGATACTAGCCGTTGTCATTTGAATGTGATTCTTGATCAGGATCGTTTAAGCAATCCGTGGTGTGTTTTGGTGAAGCTTGAAATTCTATTTCGGGTGATTCGTAGTGATTTCGTATTTTCCCTCCAAAAATAAAATTGGAAAAATTTCTCGCCCTTAATTTTGAAATCACTATGAAATGCAATACAAAGGTTACCTGAAAAATTTGAGTATTAAAAATTTTTACGCCAAATTTTGTCGAAAAAATTTGAATTTTAGCCTAAAAAATTGAATTTCGGGCCAAAATTTTCAACGTTATACCAAATTTTGAATTTCGCGTAAAAATTGAACGTTTAGTCTCCTCTCAAAAATAAATTTTACTCAAATTTTCTCGCCAAAAAACTTTTTTTTTTTTTGCTAACTCGATAAGATTGTGATTGTCTAACTCGGTAAGTCTGTAAATGTCTAACTCGATATGTCTTAAACTCCAAACTCGGTATAGCTTATAAACTTTCAAACTCGGTATTGCATATTAGCATTCAAACTCGATAAGTTTCAATTTTTTGTCTAACTCGGTATGTTCTGTTTGAAGTCTAACTCGATAACTTTTGGTGTATATCTAACTCGGTAAGATTTAATGCAGACTTAACTCGGTAAGATTAAATGACTTCCTAACTCGGTAAAGTGAATTGAGTTGGGCAGAGTTTCCCCTTAGAATTAGGCACACAGAACCTAACTCGATAAACGATTAGGTAGGCTAACTCGCCAATCTTTGAGTCCTAACTCGATAAATCTTAAAACTCCTAACTCGATAGGATTAGATCCTAACTCGATAAGATTTTTAACCCAAACTCGATAAGTCAAAATACCTAACTCGATAGAAAATCCAAACTCGATAGAAAATCACCCTAACTCGAAAAAAAAATTCCTAACTCGAAAAGTTGGCGATGAACAGTAACCTTAATCCGTTTTTTTTCACCCAAAAACACGATTTTTTCACCCAAAAACACCACGATTCGCCCCCGGTTAGCTCTGATGCCACTTGTTATAACCAAGAAACACCTTCGGGAGGTCGCGGTTGATCAAAATACATCATGGTTTTAGAGAGAGAAAGGTGAAGAAAAGGTGGTTTATTAAAGTGACAAAGGTTTGGTTACACACACTATTTTCCCACACCCCTCATGGAGAGTCATGAGGGGTATTTATAGGCTCATTACATCACATGTTTGCCTATATTACAATAGTAGTCCCTAAAGTACTACTTGTATGATATCTAGTCCATTTCTTTATGTGTGACGTTATCTTTTATAAAATAGCAAGGCTAACATATACTTGCATGATTAGCTTATATATATATATATATATATATATATATATATATATATATATATATATATATATATATATATATATATATATATATATATATATATATATATATCATGTATACTTATAAAAGACCAAAACAAATGTGAAATGTCCAAATGGTGCTTGCTGCAAATACAAAACAGAACACAACATTTTTCCAGATTTTTTTTTTTAAATTTTGGTTTCTGGGTCGTCAGATGGGCGGCCCCCTTAAAATTAAGGGGACCGGCCTCCATTTAAGTGGACCGGCCATCTGAAACAGTTTTTACACTGTTTTCTTTTGCATCATGTGATCCCTTTTGCTAGTCCCAGCTACCATTTCCCTTAAAAACTAAACTGATTTTGGAGTATAACATTACAATTTCAAATTAATTCCACTTCTAAACATGTTTTCCCACTATATAATCCCCATGCATGTTTAATTCACATTCCATCATCCTCAAACATTCATCAAACATCATCATGTCTTCACCAAGAACCACTTATTCAAACAATGCCAAGAAACAAAAACTTGTCATCATTCCACCCAAACAACTCTTCATTGATCTTACAAATGAAGACAACACCACTCCATCTCCACCACCTCAATGTTCATCTCCTAGTGCACCAAATGCACCCTCCAAAACACCTTCAACAAATGGAAACTCTACTTCCTCCATACCATCCACTTCATCCATTAATGACTACATAAACACCCATTTATCTCCTCCACCAATAGTTCAACCATCACAACCTACCAATGAAAACACAACCCTTGCATTAACCCTCTCACTATCACCATTAACACCTCTTGATGCACACTTCTCATCATCCCCTATCAATCCACCAAACTATAACCCCGTCCCATGGAGCTTACTTGAGGCTCATGGTGACACTTGCCTTTGTTGCATCCACAACCGAACAATTGTGTTCAGACTAAGAGATGAAATGCAATACATGTTTTCTCACATTGAAAACTTGTTGCATCCACCACCAACAAACACAACTCCTCCACCACCATCAACAAACACTCCTCCTCCATCACCATCTCCATGTTCACCATCCATTCCTCCCAATTAAACATGCTTGGTGTCTCACAAATAAAATTACATTAAACCATTTTGGATAGCAAGCTCTAGAGTGGACTCTCATGTTTGAGCCTTGGTTTATTATTTTTTTTTGTGATGATTGTAAGCCCTTAAGGCTTTTGTTAGTTGCATTACTTGTTATGTTTGTTAATGTAATACTTGATGTATCCTTTTCATATTATTAATGTTATGGTTATGTTTAGTCTCTACTCTTGCATGCTATATACATATATATGTTGCTTGCCACTAAATATTTTTGCAAGATATCCATATCTCGATTCCTTTTGGCCTCATAACGAGGGGGAGTATACTTCAAGGGGGAGCTTCCATTCACCCGGGATAACCTTTTTGATGTTAACAAAAAGGGGGAGAAGTGATATAAACTCACAATAATACTCGAATATATACTAATTTTCGATTAACGAGTTTAAATTTTGTAATCATCAAAAAGGGGGAGATTGTTGACATAAATAATGTATGAAAACGTTATTTATATTTTTCGATATCTCTATATTTTGACGATCACAAAATGTAAACTCGTCAATCGTAAGATTACTACGTAAACAAGTATTAAGCTAGTTTATATCACTATATCCAACTTAATCACTTAAGGTATGGATAAACAAGTGCTTAATACATCTTATGATCAAAGGGATATTTAATTAACTAATACAAAGTTTATTTAAATATATAAACATATTATATATTTTTGAAAAACACTTTTGGTAATAAAGAAAAATGTTTTAATCATACTAAATATATGATTTCAAATATTTAACCAAAATCAGTTAGTTTTTCACCAAATAAACTTTCTCCACTAAAAGACAAGTTTTCTGGCCGTTACAGTTGGGCGGCCCCCTTAATTATAAGGGGCGGTCCCCTTAATTTTAAGGGGGCCGGCCACGATTTAAGGGGACCGGCCAGGCTCCCCTGTCAGAAAATGTCAGAATTCTTCTCCTATAAATACCACCTTAATTCTGGAATTTTGACCCACCTTTTGCACAAAATTTTCAGATCTATAACTCTCTAAACATCCTCTAAAACCCTTTGATCATTTGTATATTAATCCTTGTTTCAAGTGATTCAATCCCTCATCATCCATTCTCATCCAAAGTGCAAAAGAAGAACACTCTTTCTACAACCAAGTTCAAGAAGTGTTGAAGAGTAGTTGTGCATAGTGTATATATATATTCATTTGTGAATATTGTGTTGTGCTTGTTCTATATTGTTTAGAAGATATAGAAGTTGTGTAGAAAGTAGAAGTTGATTAGTAGTGAAGTAGGTTAGTTGTGAAGATTGGTGTGAAGTAGAAGATTGGTGTGTAGTATATTGGTGTGAAGAAGTTGTGTAGAAGTAGTGATCAAGTTGTGAAGTTGTTGTGGTGTGTAAATTGGTGTGTAAGGTTTTCTCCGCCAAAAGGGAGTTTGTTGACATAGTGAAGAAAACTCTCGAGTAGGTGACTCGGGGAGTGGAGTAGGAACAAGGAAGGTGTCCTTGTAGCCGAACCACAATAAATCCTTGTGTTGTGGTTTGATCTTTCCAACTCTTCTCATTACTTATTTATTTACCTTTACTATATTAGCTTTGTTAGTTAGTTACCATACAATAGTTCATATAGTGCAAGTATTGAGTTCACATAAACTAGAATCAAAATTTTTAAAACAAACTTGTGTTTATAAATTTAAAAGGACGTAAAACTATTCAACCCCCCTTCTAGTTTTCCACATCTCCCATATGATCAAAAGTAAAGGCTTCAAATTCCGATATAGACTCATCGGAAAAAATGTCACTATCCTTAATGGGGATAGGAAATGAAATAGGTTTCTCTTTGAAAGCCTCAATTTTAGAGATGAGGTGACTGACATTTAATAATGTGACACGAAGGGCTTCATCTTTGATTTCAGTGTCAGTTTCATCATTCTCTTCTTCTAAGTTGACTAGCTTAGAAGGTAATCCTTCCACATGACTGATGTTTCCAGAAGATAGAGAATTTTCATCAGTATGTAAAGTACTAAGCTCGATGTTGGGATTAGAATTTAAAAGGTTTTCAATTTCTCCCAGATCGACTTCGAAATCAAACAGATCATCATCACTTCCCAATGGAAGTGGATTGATGTGAGTAAGTTCATCTGTGAACTCTTCAAGGAGAAGGTCAACATCAGAATGAGGCAGTGATGCCTCTACATACTCAACTTCTCCATAAGATGTACAATCATCATCAAAGTCGGAGAAAGTTTCAAAATGATCTTTTGGATTTTCAGGAGGGGAAGGTGAATCACACATCTGATCAAAAGTTCCCTGTGACTCTCCTGGGATTGGGACAAGGTTCTCAACACTAGACTTTATGAATTCGTCCGATTCCGTTTCAGGAACAGTGCTAAGATGCTCATCCCCCATATTCAGAGAGTGAGTGTGAACTTCGGGTGTGAGAACAGACTGAGGGAGTTGAGAGGAGCTAGCATTCATGGATTGTACGAGTTCCATTTGATCTTCTGCTAGTAATTTCTCTGTCACATTATTTTCTCCCTGATTTTTCATGGAAGGAACCACAACTGATGAATTTGATGAGCCTTGACGAATATCAAGGGTATCTTCATCATCACTATCGTCATCGTCATCGTAGATGATAGTTTTACGCATTCGAAATCTTACTCTAGCTGCTTCTTCAGCTAGTATTTCTTTGTAAGACTTCGGACGAGGTTCTTCCGGAGCAGGTTTGTTAACCAAATCCTTAAGATCATTTGAAGTATTTAAAACATTTTGCAAAAGTTCTTGAGGAAATGGTTGAGGTTGTGTTTCAAAAGTTTGGTATTGTGGAGGTTGGTTGTGATAATTGTTGTCACAAGGAAAAAGATTCCTAGTTTGACAATCGGTGCTAAAATGTGGACCTCCACAATATTCACAACCGTATTGTTGTGAAGTTGGGTGCATTTTGAAATGATTCGGCATTGCAATTTTGATAACACGGATTATGCTCATATGAAATGAAATTGTTTTGTGGCTCATTGCAAAGGCTCGGATTAGAATCGTAAGCGAATGAATTACTCGAACCACAAAACAAACAACTTCTGTTTTGAATATCATTACCACATCGTTCACACGTGCACCAACGACATGGTAGACCGAAAAGTGGCTCACCACAACCGACGCAAGGAATAAACGATTGCCTTAGAGAAGGAATCGGACCATTCAAAGAATCGACAAAATAATTCGAATGATTATCAAGTCTCGAAGAACATTTTGAAAAACCCGGAGGTGGGACAAGTGGTGTGCTCTGAGAGCTAGGAATTTCTAGCACTTCCGTTATGGTCCCCGGTTTTTGTTCTTGATAAACGTGATGATCAGGCAAGTCATTTATTTTAGTCACCGTTTTAAGCTCAGTACGTTTGCTTGATAAACTTCGAATCGTAAATCGTGAGAGGTGTGGATCGACTCTTGACGGTTTGCCATTAATAGTACGTATTTCGGGATGTGAGGGGTAGTCGTAAGAATTTTGAGAATCATTGAAAGCATTCGGATATGCTTTGCACCATTTACAAAATCCGTCTCTAATATTACTTCCACACCGTTCACACCCACACTTGTAACAACGAAGATTGTCATCCACCGGACCTTTACAATGAAAACAGTGATAGTCGAGTGATGACATAAGAATTAAACATTAATGAGGGAGGTACAAGAAGGCGAGAATCAAACGTATAGGAGACGAAGATTATTTTTGGGTTTTTTGAAAAACACAACAATTAAAACAAGACCAACTCATAAAGACAGGGGAACTTTAACTAATAATCACAAACGCAAGGTTAACCTTTAAGGACAAACGTACAAGGAGCGGGAGAAAAGAATGGATTTCTCACTAGGGCGAAGTTCGTTGGATCACCCTATACCGTTTTGACTCCTCTTAACGTAAGCTTATCGATTAAAAGTTTTCCAAAACGCAAGTGATACAAAGGCAAGTTTTGATCTTTTGTTTGGGAACTTATTATGGTCACACCCCCAGTTGGTAGGTGTTCTGTCTTGGTTTGCGGTGGTAAGATTTTAATGTTGTTATTATTAAACAAAGAAACGGGAAAATCTTTTTGTGTTTTTCTTAACTTTTATAGATATAATACATATATAGAAACAAAAGAAAAATATTTTTGGTTTTTTATAAGTTTTGTGAAAACGTAACTTCTTGCGAAGGTTCTACAAGACTAATCGTCTAAACCTTATCGAGACTTTCGACACACAGCCTCCCCGGCAGCGGCGCCATTTGATTCGTTGTGTTTTGGTGTGTGCAAACAACAATTATCAAAATATCAACAAACGTGAAGTCTAATTTATCTTGAGACAAATAGACATGAAGTAATACGAGTAAACCTTTTAGGAAAAAGATTACCTCGCAAAACTTGTGAAAGTGATATTTAAATTGTGAGACCGGGAAGTGATTTCCCGGGTCGTACCCCAACGAGGTGTGAATGGAAAGCTTCGAATGAGATTGGGATTAAAATCTTGTATGATTGGAAAGGTTATCTGGTGTTACGATACGTTAAATTAACAAAGTTGGAAAATTAACGAACGAAGGTGAAAATAAATTAACCTAAAGCAACTAACAAACTAGGAAAAACCTAAAACACTACGGGAAAACATAATTAGGTATTGAGAATCCTAAAACGTAACCTAATTTAAAAATGTGACGTTTGTTTAAAAATAAACTTCAATGCACAAAATAAAACGTAAAATTTAAGCTCTAAACGTCCTACGGGTTTGCAACTAATTTTCTTACGCACTAAATGACAAAACAAAATTTTGAGAAAAAGAATTTTGAATTTTGAATTACTTTTCTATTTTCTACGAATTAAATACTAATTAAAAGAAATTAAATTATTAAAAATACTTAAACTTTTGCTAAAAATCTGAAAAATTTTGGGAAATTAAATTAACCTAAAATTAGCCTAGGAAAAATATAAAGAGAGGGTAAAAGTTCAAATTAAGCCAGAAAATAAGCTATCAAAAGCTGATAAGCTTAAATAAGTCAAACAGATAACTACTACTTAAATAATAAATTATGCAAACAACTAATGCAAAAGACCCAAGGGCGTGTTGGTTGTGAGTGTTGTGTTATGTCTGTTGTGGGTGCAAGAGGTCCAGGGTTCGAGTCCCACTTCCTCCACCTTTTGCAATTATATATATATATTTTTTTCAAATTTTCTTTTTGCAATTCTTTTTAATAACAAACATAAACAATTTTAGTAAAAAGATTACTTCTGAAAAGCTTTTAGGACTGCTTGTGAAAGCTTGACCACTCAACAGTGGTGAGTTTAATGTTTCATAAGCCAAAAGGAGTCCAAGGTTGTAGCAGCTTGGCCCAAGACAACACAAGCCAATACTAGGATGACCACAAGCTCACACAAGCTCAAGCAACAAAAACCAATTGATAACAATAATCAAGCAGACATGGATCAATTAGAAACAAGGAACAAACAAGCTCAATGGTGCATACAGCAGCAGCAAGAGTAAAAAATACAAGCTGGAACACTACTTTAATTCCAACCTAAAGGGCAGAAAACTCACTAAGATAAGCATGCAAAGTCAACAAACAAGCTCACAAGGTCTAGCAAGCTCAACTGATAAGTTTAACCTATAGATCAAATAAGCTAAGCCTAAGCTAAAGGGACAAATTACAAGCACTCACTTCAACTAAAAAGCTTAAGGTTGTTCAAATCCTATCACTGCTATACTATAAACCTACAAAACAAATCCAAAAGGCTGATGTGGGGAGATAATTGCAGCCTACAATAAGCTATCAATAAAGCTTAACTTCGGGGAAACATGCAAAGAGCATCATAGGCAATCCTAAATAGCTCTAGGGAGTAGAGACAATAAGCAACCTACATGAATCTAAAAGCATTAAATATGTTAACTGACCAAAGGGAATGAAGCAGTAATCGTGTCGGGTGAGCAACTTTGGTGGCTGAGATGAGCTATAACAAAAATTCACAAAATTAGAATAAAAATACCAGCTTGTTAACAAGCTGGCAAACAAGTTAGGAATCAGTTTTTAGACCTAATTGCTAAGTGATGGGCACATAAAAAATACTAGCATAATGGCTGTTGGACCTTGGTGCAGGGCTGTATACAGTTTGCAAATCGGTTCAAATGGGTAAAAAGGTGAAAGTTGGCTATAAAAGTTCTACGACCAATTTACCAACAACTAATATAACCTGAGATAAACTTGTTTGAAGCAAAAGAAATCACTCAAAATGGACTTTACCTATAATTTTACTTAACTAATTGACGAAACGGTGATAACCAAAAAACTTTTGAAAACCTTTAAGACTTCTTGAAATTGAAATTTATTTGTTCCTAACAGCTAGTATTGGTAATTCAATTGTTGTTTCAAGTGAATGGCATGACTAAAAGTGACTATAACCATAAAATGACCTTAACCCAAACATCCCTTAAGGTGAATTTGGTGATTTTCAGTTGACAACCATGAAGTAAGGTGAACTAAGACTTGGATCATAAATTAATTCTAAACTGAATAAACACTACTGAGCCATAAAATAAGCAGTAATAAATAAGCTAACAAGAACTCTTTGAAATAACTGATAATTGCATTAATCTGAAACTTTAGTACATAAAAAATTTAAAGATTTAAGCTAAAGAACTAACACCCTACTTAAAAACTGACTATTAAAACCTAAAACAAGACTGCCATAAGAGGCTTACAACATAACCTATTTATACTATGATAACTAGGGCTTCACTTGGTCTTGGATGTGTTTCTTCATTGAGATAAAAGCTGAGCTGGACACACTTGTGCTTCTTTGAAATCACTCACCACCCTTGGATTAAAACGACATCAATATCATCCTTTGATTCAACTTTGGCGCCCAAGTGGAGAGGTGGATTGCCAGCTTGGCATGGTCTCTTGTGACTGGATATGGTGTTAGGTATAGTTATGTGAGGGGAAGGGGATGTAGTGGGATTGGGAAGAGGTGGAGAAGACAAGAATGGAGAGTGATGGGGAAGACGGTGATGGGAGTATTTGGAGGGTTGCAGGTCACGGGGGGGGGGGGGGGGGGGGGGGGGGGAGTGATGTGGGAGAGATGAGTATTTAATTCTGACCTGTATTTTGACCAAAGGGGATGCATACGTTTTTTGTTATCAAACCTATTAGGGGTTTGTGGGCTAGGGTTTGGTTTTTGGCCAAGGGAGATGGTGGGCTGATGAGGGTTAAAGGTAATGGTTGTTTGTATGTCAAATTTGTGGTGGGCTGGTAATAGTATCAAAAGTCCGTTTGGTCTTATGAGTATTACAAGGACTATTTTTGCAACATGGCGAAACTTCAAGGTACCATTCTGCCAATCTTTCAAACTTCAACCAAGGGTCAATCATGTCAAGTTAGATAAACCAAAGGACCAAAAACACAATTTTCCAAATTTGAAACACCAGGGACCAAAATTACCAATTTGCAAATACAGGGACCAAATGTGTAATTTTCCAAAAGTTTTCACCCAAAGATCATTTGTGTTATCATTTGACTTTTAAAGAGTTTGGGTTGACTTTTCTTTAAAATAAATGCTCAGGGACTAGTTTTGTCAAATTTTGAAAGTTGGGGAACTGAAACTTCCAATTATTCAGATTTTGTTCGTTTTTCGTTTGTTTTCACTCGTTTTGCATCAGAAACATATAAAACACGATCTTTGGGATTTTCTTCGTATTTTGGTGTGTTTTTGAGTGTTTTTAAACGTTTTGCAGTTCAGATTTGACTAAAAATGATGAGTATTTACACACTCATCAGCAAGTCACTAGATTCCCCAATGTATGAGGCATCTACAGGTAGTTGAGTAAGTTGCATAAATGGGTGAAGGTCTGGGTCATTATCTATGTCATCTAGAACCAAACGTCTGCAGCATGATTGAATAGCAGCACGAGTTATCTTTCTACTAGGTTCATCCATCTCCAAAAATATAGTCTTAATAGACTGTGGGGACATCTCAGACAACTCTAACCTAGTCTTACCTATTTCAACATACACATCTATAAGCTTATGTTCTTCCACAATTTCTTTCAACAGCTCAAGATTGGCAGCTTCACGAAAGCTATATAACCCATCGTCCAATGTCATACCAGGTTTAAGAAAATAGTAGTAATTGGTTTGGACTTTAGCATAACCGATTTGGGTCATCAGAGCATCAAGTTCATCAATAGAAATCTCATTAATACATACATAATCAACCTGGCATTCCTGACCTCCTTCGTAGATCCGGTCTGGCCAGTTTTTGAATAAGCCATTTTGGTAAACTCGCATGCTAAAATCACCATGTCGATCTGCTGTTCAAAAAGTAAACAAAACATTGTTACGATTCTATAACAAAAAAGGGGAAAACCATTAAACAATCTAAGATACATACGCTAGTAAAAGATCATCAAAGAAAACACTAACCATATTGCCTCATTGCCCAACTTCTCTCTACTTCATGGCTATCAAAGTAAGGTGCATCCCTGATTTTCCATAATGTAAATCCAAGGTTTGAGATTCTTGATTTTTTACTTAAATTATTAGATTTGGTGAGTGACATTGCATTAGGGTTTTTTTTTTTTTTTTGTAGGCTTTCAAAACAAGTTTGGGGATGAGCAATGAGTACTTGTGCTACTTATATTAGTCATAATGGCGGGAAAAAGGATTAGACGTCTGCTGGGAAGTACACAGTGAGAGAGAAAAATGTGACTATGTAAAAAGACAGGAATACCCTCCAAACTAAACATGTAACGGGGTTTTGGGAACTATAACGGGACGTTGTTGTTCCTATTACGGGCTGAGGGACACAATCGGCCTCAAAATCCCAAGTTTTGGACGCCACACGATGTTTTTCAAAAGTAAAGCTGTCCTGTGATGTTTCGTGGAAAGTTTAGGGACCAACGACGTATTTTTGTCTTATTATTATTATTATTATTATTATTATTATTATTATTATTATTATTATTATTATTATTTTGCTAATCATGGTTAAGGTTTTTCTGATTTGGCACAAGTTTGAATATTATATGAATACATTTATTTTTTTAAATAACTTTATTTATTTATAAAACAATTATATATTTAGTAAACATTACAAATTTTTTAAAACTAACAACATCAATTAACATATAAATATGAAAATTTAAGTTTGTTTAATGTTTCAATGCTTGTGCCACCATGACATAAGTTAAAATATTCCATTTTCCTTCTCTTTCATCAAATGATAACAAAACGCAAATAACTACACTATTCCCTTATCATAATCTCACTTTTATGAACAGTGGATTTGTAATTAAATATTTACTATATTCTTAAAGAATTTCACAAATAATTTACATAACACCCCTAAAACTACAAATGTTTTATAAGACATCATACATTTATAAAAGTAATAGCATAGCCCTTAGACTTTGTCACTTTTGCATTTTTTTTTTAATTTTTTTTTTAACATCACTTCATTAGAAAATCATAAGACTTATAGGAAATTAGTGGGGAGCCGAGATACTAACTGGGGCCCCACTCCTCTAGCTATAGCGAAGCTTATCCTACTAAAAATATGGTCAGCAGCACGTGCTCCAATGTCCTGAGTCATCGAGAATCTTCGGATGCGCTTTAGTAAGGTTACCGCATCCTTCTCAAGTTCTCCAAAGGAAGAGAATGAGAAGGGGAGAAACCCATATCCAATGTCCGCGCATTTAGCCTCGTACTTGACACGTTTACGTTGTGCGGCTTCAATCACCGCACGACCCGGTACAAAATCAACCATATTAGTTTGCATCAAGGGAGACGACCCTGTCAAATTGATACATGCATCCTGCCCACCGTCCCAAGAATAGAGCAACATATCAGCTAGACGTAAGGTTTTGTCCTTTTTCTCCATAGAGCCCAATGTCAACCTCTTTACGGGCTGAGATCCCCGACCGAGAACATATGTCAACAAGGGTATCACGCACCACATTATGCCGATGTTTAATACCAATAATACCAGCACACGATACCGCATGGTCCCCATAAATGTCTCCCGTAAATACCCTGGAACAAGCTGAGCACGACATCTGAGCAGAAAATAGTAGGACACCTAGCTGATAGCATAACACACATCGGTAAGTTCTATCATTCATGGTCTGTCCCAACCCACATATCGGGACCACCCTAAGCCAGTCTGAAGTGTAGTCCTCCTTTTGCGATCTCCATAAAGCCATCTGTCCAGTAGATAAGCAAAAGGTGGATTTGGCCATTTTGGTGACACATGTGAAATATATATCTGCCAATTTCTTTATGAGTTTGGGGGCAGCGATCTCACATGGGTTACTCAAAAGGCCGGTCTCCATTTTCTCATTAAAAGCATACAGGGCATCATCAAAGGAAGATCCAGAAGTTATAATGCCAGAATGTCGGAAGAGCTTAGTCTGTAAGCTAGCAGATTGGAGTCTAGATGCAAGGAAAACATAGTTCAAGACATCACCTGCAGCGTATACACCAAGCCCCCCAAATTCAAAAGGTAGTGTGGCCAGTCTCGATTGCCAATCACTAAAACCATCAAAAATCGGCATAATGTGATGTAGAAAATGCATGTATCAACGTGAACCCAACTTAAGTGATGTTATGATGAAATCAAGAGAAAATACTAATATATGTGAAGGACATGATACTTGCAGCCCCCCCCCCCCCCAAATTCAAAAGGTAGTGTGGCCAGTCTCGATTGCCAATCACTAAAACCATCAAAAATCGGCATAATGTTATGTAGAAAATGCATGTATCAACGTGAACCCAACTTAAGTGATGTTATGATGAAATCAAGAGAAAATACTAATATATGTGAAGGACATGATACGAATGACGGAATGAGATAGATTTGATATTTTTCTTGTTAAAATGACGTAATTTTAGATAGTTTCGCATATAAGCTTAGATGTGAGACAATCCAATATTCACTTTCCTCTTATTATTATTATTATTTTACATTTTGAATGTTTGTTTTATAAAGAAAAAAGAAAAGAAAAACAACCATGAATTGATTCAAGCCCAAATCCCTTTTGAGCAATTTGAATTATATGTTTTCACTCGTACCGTACAATTGTGTTCAAATTGTTGTTTATATATTACTAAGAAAAGTTTCACTCTAGTTTATTGTGTGTCTTTTATGATGCAGACAAGAAGGTATATTTGATACAGACATGCACTTTAATTTTTCCTTTGCAATTAAAAGATGCCATTCTTGCAACAAAATAATTTGTTAACTCAATGTTTCTTTAAGTTTAAAGCTGAATCTTTTCAGACTTTGTTCTCTGCTTTTCTGCATCTCTTAATAACAGTTTTTGTACTTATGTTCGAAGTGTCAACTGTCAAGTAACTTTTTATGTTTCAAGGAATATTTTATTTTACTGAAAAAATTTAAATAACTTGACCACATATTCGGTCTGCTTTTGACACACAATTATTTCCAAACTGTAAATGACATTTATTGTTTTGTTCCATTACATATTTTTCTTTATTAGATCATAATCACTATCTGCTCTTTAGCAAATTTTCTAAGCACGAGTGAAATCTATCAATCAAAGGGGTTTTTTTTTTTTTTTTTTTTTTTGGTTTGTAAAATACTCCGTAACAGTTTAGATGTTTGATTAATATAAATTTAGACAAACTTAACGGTCATTTAGATATCGAGTTTAGTATACTACATCAAGATGTAAATTTGTATTATATTACATACAAATTTACAAGATTTGGATGTCAGTCTATAAACAACTAAATCATATACACTGCACGCATCCCATTGGTTGGTCTGAAATCCTAGACAGCATTAGTCATGTCCGTGAGGCACCCTATCGTCACCGGTCTCACCATTATGGTTTAAAAGATCACGGTTCAGATAATTTATATAATTTTATGACTTGCACATTGTATCATTTAAAATGATACAGCTTCCCGTTATTAAAGCTGATTTCGGCACTCTTGTTGAAGCAAGCCCTCATAAGATTAAAACCGGCATGCCATTGCACCACACTGTACTGGTGGTGTAAAAATTTCCACCGCTGCACAGGCATCAGCCTACCTCATCTGCTGCAACATTATACTGGTGTTTTTCTTCTCAAGCAATCTGTAAGAAGTAAGACAAGATGAAAACACGAGTTAGCTATGAATCAGAAAAATAGGAACAATGCCAATTTGTGAGTACAACAATTTAAAGTAGTAAAATCTGAACACTGCTGCTACACACGGTTGTTGCGGTTACGGATCCATGACGTGGACGTACCAATTTGAAGCATGTACTAATTAGTTGGTCTAATAGGGTTGTGTTCTATCTCAGCTGATTGCATGAAAAGCGCGTCAAACATGCTTAAAGTCTCTAAAAGCCTACTGCTTTTATTTAAAAATTCACTCTCATCATTGTAATAATACTGTCATTCTAATCATGATTAACACATTAATTACATATACATACATACTTTAAACATGAAATAAGTTCTCTGTGTATTGGTCAACCCAACCTCAGCCAACCATTTTGACCCGTATAAAAGCTAAACTATTTTTTACCCATATTGAACCAGAACTGGTCGCTTTACCCAACCCACCTGACCCGCCCATCACCTCTGCCTATCATGATATTCATTTACATGACATTTTCTGCTTGGGGTGCATAAAAAGACATTATTTGATACAGTATTTTTTACCCTACAGTAGTACAGTGTTGCACAAATTTTCAGGGTATATATGACACAGACCATGTAGGGTCCTGCCCATTGCCTAGTGACCACAATGCCACCAATTTGGGTCACAAAATTAGCTAGTTTGAACACAATGTGTCAACGTAAGAGTGCTAAGGGTATTTAAATGAAAAAGGCGATTGAAGCTTGACGTTCTGTTTTCAAAAAAAAATACAAGGACTCCATCATCCAAAAAATTAATTATGTAATAATAAAAAAGTAGGAAGCTTACCGACTCTATCTTGTATAACAATAGAATATTCACGCCCGCCACTTTGTGCAAAGGCAAGTATACTTTGATACATTTCAACTGAAGGTTGCACTCCAGAATCCTCCATCCACTCCATCACCTGTTAAGATCCGAGAATCATAATTAAGTCGTTTGTTGGGAAAAAAATGTAATGGATTTTGCATTTAACAGTATTAGTAAATAGTAAATACTAATTGAACTCTGAGGAGGTTACCTCAAGGTACTTTCTCCAATTACCAGCAGCCAGAAGATTCTTTAGCAACACTGAATAAGTAGAGTTGTTAATTTCAGCACCCATTGCCACTATTTTATAAAATACCTACATACATCATCAGGAGGGAACCATGAGAAAGATCACATCTACTGGTATCATGATGCTGATCAATTGGTTCAAGTATAATTGTTAATCACCTTCATCATGGTCTCGGTCTTCCCCAGTTTTCCAATTGAATGCAGAAGCTGATTCAGAAGTCCTATAGACATTGTATTGAATGATGGCTCCATCATTTCAATTAGTTCAATTGTCTTCCTCCAATCTCGTAGACTATCAACAAAATATAAACATTACTTATCGCGAGGAATGAGGAAAATTGATTTATAAAAACATGAGAAAACAAAAAGATTTTGACATGTGGCACATGAGGGATGCAAAGAACAAAAAGATTTAAATCGCAACAAAAAATAAAATAAAACCTGGTTATAAGTAGTAAATAAACAAGTGATTAAAACATACAAAACTTACATACTACAAGCAGACAACATCTCAAAGTAGATGGTGTCGTTCATCGGTATATTCCTGTCCTGCATATATTCAGCTACCACAAGAACTTTAGCAGCTTGGTTCCCTTTATTAAAAGCCCTCATCAATGCTGAACAAGCTATAAGATCTGGCTGGATGCCCTTCATTTCCATTTCTTGGAACAATGCAAACGCATTATCCCATTTCTCTGAAGAAAATTATACATGTTAACAAATATATAGTGTTCTGGTCAACCCAATTCGTTTCGACTTGCACCCAACATTACCTAACCTGCCCATGCCATGATAAGATGACCTTAGCACTACAATAGGCATAAGCACATCCAAACACTTTTCTAAACCATGTTATATTAAAACCAATTTTTTATTCCAACTATTCAGAATCACAAAATCCCTTGCAAAACAAACGCATGCACACGCACCTAAGATTGATAAATATAAAATTTCGTTAGTCGGATGTAGAAACATACCTGCAGAACTATACGCATGCAGCATGGCCGTATATGCAACAACATCCGGACCACCATGAGCCATCTTCATTTCTGAGAACAAGGACTCCGCTTCCAATAGTTGGCCCTGATAACATGTGCAAAATATGAGACGAACTACCAATTTGTTTAAGATGAAAAATTTGAAACAAAAGTGTATTTTTTTCTTAACACTTACCTGTTTGCTATAGACGGAAATCGCAGATGAATAAACCTCATTGGATAAGGGAATATTCAAAGCCACCATTTCATAAAGAAATTCAATAGCTTCAGTATATTTCGACATCTTAGAACAACTACTAATTAGAATATTATACGTAACCGAATCAGGTTTAACATTCTTTTCCCTCATGGATTTATATAAAGATAATGCTTTATCATATTCCCCAATGCTCATATAACTCCCTATTGCAGAATTATACGCAACAGTATTCAAACATATTCCACGTGAATCAGCAGCTGCAAGTATGGAATCAATCTTGACCTTTTGACCATAACGCCCAGAACATGCTAACAAAGTACTAATTGAAACAATGTTTGGTTGCACCCCATTCGATTCCATTTCACGCAACATATCCACAGCTTCAGGCAGAAAACCATTGGATCCAAAAGCATCGATTAGTGCATTATAAGTGATTACATTCGGCTTCAAGTAATTCTTTTTCATCATTTGAAATACTTCCATTGCTTTTTCGGGTTGTTGTGATCTTCCATAAGCATTGAGTAAAGATGTATAAGATACAACATCGGGGCGAAATCCATTTTTCTTTATATCATTAAAAACTGATAATGCTTCTTTACACATCCCAAGAGAAGCATACGCACCTAAAAGTGCATTATAAGATATAATGTTCGGTTTAAGACCTTCAGCTATCATAGTGTCAAAAACAGCCTTGCAGTTTTCAATTTGACCCAAAACCGAATACAAATGAATGATGCTAGTGAAGGTCACGATATTTGGATCACATTGTGATCTTTTTTCTCTCATTGAGTGAAAGATATCAATTGCTTTTCCAAATTGTCCTAATTTTACAAGGCAATGGATCACAATGTTTAAAGTGGTGGTATCGGGATGAATCTTTGTTCCCTTCATTAACTCGAAATATGAGAGTGCTTTTGAATACTGAGAGCCTGTTTTGAAGGCGGATAGAACTATATTGTGAGTCACAAGATCAGGCCCAACACCATTCTCTGTCATTTTCTTGGAAACTTTTAGCGCCTCTCTCCAATTTCCACTTGATCCACATGCATGGATTAAATTGTTATATGTTGACCGAGTTGGAGGAACCTGAAAATCAAAGTTGCATAAATAACTAAACATGAGACCAATGATCTCGTTTGACTTATAGCAGCAAACAAAACAGTCCAATCAATAAACTTAAAAAGGACGGGTCGGGGTGACAAGGTCATTTATTCAGAATACGTCAAAACAAATTAACCCACAAACACTTTATTGTCCATTTCCTTCGAATATTTGTTAATAACTGTAGTGTTGTTACAATATTAGTACAGTAATAATCCAAATCTTTTAAAAACCGATTCAGGAGTTTGTATGCATTGCAAATAAAATTCAAGCGACTTTAAGCCTGTTTGACCATTTCTTTTCTACCTAATTTTCTATGTCACCTATTTGACTTGTTTGGTGTGAAACGCAATCCCACTCGACCATTCAAATAAGGGTTGAAAATGCTATCTCTAGATAAACATTTCACTTAAATGGTGAATTAGGAAATGAAAAATGAAATCCTGTTGGATTATGATAGCCATACAACTATATCGGTAAAATAACATCTGGATTTTAATGAAAAAATGTAAGCTCAAATGAAAAAATAGGGATGGATTGTAAGGGAAGAATACAAATACACACAGCTGCACGTAGCATGTCTTCCATGATATTTGTTGCCCAACGCCATTGGCCAGCTCGACCATGAGCACTTATGAGAGCATTGTAGGTTTCAGCATCCGGCTTGCACCTAAATTATCAATAAATTGGAAATTGATGTCTGTAACCTCAATATGAAAATTGAAAAGATGTGCCCATACAAAACAATATGGATTGACAAAAGATCAACATGTATGGATAAAAAGGTAATTTTTTTACCTCCACTTCTGCATCTCAAAAAACAAGCCACGTGCCTGGTCTGTTTGATTATGCCTCGCGTGTAACCTTATCATCATATTGTATATATCATTCCGTGCACAATAATTCTTTTGATTCTTCATCCATTTGAAAACATGATTGCTATGTTCAAGTGAACCTGTTTGGCTAATCTCCTATACTAACAAGGAAACAAAAAAAGTATGAGATTGAGTTTCACAGGTGATCAGTTGCACTAAAAGTGCTCATTAACACTCCACTAGAATCATCCTCCATGTATCTTAAATGAATTCCTCTAACAAGTAACATGTTATTGCAAAACTGATAAAACTGATAATTCGAAAAATATAAACTACGATGTACAAGGTGCTATTAACGGAATTATAAGCCATAAACCATAAATGGGAATCTGGAAACATAATGGATAGGGTTGGTCTATATTTACTCGCAGAAAAAGTTCACACTTTGCATAACTAAAATCAGTCCAACATAAAAGCATTCTTTGGTTTTATGGCCACAATGCCACCGAAAAAAACCAAACACCTTAAGAAGTTAAATTCAGTAAAAGCTTGGACTGACAACCACTGAGTGAGTCATGTATGCCCCCCACATTATGGAAAGGCAGCCGATTGTGGGCCGGTTCAGGTTACCCATTATTAACCTTTTTTGCACCTATCAATCTATATAAAAAAAAGAATCATGGCATAACTTATGTCTAGGGTGTACTAATCGTAATTCAATGTTTGAACTTCTTTCTTTAATTGGTTGTGTTTCAAATTTGAAAACGCCACTTAAAATCGCATCTCAGATCAAAAGGATACTACTAGCCTAAAACTTAGGGGGTATTTGTTTACATTTATTTATGGGCTTATGAGCTTATATGATTTCAGCTCAATTTTTCCGGCTTATTTGGCTTAAACATATCTACCATCTCTACTTATAAAGCACAAAGACAACTAAATGCGTAACCGAATAACCGAATAACGCAAAACGCAAAATATAATCACAGGTACCCGCCGCATTGCGCGGGTACCGTTCTAGTAAACTCATATAAGCCCATAAGTCTCAAAATAAACCGGAAAACTTGAGCTTATTAACATATTAAAAGGTGCAACAACAACAAAAGTACTAGTAAAAAAATATAAGCTCATACCCTAATAAGAATAGGGAAATTCTTTCTCTCAAACCTCCCAACCCAACAATTCAACACCCCATCAACATCTTCATACTTATCCATCTTCATAACCTTCATAACAACTTCAGTGACCCCCCAGTCTTTCTGAAACTTGTCACTTTCCGCTTTCAACTGGTGTCGTTTTGTCAAACCGGATTTTTTTATACCTGTGACATGGAGGGTGAGTTCTTTTTCTCCCTTGTTGTAGTCTATGAAGCCGACGGGTTTTTTGGTGGTGGTGGGGTTGTTGGTGGATGTGCAGCGGAGGTGAAGGGGGCGGTGGCGGTTTGGGGTGGTGGGTGGTGGTGGTGGTGGTCGGAGGTGGTGTTTGGGTGTGAAGAGAGAGACTTCCATGGCTATGGAAGGAAATGAAGAGTGAGGAGGATTGGTGATAGTAGGAGTATGTTTTCTTGTTTTAGATATTGATTTTTTTTTTCTTTTTAATTTTTTTTTTAAGTTTAAAAAAAAAACTAGTGCATTGCATTGACGGAAACCATATAATCAAACTTTTGACGAATAATTATTCGATTATATATTTTTCGTGATGATAACTTTATGCATGACAAGAATTTTAGAAAATAACTTTATCGCACACTATCTCATGAAAGTTTATTTCTAGTTTTTGAAAAGATAAGAAATGAAAAGAAGCACTTATATCTGTAAAAAAAAAAAAAAAAAAAAAAAAAAGTCTATGCGTGCCCGCAGATAAAAGAAGCTAAAAAAGGGAAAAAGTGTTTCTAAAAAAAAAAAAAAAAAAAACTCATTAGTGACATTTAGTGAAGGAAAATGGGTTCCTCCATTATATGTAGTTAAGATGATCCTTTTGATCAACTAAATCATGGTGTTTGAAACCATTGCCGTATTTTAATGTGATAATTGGTGTGCCCACTCTAGGTGTGCTCCTAATAAGATCACACATATTTTGATGTGATAATTGTTAGAATGTCCATGTGAGTGGTAATAATTAAACAATCAGGATATTCTTTTAATCGTGTATCACTTTCAAATTGAAGTATTTTGACTCTATATGCATAGGGTATTACGAAATCCTCAATTGGATAATTTACAAAATCACACTTTGTTTCTAAGGCACGAGAGAACAAAGCTACACACAAATTTTATTTATTTATTTATTATTTTTTTTGGTTTGTTTGTTTGTTTGTAAGTTACGTTTGGAAGAGATCAAGTCTGTTATATTAACACAATCAAAAGTTAGTTATTTTTGGTTAAAACCCGTTGGTGGGAAGAGTCACAACTATTGGTAAAATTTGTGTCAAACCAAAAAAACATGTTCCACATCATAAGAAAACATCTTAAAAATTCAGAAACAAAGAAAAAATATGATAGCTTAGGAAAAAGAAGTTGATATCTTAAAAGATGTAAATGAAGCCCAACGCGATCATTCGATTTAACCCATCATTTTTTCTAGTACGTTCTACCGCATCTCAAGAGGATAACTAAATAATAGTTGCACTTTTTCTAGATTGTCATAAGAGCATTGGAAATGACATCGGGTTTCAATTTCAATGGCTCCAATTCTTTATGGAGTTCATCGTCTGTCACACCCCCAAAATACCTGAATGGCAGCGGAATGGAATACCTGGGGTGACTGTCATAGCACCATACTTACAGTTATATTGAACGACCTAAAGTGTCGTTTAGAAAATACAGCGTTTGATCATTAAAACATTCAGAGTTTACAAAGCTTAGGTCCCAAAAGAGTTTGCCAAAACAGTTAGAATAAGTTCAACAAGATCAAACGTTTCATAAGTGCAGAAAATATAATGAGACGCGTCGACTCCGCGACTCCATGAAGGTCCAAATGTATGCACATGAGCTACCTTAACAACCTGAGAAATACATTGCGAAAAACGGTCAACATAAAGTTGGTGAATAATCATAGATTTATAAGTAAAATCTAGTGTACAAATGCCATAAGTAATGCCATGAAATAGGATGTCCGGAAAGTATATACATTGGCTCTTAAGCTCATGACCCCGAAGCTAGACGATACTTGGCCCCAATGAGTGTTTACCAGACACTCTAATAATAAAGACATGAAATGCATTCGTTCCATTTGGAGCAACCCAAACACGAATGGAGGCGTCACCCTCGATAGATCTATCCACTCACTCCCGCTTAGTACCAGAAATTAACGGTCCATGATAACAAAAGGGGACTTTTCAAGACGTGGTAAATAGGCAACTTAAGCAATGTATGAATTTTATACTTAGGCATGTACACAAAAATAAGTAATGCAATGTATTCTCCCCCGTGGGATTTGAAATCAAAATATAGAATTAAAACGGGGCTATGAGAACTCACCTCGAAGTGATGGTACAAAGATGGTGCAATGAGGTAAAAGTAGTCAGGACAATGAGGCGCGAGTACTAGCCGCAACCTAAATGAATAACCATGATCTAACTTAGATCAAGCCGAATTGAAATGAATGCACATGCACATGATACTCATACCACTCGTAATTTGAAAATACTAGTTATCGTCGTAGTAAAATAGATTCCATACTTAGGAAAATATATCCCTATATAGGAGTATATAACTTGTCGTACTATCTCGTTAAAAAGTGTTAGCGTTAAATTCCTTGTATTGAAAACCTTGAAATACGTCGTTAAGTCGTATAAGTATTCTCTCGGGTCATACGTATTCGTTTGATAAGAAAATAGTCCTTAGTAATATTTACTAGAAAATATACCGTTTAGCGCGTACGTTATTATTTTTATTTGTGTCCATATATATATATATATAGTTTGACGATGTTAGAATGGGTATAACTTTGTCATTTTAGGCTCGTTTTCCTTGTTCTTTATGTCCACGGATTCGTCTTTGTATATACTAGTATATTTTAGATAACTCGGCTCTTTTAGGTTACGTTTAATGCTTCAAAATACCCGTCGTATTCTGCAAATCAGCAAGCAGTTTTTTTTTGGAAAAGTAGTTTTCGTCGTTAAATTTGCAAAAATCATATCTCCTTCGTTATAAACTCGTTTTAATCCGTTCTTTCGCCTAAAGTTTCGTTTTTGAATGTATTTTCTAAATCTTTGGTCAAAACTTAGTCACCATCTACTGATTTTCCCACGAATTTAAAATAGGGACAGTAGGTATATCAAAAGTTTCAAAAACCATTTTCAAGTCTCTAAACTAGTTCCATCATCCATCAATCCACTTTCAAACACCACAAGGCTAATCTAATCCTACCATACACCTTCTTAGGGTGTCATGGGTCCTTAAACATCATCAATCCACTAGGTCTAACAAGAGTTTCATATGTTTCCATTTCTAGGGCTTCAAAGTTAATATATACAAAAATGGAGTGGTACAAGTTGATGCATGTATAAGATCTTGTAAGAAAATTATATGAACATAATAATAACTTGTAAAAATCATAAAAATGAGTTTGTTTACTTACTTGATGGTTTAGAGAGTTTAGATGATAAAAAGCCTACTAATCCTTGAGTTTTTATTTCAAAACTCTAACAAGGATGATTATATTAACTAGTTTATGACAAGATCTTGTAAAAATTATCCTCCTTGCTCCTTGAACACCTTAGTTCGATCCACACTCAAGAGAAAATGAAGAGAAAAGTTTACTTGCTTTGTAAAAATGATTTTGTAACAAAAAAAAAATGGATGAAAAGTTTCTTATATACTTGGAGACAAAAGTTTGGTGACATTAAATTTGGTTGGTGTGAAATTAAAGTTTGAAGACCTTAGGGGGGGGGGGGGGGTGGCCGGTCCTAAAGGAGGAAAATGGGGGAATATGTTTTGTGATTTATTAGGAAATTAGTATTAGTATTTAAGTGTAGTTAGGTTAGGTTTAGGTTTAAGGTTTAATCGGGTACCGGGTTTGTTAGAAATAAGTTTTGTTGAAGTTATTCGGGACGTAATAGAGTTATAAAAATTGTAAAAATAAGTTGGGTACAAGTACGGAGAGTTAGGGTGATTATCGTTTAATTTTGGTGAAAACCGTCGTTATTGAGTTAGACGTACGATACGTAATAAATAAGTTTCCAAAATACCGGGTAAATTAATATTATAATTTTTATATTATTAAAATAAATATAAAAATATATTGGGATAATAGTCGGAAGTGTCGGACGTGTTAGTTTCATTTATAGTTCGCGTATTAGTGTTTATTTAAAATAAACATACGTAAATCGTTAATTATATTAAAAATATAATTTGAATACCCTACGAGTGGAATAGTATGCAAGTGCCATAAAGATGATATGCAGACTATTTCTAGCCTGTATGAAATGTCCCAATGATAATGCATGGATTCGCTCCTGAACCAATACGGTTACGCGAATTTGAATACTCGTAGACTAAATTTACGATGACATGAGTAATGCACGTGAATAGTGATTTTCTTCCGGAAATGAATAGTGTCAAGTGAATAGTAAAATTTCTGAACGCTTCTCAGAATATCAAATTGACCTCGAAAATGATGAATAGTGATCGATGAATAGTAAATGATGAATAGTAACTTGTGAATAGTAAATTGTCGAGGTTTGGAAAATGACCGGAAATTACGAGTTGTGACAGTCTTCCCTTCTAACAGGAACTTCGTCCCGAAGTTCAGTTTTGGTTGGTCTCTGAAGTATATTTGGTCAAAAAGACGTGGATACTTGAGTTGCATTCGGTCCTCTCGTTCCCAAGTAAATTCGGGTCCTTTTCAAGAATTCCAGCGAACTTTCACGATAGGAATTTGACTTTGCTTCAACCGTTCGACCTCACGGTCCATGCTTTCCACTGGTTCTCTTACCCAGTTTACGTTTGTCTCAAGGTTGGATTCCCTTCCAAATGGGATTGTGATTGACTAATCTGGAAGTCATTTCCTGGATTTGATTAGGTGAAACATAGTTGTGTAATCCGGCTGTTCTTTAACAAGGCTCAAGTCTGAAGGCTACTAGGCCTACTCTGTCTGAATTATTACATGGTCCAGTGTATATCGGTTTTAACTTTCCAAATATTTCCGAATAATATCATGCCTTTCCTAGGCAGAACTTTCAACGTGATCTGGCTACCAACTTGAAGTTTTAAGGGTTTACAACTTATAGAATTTGTAATTGATTTTCGACTTGTAGGAAATTTCTGGTTATTTCATGAATGCCTATTGGAATAGTGAGTTTGGCTTTTTCCGAGTTTGGTTCGTCAATAGATGATCAGTGTCTCTTCAGGTTTATAATGTAATATGGGTAATATATGTTGCTGAACTCTGTCAGAACTCAAATCTTATATGTCAGCTGGTCGATTCTATCATGAATCTGAAATGGTCCAATATACTTAAAAGTTCAATCTCTCGTGTTACCAAAATCGTATCATGCCTCTCCAAGGCAAAGCTTTCAATTTAGTTCGTTCTTTCACGTGAATCTAGTAAATTTGCTTGTTCAAGGATACCCAATCCGTATGATGTGCGTCATGTACCAACATAACTCCTACCAGTTTCTCGTTGCTTGTAACCGATTCTTGTCTTGTGAAATTTCCTTTGTTGTTCCATGGTTTGGTTCTAGACCAGTGAATTTTTAACTTTCCGATTTCAGTTTGTAAACGGGTAATTGGTACTTCGACCATAAAGTGCCTCAAATGGTGTAGTCTCTATGCTCGCGCGATAACTATGGTTGTAAAAGAATCCAATTTATGGTAAATGGTTAGTCCAACCATTTCTAGAGTCAATCACTCATATTCTGAGTATAGCTTTCCTATGTTTGAATCGTTCTCCCGTTATGGCCATCGATCTGAGGATGATAGGCGGTGTTCACATCTTTATGAGGTTCCGAAGGAAATCTTAAAATGATTGCTAGAAGTCCAAGGTGATTCAATCACCTTTATCAGGAATAATTGAAACGGTACGATAAATCTTGTGACTAATTCCACAACGTTACGTCTCTCGAACACGGCGTTATACGAAGAAGATAGAATACGGTTAACAATATTTGATCCTTTGGGTTTTGGTCTAATGGATTGCTAAGACATGTGTCATTCTTTGCCTACTGTGCTTGGTCTCCATTACTGACGTTTGTAATCGTTCTATGATGTTCCTCCTAATTTCCTTCATCACCTATTCCCATATTCCTTATTGTCAAGTCACAAAGCCCTAAATGCACAAGCGATATGGTATGGTGATTTGTTCCCAAATTTATCTCGCGATTTTCGAGTTTTTGGTCGAAATCTTTTTCTGAATAAACAATTTTAGAAAATGGAACAAATGGTATACTCAATATTAGCTTTATTGATGATTCAAAATTTAATAGTTATGAAATGTGACGCGGTTTTCAAACATGTTGTGAATAGAACTATTTACCAAAGTTTGATGTTTAAACATTTCTCATTGTATAATGGTTCAAGTAAATACTGGCTAAAAAGGGTCGTATTTATTCAAAATAGGCAATTCAAAATTATTTTCCACGAGATATGTGATTTGTATGGACAAAATTTTGGAATCCACTTCATTTAAAAGTAAAAATACTAACAAGGATAAAATAGTAGGATCGGAAATATTCGCATAAATGCATAGGTGTCTAACATTCGGTTCCTGACATTAGAAAATGCCTATTGGCGATTATTCGACAAAACTACAAGTCTAGGTATCCAACCAACTTAAGTCCTGAGGTGGTTTATCGTTGAAATTGTTATCATGTTGGCAATATGAGGGTTTCAATTGATACCATGTCGATGAATTTCCGTATTGTCTTCACATGTAGCTGGGGAGATATTCTTGAGTCTGATGCCTTTCTCGATGTATAGGTGAGGTTATCCAGAAGTTCTAAAGAACATAATGCTTTAGGGGAATCTATATCGATATCCATAATTCGAATCAATCATTCTTGTCGTAAACTCACTGCAGGGAAGTTTGCGTATGGATGAGACCATGTTAACTCAAAACACTTTACAGTATCGGTTAGGAGGCTTGGTTTATTCCCATGGTGTTGCTTAGCGTACCTTCACAATGTGTTTGATCCCGTAGCTCAGTCTAGCTAGTACCTTTGAATAATAAAATCGGACAACTAGGTCAGAGATGGTGGGTCGGATGGTCCAGTGGCATCTTAGAACTGTTATTGAGCTATAAATTGCCTTGGTGTATACTTCTATTCTAGGTTAGTAGTTTTCGTAACCCTTTTATTGTTTTTCTTGTATCAAGGAATCCTCCTAGTACTTAATATGGGAAGTCTCTCCTAAAGAAGTCAATGGAAAGTCTAACTTAATGACTAAGTGTGTGACAGGTGGGGTAAGTATCCAGAGAAAATTTGTTAGAAAGAAATATTCATAAAAGAGTTTATTTGTTTAAAACGCTTTTGGATGAAGATTGTTATTAACAATACTTTATAAAGTAACTATTTCCTTCATGGCATAATCTTTCCTGAAGTATACATAGGTGATCAGGCTATGTATAGTTGAGGACTAATGATGCGATGCTTGATCAAAATAATATTATTTTTCTCAAAAGCTTTAGATGGTGTTCAATGTTTTGTTTCGAAGAATGATATTCTAGTCATTTCCTTTCAAAGTAATATAAAAATTGTTTCGCGTAATAATAGTAAATATTTGGCGTAATATCGGAAGATCAGTTTATAGTACGGTAACAAAACGGTTTATTTTAGATATTCGGTAAAAACAATTTCTCCATAAGGTAGTAAAATAGTTTGAAATAAAACTCGTGGAATGGTTTATTGGATACATGGGTAAATACTACGGAATGGTAATAATCTACTAGTCCGTCAAATACTAAATCGGCCTAATTTCTAATAAGGCAATGACATAATGTTACGAAACGATTGAAAATTGAACGATTGGGATAGAAAGCGGAGTAAACGAAAGTTATGGTTATCATAGAGGTAACAAAAGATAGTCATTACATTGGATAGGAAAGTGCTTAATACAACTAGGTTACATCAACGTACTTATGGAAAGTACCAAAAGAAAGTACAACCCTAGAGGGCTCGAACTATGGTTTTAAAACATGAACTGCCTCCTCCAGTTCCGGTCTCTCAACACCGGGCATTCACTCTTGAAGTGTCCCACTACTCCACATTCACGGCAGATTGCCGTGAGTTCCTGATGCTTTGTGAGGGTGGGAGTCTTGCAATCCTTGGCTTTGTGTCCGATCTTCTTACAGTTACCACATGGTTCCGGGCAACGTCCTTTGTGATGAAACTGACACCTGTTGCACTCGGGTAATTTACCTACATATCCTTTCTTTTGGCTTGACCCAGCAGTAAAGGTCTCCACCACTTGTTGTATCTTAAATGGTCGTTGAGTAGCATTAGCATCCTGATTGCCGACCTCTTTTCTCTTGTTGTTATTATTGTCTCCCGATGTCTTGTCGCGAACTATGAGTTCCTTTGTTTCGATTGCCATCTGGATAGCTTCAGACATGGTATTGGGTTCACATGCGATGACCATCCTACGAATTTCAGGAGAAAGTCCTCCGATGTACCTTTCGAGTTTCTTGCTTTCCGGTTCATCCATTGCAGAGCCTAGTCGAGCAAAATCATAAAAATAAGCAGTATACTTGACAACATCATCTCCTTCCATGGTAAGGTTTAGTGTTTCTTGTTCAATTGCTTGTAATTCGCTTTTCACACAGAACTTCAAACTCATCATCCTTTTTAGTTTCTCCCAAGAGTGTGAGTAAGCAGCATCAACTCCTACTACCTGGACATACTTAGTCCACCATTTCTGGGCATGCTTCTGAAAAGTGCAAGTGGCGAACTTAACCTTGTCTTCCTTACGACAGTCACCACTTTGAAGGATTGTTTCTAATTCTTCGAACCATTTGAGAAATTCTTTTGTGTCTACATTTCCGCTAAAGAAGGGGGGATTACAACCCATAAATTCCACGTGAGTAAGTTCCTTGGTGAGGGCGGTAGTTGCATTCCTGGCAATGAATTGTCCAACAGCGGCTTGCGTCATGCTTGGAGTGGTTTGCTTAAATCTATTTCCATCAAATCATGAGAGTCCATGAGAATTTATCGGTAATAACAATCATCATATTCATAACACATGAATATAATACATGAAGGTTTCGGTCTATATGGCCAATATCATAGATAGCACAACCATTCCCCTATAGTAGAGTCAATACTTGGTGATTCCGTTCGTACATCAATCAAAATACTACAAGTTTCTTCGAACTATGCCACACCTCTCGTGGCCAGGAAAACAGTAACAGCTAGTAAAGATATAAGTCTAGTCTAAAGACTTCCTGTAGTCCTTCTAGGTGAAATCAGGTTTATGGCATCATAAGGTCGAGATAGTCCTGAAGTAGTGTCTGAAATTGTGCATCGATCAAGTCCTAGATAGTGTAGATTCTAAGCCATTCTTGAGGAACCTGCAGATGTTCCTGTTGAGTCCGTAATCTTGGTATTATCCACAAGGTGTTATCTAATTCATGGCAAGTGAAAATGGAAAAGGAAACTGACAATGGTGGTATTCTAAAGGATGAGGATAACATTGATGACAATGAGATCCTAGTGATGAGTTAGGAGATAATGGTGATAATAGTGAATGGGATACTACCCTCTTTCGCGCTATCTCGCAATATCCAAGAGGTAAAGTTGAAGTACGCACTATGGGACGACCAATAGTGTAATGAGTAACCAACGGTGGTGGTAGTACCTAAGTAGTAAGCGTCCTACTAGTGAAGGAAATAAGACATGCTATCTCCCTTGTAATAAGCATCCAAATAAGTCCATTAAAATTAAGTCTGAATACTCTACCAAACGGCATTCTATGTATAGGCTGAATGAGAACCTCGCTCTTATGACAATTCAATAGTGCTAACGGTGGTGTGAGTACAGCTGGTGGTATAATGGTAGTGGAAGATGACAAGGCATCTTCAACGTCGGAGTACGACGAAAGGATAACGGCGTGGGTATCTGAAGACATGTCACTTGTGAACCAGGTCAATATAATCATATATATATATATATGAGTATGGGTATGAATAACTCGTACAGTGTGTGCGTAAAGCAACATGTATAGTGAATATGCACCTATGATGAAATGATGAGATGCTATGATGATGTGGTTATAGTCTAGGGTCCAAGATACATCCTAGTTCGCTATAACCTTAGCTCTGATGCCAATCTGTCACACCCCCAAAATACCTGAATGGCAGCGGAATGGAATACCTGGGGTGACTGTCATAGCACCATACTTACAGTTATATTGAACGACCTAAAGTGTCGTTTAGAAAATACAGCGTTTGATCATTAAAACATTCAGAGTTTACAAAGCTTAGGTCCCAAAAGAGTTTGCCAAAACAGTTAGAATAAGTTCAACAAGATCAAACGTTTCATAAGTGCAGAAAATATAGTGAGACGCGTCGACTCCGCGACTCCATGAAGGTCCAAATGTATGCACATGAGCTACCTTAACAACCTGAGAAATACATTGCGAAAAACGGTCAACATAAAGTTGGTGAATAATCATAGATTTATAAGTAAAATCTAGTGTACAAATGCCATAAGTAATGCCATGAAATAGGATGTCCGGAAAGTATATACATTGGCTCTTAAGCTCATGACCCCGAAGCTAGACGATACTTGGTCCCAATGAGTGTTTACCAGACACTCTAATAATAAAGACATGAAATGCATTCGTTCCATTTGGAGCAACCCAAACACGAATGGAGGCGTCACCCTCGATAGATCTATCCACTCACTCCCGCTTAGTACCAGAAATTAACGGTCCATGATAACAAAAGGGGACTTTTCAAGACGTGGTAAATAGGCAACTTAAGCAATGTATGAATTTTATACTTAGGCATGTACACAAAAATAAGTAATGCAATGTATTCTCCCCCGTGGGATTTGAAATCAAAATATAGAATTAAAACGGGGCTATGAGAACTCACCTCGAAGTGATGGTACAAAGATGGTGCAATGAGGTAAAAGTAGTCAGGACAATGAGGCGCGAGTACTAGCCGCAACCTAAATGAATAACCATGATCTAACTTAGATCAAGCCGAATTGAAATGAATGCACATGCACATGATACTCATACCACTCGTAATTTGAAAATACTAGTTATCGCCGTAGTAAAATAGATTCCATACTTAGGAAAATATATCCCTATATAGGAGTATATAACTTGTCGTACTATCTCGTTAAAAAGTGTTAGCGTTAAATTCCTTGTATTGAAAACCTTGAAATACGTCGTTAAGTCGTATAAGTATTCTCTCGGGTCATACGTATTCGTTTGATAAGAAAATAGTCCTTAGTAATATTTACTAGAAAATATACCGTTTAGCGCGTACGTTATTATTTTTATTTGTGTCCATATATATATATATATATATAGTTTGACGATGTTAGAATGGGTATAACTTTGTCATTTTAGGCTCGTTTTCCTTGTTCTTTATGTCCACGGATTCGTCTTTGTATATACTAGTATATTTTAGATAACTCGGCTCTTTTAGGTTACGTTTAATGCTTCAAAATACCCGTCGTATTCTGCAAATCAGCAAGCAGTTTTTTTTTGGAAAAGTAGTTTTCGTCGTTAAATTTGCAAAAATCATATCTCCTTCGTTATAAACTCGTTTTAATCCGTTCTTTCGCCTAAAGTTTCGTTTTTGAATGTATTTTCTAAATCTTTGGTCAAAACTTAGTCACCATCTACTGATTTTCCCACGAATTTAAAATAGGGACAGTAGGTATATCAAAAGTTTCAAAAACCATTTTCAAGTCTCTAAACTAGTTCCATCATCCATCAATCCACTTTCAAACACCACAAGGCTAATCTAATCCTACCACACACCTTCTTAGGGTGTCATGGGTCCTTAAACATCATCAATCCACTAGGTCTAACAAGAGTTTCATATGTTTCCATTTCTAGGGCTTCAAAGTTAATATATACAAAAATGGAGTGGTACAAGTTGATGCATGTATAAGATCTTGTAAGAAAATTATATGAACATAATGATAACTTGTAAAAATCATAAAAATGAGTTTGTTTACTTACTTGATGGTTTAGAGAGTTTAGATGATAAAAAGCCTACTAATCCTTGAGTTTTTATTTCAAAACTCTAACAAGGATGATTATATTAACTAGTTTATGACAAGATCTTGTAAAAATTATCCTCCTTGCTCCTTGAACACCTTAGTTCGATCCACACTCAAGAGAAAATGAAGAGAAAAGTTTACTTGCTTTGTAAAAATGATTTTGTAACAAAAAAAAAATGGATGAAAAGTTTCTTATATACTTGGAGACAAAAGTTTGGTGACATTAAATTTGGTTGGTGTGAAATTAAAGTTTGAAGACCTTAGGGGGGGGGGGGTGGCCGGTCCTAAAGGAGGAAAATGGGGGAATATGTTTTGTGATTTATTAGGAAATTAGTATTAGTATTTAAGTGTAGTTAGGTTAGGTTTAGGTTTAAGGTTTAATCGGGTACCGGGTTTGTTAGAAATAAGTTTTGTTGAAGTTATTCGGGACGTAATAGAGTTATAAAAATTGTAAAAATAAGTTGGGTACAAGTACGGAGAGTTAGGGTGATTATCGTTTAATTTTGGTGAAAACCGTCGTTATTGAGTTAGACGTACGATACGTAATAAATAAGTTTCCAAAATACCGGGTAAATTAATATTATAATTTTTATATTATTAAAATGAATATAAAAATATATTGGGATAATAGTCGGAAGTGTCGGACGTGTTAGTTTCATTTATAGTTCGCGTATTAGTGTTTATTTAAAATAAACATACGTAAATCGTTAATTATATTAAAAATATAATTTGAATACCCTACGAGTGGAATAGTATGCAAGTGCCATAAAGATGATATGCAGACTATTTCTAGCCTGTATGAAATGTCCCAAATGATAATGCATGGATTCGCTCCTGAACCAATACGGTTACGCGAATTTGAATACTCGTAGACTAAATTTACGATGACATGAGTAATGCACGTGAATAGTGATTTTCTTCCGGAAATGAATAGTGTCAAGTGAATAGTAAAATTTCTGAACGCTTCTCAGAATATCAAATTGACCTCGAAAATGATGAATAGTGATCGATGAATAGTAAATGATGAATAGTAACTTGTGAATAGTAAATTGTCGAGGTTTGGAAAATGACCGGAAATTACGAGTTGTGACAGTCTATATAGTAACATTGATAAGCTCTATCCAGTATGGTATTAGTTAATTGTAAAATAACATTACCTTCTCTAATTACTTCAACTACCTTATGATTAGAACCCATAATCTTTGAATCGAAGTCTTCTACTTTTTCAAGTTTTTTTTACCCTTAGATTTGGATGCATTTGAAGTTTGCTCATATGAAAACAACGAAGGTACAAACAGCATAGAGCTTGGTCCACAGCTAGTACTTAGAGCGTAGTGACAACTTAAACCCCGAAAGCCAAGCTTGTACTCATCAACGATTGTACGATGCCCCTATAAGACAAGCTCGTCTCCACAATACTTGTGTCGTGAAGTCAAGACTAGGTAGTATATATAGAGTCATTCACATAGATGAACATGATACACACACACACACTCCGATACTCACTTATTCTCTACTCTCTCTACTATTATTCACAGAAAGCAAACACTTACTCTCATGTCGGAGTTTGATCTTGGATTAAAACCCTAGAGCGAGCTAACGGTGTCTTGTCTTATTTCAGCCTAAAAAACGAAGGAGCATATACGAGACCTCCGAAGGATCGGGCATCTAGGGAAATTTGCTCAAACACTCCTCTTCTAATACGAAGCAATATTGTCCTTAGATCCCAACCCACAAGATTATGATATGGGTAAAAAGTGAAAAGTCAACAAAAAAGTCAAACAAACTGTCAATTCCAACCCAATTAACTTCCCCGCCCAATTGACCTTTAAATATCCTTATAGTTTTCCATTATATTCGGCTTTGATAATTCAGTTTCCTTCTCTAATTTCTCTCTGTAATCATTTTGTAACAAACTTAGTTACAAACTATCCTCCATTGATAATGCATTGAAGCTTTCGACTAATCTCTTCTTAATTCTTGATTATCGATCTTAAGTGATCCAAGTGGTGTGTATCAATTGGTATCAGAGCTGCCTTCATGGCAACTCATATCATTTTTCCGGTGAAATTCTGACGAATCAGTTACTTTTTCGACGAGTCAGTTATTTTTTCGGCGACTTTGTTATTTCGGGTTAAATTCTTGGTCGATTCTTGTTCAATTTGGGTCAAGAAACTATTACTTTAGTCAAGATTCTTGTTGCGTTGTGAATTCAGCTTCTCAACCATATTGTATAATCCCGGTCATTTGGTTACGTTTCGATTAAGTTGGTTACTATTACGGTTAGTTGATTTACCTACCGTTCAATTGTCAAATTTTTGTTTCATTTCCAAATGGGGTTTCATGATGATGATGATAGATTGAAAATTGAGAACAAAAATGCATTTAACATGTTTGTTGAAAAGTCGATGAACCATTTTCTCAAAAAATATGGTACAGTTAAAGAGTATTATGATTCATTTATTTCGCAGAAGAGTAACGTGACTTTTGAATATAGGAATTTAGTTAAAATTTTCATTTGGGGATTGCCATGGGAATTTGGAAATGGTGTTAGATTATATAAACCCAAAACCCTCTTGGATGCATATTGTTTGGCAGTGTTGGAAGAATCCATCTACAATTTCAAATAAAAGAGTTGTAATTCACCGTTATTCTCTTCTATGAAGTTAAATGAATCAAATGAGAAGGAGAAAGTTAGCAATGGGTTGTTGGTTCTTGATGAACTTTGTAAAGAAATTGTTGAAGATTCAAGTGGAATTGAAAAAGATAACGGTTGTGTGATGGTTCTTGATGACGAGTGTAAAGAACCCGAATCAATGGTAAGTGAAATGGATGGCAGTATTAAGTGTGTAGTTGTTCTTGATGCACTTTGTAAAGTAAACGTTGAAGGTTTTGCGAATTGAAACAAATGAATCAGCTGACAACAACAAAGGGCTAGAAAGATCTGATAAGTTTGTTAAGAATAAAAGGGATAGAATAGGTATTTCTTCATCCTTCCAATACTGATGATCCTCAAACTTTGGAGAGTAGTGATTTACGAACAAGAAATGGATTTTGTGATGCTAGTTTGGTGGAAACCATAACAATATTTCAAAAGATTGAAGCTTCTGTTAAGACGATTCAGGAGGATAAAGGCGATGACATATTGGAAAATCAAGATAAAAATAAAGATAATGGGGTCAAGAAGATCAGGACAAGTATGGGTACTTTGGTTATGGGTGATGGTGGTAAAGGAGAAAATTCCAGTAGTGGTGCTCAGGATTCCCCGACAAGTAATGGTGAAAAATTAGTCATTAACAAGGAAATGAGTGATGAGAAACAAGATGGAAGCAAAGGAGAAAGTGATGATTTTGTTGTATGTGGTTTGGTGCAACCTCAAAATTATCCTTCAAAAACTGTTCTAAAGTGTGAATTTAAGCTGTAACTAAAAAAGAGTGGGTCATTATTTCCTACATTTGGTTTGAATGGTATAAAAGATAGTGGTGGGATTTTAGAGCATGAACTTTCAGACTTGAACCACATATTGCACCAGTTAACTCAAAATTCAAATATGATGATGACTCATCTGGTGGGACAACTACATATTCTTTTGATCAGTTTCTTACATTTGGTACAGAGTTTGAAGGCATAATGAGTGATTTAGAAGATAAATCTTTATAGTTTTTTGGGTAAAGAATGAGAGGGTTTGTCAACACAGTTATAAATATTTATTTGTGCACTTAGAAGCTGCAAAAGTGAATGGTGTTCATTTTAGTCATTTGATGTTTGATACTTGGAAATGGCCTATGAGGAAAAAAGCATGTCACACAAACTGCAAATTTCAGCACGGAAATCGAAAGTTTGGTATTTGGAAATGCCCCTAATAGGAAAAAGAAACCAACTCGCCAGTTTGTTCACTTGTCCTTGTTCGTGAATGACAAATGGTGCTCTTTGGTTGGTGTTCTGATTGCTAATGTTGTTGTGCTTATTGCTAGTGTTGGTTTTATAGACATTATAATAATAGTCGTGTGTTAGGATCGAACTTGAGATCACGGGATTGCACACAATACGTATGAAGAGAAAAAGAAATAATTATTTATAAAATGTTATAAGTAATTATTAATAAACACAAAATTAGTAATAGTAATTAGTATTTAATGATAAATGACTAATGACCTATTAACGAAGATTAGGAAAGTAATACTAAGGAAAATTTGGAAACAAGGGAAGGTTCCGGAATCCCCTAGGGGACTCCACAACCGATCGGCCAAAGGGGGTATCCCACCTCCTTTGTGCCTTGAGCTCCAAGTTTTGATTAGTATATAAGCAAACCCAAGATGCATTGTTTTCTCATAACTTGTACACACACATCTTGGTGTTTTCTCTCCTCTTCTTTGTCCCTTGGTCGATCCATCTAAAACATCCCTAAGGGATTCGATTTTCTTGTATCAAAACAAGTTTTGTGTTTAATTACTTGCATAAACTTTTTCTTGAATTAGTACGTGTGTACAAGAACGTGAATCAAACACACTATTGTTTGATTCTTGGATTGAATTACAAAAGAGGTAAGGGGTAATTCTTGTAATCCACATAAACCCTAATTAGGGTTCTTGATTGAAGATTGCAATTTGATTCTTGTTCGGGCTAGAATCACAAAGGTATGTTTACTATTTAAATATTGATTAATTAATTACATGTTATTTGATCTTGTTATAATTGCTTCCGCTATGCTCACTTGATGTGTTTGGTTTATAATATATGAATGTCATGATATCATAATTCCAACAGCTAGTAGAACAGATAACAGACTTGGGTGCTTTTCTCGCTTGAAAATTGTGCATACATATCGTAAGTAATGGGTCAAATTTATATTATTGCTTCTAACTCGTTTCGGATGGTTTATGCTATGTTTCTTATATGTACCATTTCAAGTACCAACGAGATAGGGAATGCATACAAAATGACACTACTCATGAGCCTATTGAACACAAGATTGTTCGAAAGGGGTGTTTGGCAGAAGAATTTAGTTAACATAAGGGGTGTTTGTTTCATTAATGGGCAAAGGGATTAGCAGAGATGACATTGAGAAAGTGAAACTTTGATTGCTGATCTTGAGGACAAATCAATTTTAAGGGGAATGGATTGATATGATCAAAAGTGAAAAGTCAATAGAAAAGTCAAACAAATTGTCAATTCCACCCCAACTAACTTTCCCGCCCAATTGACCTTTAAATACCATTATAGTTTTCCATTTTATTCAACTTTGATAATTCATTTTCCTTCTCTAATTTCTCTTTGTAATCATTTTGTAACAAACTATCCTTCATTGATAGTGCATTGAAGCTTTCGACTAATCTCTTCTTAATTCTTGATTGTCCAAGTTCAGTGTAATCCTCTTAACTAGTGTGAGCTCTTTTCAAACTGTGAGAGTAGTTGGTATTGTGGCAAATAAGTACAAACTACACATTTTGGTAGTTTGACATATGGAAATGGTCTAATAGGAAAAAGAGACTCACTCACCAGCTTGTTCATTTTACCTTGCTCATGAATGACAAGTTACATACTAGCAGGTTGAAGATACATACGAATAAGATATGTTGGAACTTGAAATTCAGATTGAAACTGGAATGTTAAGTAGAAAATGGAATGATCATAATGAAGTGTGGACCTTAATGCCAAAATATTACTTATATCACCCTTCTAGGCTGGGATACATAAAGGAGTGTTTGGCTTATGATTTTCACTTACATCAGGAGTGTTTTTTCTAATTCAATTGGAAAATGCTTCAGGAGTGGGGTATTGTTACGCGTCAGCTGTAAACATGTTTAAAAGGTGGAGTGTTGAAGGTCTTACAAACTAGGAGTGAAGTATTGAAGAATGGGTGATCATGTCAAAATATCACTTACAGTAAGACACCATGTTGAGCTGCGTGTGGGTGTTTGGCTTAAGTTTCCTACTGAATATAGGAGTGTTTATTTTCATTCAGTAGAAAAAAATGGGTCAGCATTGTACTACTTGAGAATCATTTTTAAGGGTGCTACTTGGAAGTTATTGAAGGCATTCAAAAATGTTATCTTCACTTTAATTGACGATCTTGAGGGCAAAATCATTTTAAGCGGGGTGGATTGTTATGGGTCATAATAGAGGTCAACACAAAAGTCAACAAAAGTCACGTGGCGAGCACATGGGGGTCCTCAACAAAAATTCCCGCCTAAACTCAACTACAAATATCACCATTCGCTTTCATATTTAGCCAGCTAATCATTTGTGTAAACTCTTCTCTCTTAATCTCCTGTAACAAACTATAACTCATTGTAACAGATTTTCGGTACAATCCGCCATTGATAATACAATTCTGCTTCAATAATTTTTCTTATTGCTTGATTATCCTATTTGGTTGTAATCCATTAACGGATCTTAAGTGATCCCTAGTGGTGTGTATCAGATTAAGGCCTTGTAAAGTTAACATTATTTAACAGGATTAGTAAATAAATACTACTGTAACTGAAGTTTGAGGAGGTTATGTCAAGGTACTTCCAATTTCCAATAGCTAGAAGATTCTTTAGAAAAATCGAATAAGTAGAGTTGTTATATTTTTTTTAGAAAAAAATCAACGCCTCTGACCGATAAGCAATTCACTATGAGGTTACAAATAAAATCAATAGTTTGCATTTACCTAACCATAATGTTATAATCAAGGGGGGGGGGGGAAGTTTCATTTTCATATAAACAAAGAAATGTCCTTTTCACATATCGATTTTGCAACTTTGGTTCAGTGGAACAAATTCAATAAAGTACTAGTAACGACTAGAAAGCAAAAGAAGTGAGACTTGTCAGAGCTGTATATGAGGGTGTGCGAAGTGTGCTGTCGCACAGGGCCTTCAAATTCTAGGGGCCTCAAAATTATATGATATGTATATACATTCAATAAAAGTGACTTCATGTATTTAATTTAAAGTGTTGCATTGAAAATGCTAGCCGGGGCACTTTATAAATGATTATTTCTCATTTTATTCTTTAAGAAAATTATTTACTTTCTATTTTAGGCCTCGTTTTTGTCTTTAAACTGAAGTTTACACAAGGCCTTTGTAAATTCAGAGACAACACTGAGACTTGTGATGAGTTCATTAAAATAGGAGCTCCTATCAAGGGTCCCATACAATTTTAATAGAGGAGCTTGAATCATTTTCGATCGTAAATGTCTTTCTATCTTTAAACTCATCATCCCAAAAATTTGAGAAATCTGTTGCAACATTTGTTATTTACACCCCATAACCTTTACTTTTCCTAGGAACAAGTTCACCTCCAAGCCAAATTTCATCATTAGAACTACTTTTATTATTAAGCATACTCTTACCCGTTACCGAAATTGAAATCATATTGTATGCCGAATTCCACCACAGGGTATGCCTCATTAACAAATTAGAGGAAACATATCCTAAATATGTTGTTGCTAATTCATTAGTGTTGGGTGCTTCATTAGACTCCTGCCAAGACTTGGGTAGAAAATACTTGCCCATCTCCGGCTTCAGTGTGATTGTAAAACATAGAAGAAACATGTAGGGCTGTAAACGAACCGGACGAACACGAACGGAGCCTTGTTCATGTTCGTTCATTTAATTTTAACCGGACAAATAAACGGACATGAATGCTTAAACAGACGAATTTTCTTGTTATGTTCGTTTATTAAGAAAAGGAGTTGTTCATGTTCGTTTATGTTCGTTCATTAAGAAACTAAACGAACATAAACGATCGAACATAAATGAAAATAGACAAACAAACATAAACTTTATTGAATTCTTCACAATATATTGTTTTATAAGTGTTAATTTGTTTAAACAAACCAATTTTTAAAATTATAAAATTAAAAGATATGATATATGAACATAAATAGATAAATAAACATAAACGAACGTTAACGAACGCATAATCGGACGTTCACGAACATAAATGAACGGACGAGACTTTTGTTCATGTTTGTTCATTTAACTAAACGAACCTAAAATATTGTTCATGTTCGTTCATTTAATAAACGAATGAACATAAACGAACTTTTTACCGAACGGTTCATGAAATGTTCATTGAACGTTCAGTTCGTTTACAGCCCTAGAAACATGCGAGTAACAAAGCATATTAAGAACCCACAATAATCATCATACCAGTACTTATGTGAAAGCTACATTGTAAATCTCTCCCCTCTCACAAACCTTACAAACTCATCCATTTGTATATTTGCTGTGTTAGAATTTAAATAACATAACAATTATATAATTAAACTACTTGCATCAAGTACACATGCGGAAGCTAAGGATCATATTAACATGTAATAAATTAACCGAATAATAAATAAGTAACGTACCTTTTGATTCTAGCAAGAATAAGAATAAATCTTTATTTATTCTTCAATTGGATGAACCCTAATTAGGGTTTATGAAGGATCAATAAATAACCCCTTACCTTTTTGTTATTCGATCCAAGATAATTACTATAGTGAGTAATTACCACGTTTTTGCATACACGAATTAATATCGAATTAAAGTGATTTCTAGATCAAACAAACACACTTGTTTTTGCTTACCAAAAAATCGATCAAACCATTAAAGAGGGTGTTGGTTGATTGGTTTAACAGATAAAAGAGAAGACAAAAGCTTTTAGGGTTTTGTGTGTGCACAAGAGTGAAAAACAAATAACCCTAGCCTTGTTTATATACTAGAGCAAACTTGGAGTACAAGTTGGATAAGGATTGGGCTTCCTAATCCTATCCATAACCGGCCACACCCTTAGAGGGGGGTTCCGGAAGCTTCTCGACATCCAAATTTCACTTAAGTCCTTCTCTTTTAATGTTTAACGATAGTTAGCCAATTCCCGTTAACTACTAATGACCGTTAGACTTTATTTTGTGTTTAAATAATTAAATATATAACGTTATATATATATATATATATATATATATATATATATATATATATATATATATATATATATATATATATATATATATATATATATATTAATTATAGATAATTAATTCTCATTCATAACGTGTGCAATTTCGTGGTCTCGGGTTCGAATCTAGACATACACTTTAAATATTTAGTCCATAAAACTAACAGCTCCCACTTGGACAAGTATTAAAAGTGTAATGACATTGGTTAGCGTCTAGTAACACGCCAATGCCCCTAGTACAACCCGAGGGAGGTCTCTTGGAAAAACCTTTAAGGATTCATCATTATTATCATCCTTTTGTTTCTAATACCACATTAATAAAGATATGGATCTTAGTCATTTTTTTATTTAACAATTATGTTTCTCGTTGTTTATGATTGAGCAAGATTACCAAAACATCTGAACGTATTCCAGATAGACTTTGGACGTGGCCACGCAAACACCTTGTCAACCCGACGATGGGCCCATCAGTATTAAACTTCAAAACAAATTTGAATGAACAAATTCTTTCTTGAGTACAAGCAATAACCCATGAACTTTGCAACACTTCTGAAAACAATCTTTATAGCTACCAGTAATGTATAGCGGTAAATTGCTCTACAGAAATGCATTACATCCATGAATCTTATCTGGTATCTTAAGTCTGAGGATAACTATTTTCATGATTTACTTAATGACAAGATCCATAAAGTAAAATCATGTAGTTGGGATCAGTCTTATATTCAATTCATTGAATATCATGTGAAATTGGTATGTCAACGCATCAATATACTTTCAAGTATATTCTAACCAATACTCAGATTTGTCTTAGTTTAATGATATTCTCATATCATTAATTGACAATGGACAATTTAGAATAACAAAACATAAGTTTTTCACGGATTTAAACATGCAAATATATGATACAATCTATTATTAATGAAAACAAACTTACCAAGCACTTTAATTCATTATAAATAATAATTGTTTAATATCCCTTATCCAAATACTAAATAGATCAATGCATGATAAGTCTAGTTAATGAATTTTGTCTCAAGTAATGACAATCATACTTGTTGACAAGGCATTATTTCAACTAACTTTGATCTATCTGAAATTTGAGAATACTTATTTCAAGAATTCAATTAGCGAAGTTCTTGAATGTGTGCATTCAACTATCTTGATATTGCCACAAATATTTCATAAATGGTGTGATATCCTCAATCACCAATTTATGACAATCAAACTTCCAAACATTTTAAAGTTTAAAGTATTCTAATTCTTTAATGTATAATGCAACTATGCTCTTAGTTGAGGACAACTAGTTCACATGGCCATTAACAAGGATGAAATCCTACCATGACTAGTATTGAGTGTCATCTCAATTAAACCAACATCATTGTATACAAACACAATATGCTCTTTAAAATTCCATAAACTTAATATCCACTGCATAATGTTTGATGCCTTCCAATCTTTCAAGATTTATTGACGGCTATAACAATTACGCAACAATTTTCCATGTATATACTTAGAATTTAGGAGCAATTCCAGGCTGAGGATCGTTATTCTAAGTCCAAACATATTCCATTAGAATATTCATTACACAAGTTATCTAATAACTTTTAATTGGATATCAAATATTGTCAAATCGTCTTGCATTTAAGCTTGATACAACAATAATATGATGTACATGAAAAAATCCTTCAGTCAGACTTAGATCTCATTCATGTTCTATATTTTCAAAAGATATATATCTATTTAGACTTTCTAAATGATATCTCATGTTCTATTAGATTTATTTACCGCATATGTTTATAATAATAAACATATATTCCAAGGTTATATGTTTTCTTTCCTATTATGTGAAATTTCATTCCAAATTAAGACTTAACATTTATCTTATATGGAATGTTCCTTCCTGTATGTTATACAACATTTATGATTTAAGAAAGTAAACATAATACTCCCACTAGCTTTCAGGAATACGTAGGAGTTATCTTATTCAAATTATAAATCAAAACTTGGATTTATTATTCAAACATAAGACTCACCTCCTAAATGCATGCATTTTTCCATACTTGGATTCTTGCATTTTGTACACTTTCAAAAATTATAAGAATTCATAAAACTCTTAATTACTTACCATCTTCGCTCAAGTAATTATACAAGAAAGAGTTTTATAATCCATTGTCAAATTTCATATTCATGAAAATAAGTATGACAATTACCATCTTTGTATCTTTAATGTGCTTAGGAAAGAGTATTCAATCATAGTTAATTGCTTAAGTATGATTAATAATCCTGTCATAAGACATGCATTAAAATATATTTACAATTTTGTCCATATATATGATTTCTACACAAAGATTTAAACCACTAGGGTTACATTATCTTGAATAAACTCATCTTCATTCTCTAGTCTAACTATTAGAAATTAAGTTAAACTAAATTCTCAAAGTTTGATTATCTTTATGAACAACATCTATAACATTCATAGTATGAGTAATTTACCTAATTCAATATTTGGTAATATGTCATCATATAATCCTCAGCATATTAATCAAATATTTGAAATATCCTTGCGGATCTATGAATGAGAATTCCATCATCTTAAGGTTTATCATTTACATGTTTAGCCTCATCATGATTTTCACTAGTGTGTTTTAAAAGATTATCTATCTTGTAATTTTGTCTTTTCAAGATAAAAACTCCCACTTGCCTTTAGTATTATATAGACTATCTATAAATACTTAGCAAGTAAAGCGACAATACAATGTTCTCCTTTTGGGATATTACAAATACATATTGACAGTTCCTGACATTAGTTTGTTAATAACCTACGCATACGTAGTTTAACAAATTCAGAACTTCATTTTAAGACTTAATGTGATTCATCACATTTCATAATTCAATGGTGTCTTATTAATCTTCTAGGAGTCTAATTGAGTATATTTAAACCATACTTAATTTTCTAACCTTGATAACTTTTGAAAGAAAAGAAGTAATAGTTATCTTTAATCAAACAATATAACAAGAGTTTGATTTCCCTAACTGAATATACCATAAATATATATAATAATACATTAGAATTAATATAAGATAACCATATTCCTTTTGGCATACCTATTTACCAACTAAGTCAACTTAATGGTATAATAGTATTTTCAAGCCAATTGCATGCTTTATAACACATGTACTTTGGACCAAGTCACTTCATATCCATGTCTCATCAAAAAGACATAAACTGTTATAATCCCACTATACGATATTAATCATTGATCAACTCAATGATTTCTTGTATATGTCTTAATTAAAAAACATAACAAGTTAACGTCTTACTTTATTATAAGTCTTGTAACATTTAAAAGACTTCATATTTACAAGAAGATATAAACATGTATAACTAAAGTATTCGTGAACACCACCATTTGGTTTTAATAGTAATTTCAAGTTAATTTATTTACTTAATTTATTTATGCCATTCTAATAATACATAAATATTAGAGTTGAAGTTGTCATGTTATCATATTGGCATATGTTCTAATAGATGTCTAATTTAGGAACAATAAATTATCCATGTACGGTCTCACGTAATCATGAAAACTCACCTTGTTGTTGTAATCTAGTCAAGATCTCACTTAAGCTAAATTGCAACACCAAGTGTTTCTTAGATTAGATGTGTATTAGTCATATTCATATGTGTTGTACCTTGCACATAATAAATATTTCTCCCACTTATGCATGGAACAACATCATGTACCAGATAAACAACACGACACACGTTTGTTAATGTGAAAAATATGATTGTGTCATTAGCATAACTAGTAGATATAGAGCTACTTAATTAACAAGGAAACGCACATGACTATCCTTGAAAGTGTTAGTGTCTATATTTAGAAAGTATTTATCTTGAGACCTTCAAAGATAATGTAGATTACTACCAAGATAACAATTCTTATAGCTCTCACTGAATTAGGGATCATTACTATAATTCCTTATTCAGTAATAAGAACACAATGCTCCCACTGGATTTGACAACATTGTAAGTGTTTCATTAACCTGAAAGAAAATAGTGTGCTATTTACTTTCCTATATCTTTGAGAAAACCCATTCGTAACAATTACTTAGGTACTAAAAGAATGTATTCTACTACTTAGATTATGGACTATCCATCAATGCAATTAACTTGAAAAGTTGAGCATAAAATTTCTTCCTTAATAGGTCTACCATTCCAACAATTGTATGTAGTACCTTTAAATGATCAAAACAAAACAACTAGATAAAATATACTAGTTTGTCTTTTACCATTTTGCAGTAATTAGTCTAGCTTCTAATTTAATAACTCAAAAATTACACATGTTTTCCGGTTAACCAAATGGCATATTTGTTACACGTGAATTCGATTACCGAAAGAAGGTAATGAAATCTCTATGAAAAATGTGCAATTTCTCTTAACTATTAAAGTTGCTATGAGTTATGTATTTAGAACTTAGAAAATTCTAATTTTCCTATTATACCTTTCTCATTCATGAAAAGGAATATGATTAAGTCTCACGGTTCTCTTATGGAAAGAAGACTAGGTTTATTCTTTTAGTAAAGTTGACTATAGCCAAAAACCCATACGGGTGCAGATCAATTTACCAATAAAAGAATAACTTACGTTTACAGTTTAATGTTGCAATAATACACTTAAAAGAATTTACAAAATTCAATTTTAGTATTTTCGATAATCAATCTTCAAGAAAATTACCCATTGGTTAATATTAATATAAGCCATAGAACTTTCTTGAAAACCTAGGATCCAAATTTACATAATTTCACTACATCAGTTGATCTGCTAGTAATGAAAGTACAAAGATGGTAATCTGTCGAACAATAGTTGGCAAACCATTTCCAAGTCCTAGATCATTATGAGATTTACATTTGCCAAATTCAATTTGCAAAGTAAGCATGTTTCATCCCATCTCATGCCTTAAGTTTCTAGGTCTCACTAACAACTTAATTAAGTTATCTAATTTAGAAACTGCAAATACTCCATATATGGTCTCACACATTAATGGAAATTTACCATGTCATTAAAATCTAGATAAAGTCTCACTTACGCTAAATTATAAATTCAAGTGTTTCTTATAATTAGATGGCATGAACTTAAATTTTAGGGTATAAATTTTGATGTGTCAATAAAAACATGTACGAAAAAGCATGCACACATCTTCGTATCATAAGCTTTACAAAACCTTTTATTTACCAAATTTTAAGCTAAGATTAAATCATCAAAGTTTTAATTGAGGTATTGGGTTCACCAATCAAAAAATTACCTATAATTATCGTCAACTATATCGTACTTTTGCATAATTCATAAGACTTAGTGTTTCGGATAATCATCATGGAATTGAAGTCAATTCACCCTTAAGATGATTTTGCACAAAAAATAGTGGTACTTGGTAAGTCTAATTTGATGCACAAATGAGCGGAGAGACAAACGTATGTACAAGTGCAATTAAGAACGCGTCTTTTTGAGGTCACAATTTAATGTGAAACCAACCTTATACCCATCTTATAGTTTGTCAAACCAGGTCCGCCGTTCAACTATTGGTACAAAAATCATCAATCAACTAAAAGTTTATGACTTTAATCTTAAAAACATTAAGTTTCACCATTATTAGTGCAATTTATTTTCTATTCGAAAATTACCCTTTTTTGCTTACAATCATGTCATACAATAAAACAAAAAAACAAGTAATAATAAAATAAACCAACCACTAATAAAGATTAACAATTAATAAGTGAAACAATTAGCCACATGCAAAATTTTATTAGATAAAACCTAATAAAATCAATTCTAGGTGTACAATTGCATATATTCAACTAAGACTATCACTTACTAGGTAAGTGAGCCACACACATCGATAAATCGATTGCATTAGTCATAGTCAAATATATACCACATAAACACATAATTGATTTATTAACAATTGAGGTCTTCCCCAATTTTTTATCTATCATAAATTACATGTGATACAACGTAACTATTAAACAAGTATAATCCATGACTGACATGCATGTTTTGTCATGGATTAATGCATAACAATTACCGATTAAGGTCACAAGATAAGCACTCAAGACACATAAACATGTTCATAACCTAGGGTTTCTAATCAAATTAATTAACAAAAAATAAACCCTAATTTGGGTTAAGAGGTAATCGACCCCCCCCCCCCCCCCCCAAATTAGGGGTTCGAATTTTTTTAGCCCTAAAAATCGTATAACATGCAAAAATGTAGGAGAAACATATTCATAAACACGTATGGTTTCTTGTTGTTATATGGATCGAATTATAAGAAGGAATTAGAGAGAGACTAGGGAGAAAGTTGGGAGCCTTTAGAGAGAGAAAGAAAAGATGAAATGTTAGATTGCATGAAAGAAAGGTCCAACCCTCTCCCTTGGTGGGAGAGGGGTATTTATACAAAGAAAGAAAAACGCCCACACCCGGGCAGTGGATCAGGCATACAGTGGGTAAAGACCCGTCCTTCTTCCACAATGTTACTTAAACTAATTCTAACTAAATAATAAACTAACTATGAGCTATCTTAATGCTATTACAACATTTAGGTGACCGAGTCTTTTATAGGAATATTTGTATTCCTAACCATCTCCCCCTATGTCACAACTCATCATTTCAGGTCATTTCGGGAACTTTGGAAAAACACTATTCATAAATCACTATTCATCAAAACACTATTCATCGTTTTACTATTCATCATTTTTGAGGTCCTTTTGATATTCTGAGAAACAATTGGGAAATTTACTATTCACTAAACACTATTCATTTCCGGAAAAGTTTTCATCATTCACTTGCATTACTCATTTCATCGTAAATTTAGTTTACGGGTATTCAAACTCGCGTAACCGGATTGGTTTAGGTGCGAATTCATTTCATTAGTGCTAAGGACACTGCATACGGACTGGGGATAGTCTGCATATCATTATAACAGCATTTTCATGTTATACCACTCTCAGGATTTTCAAATTACTATATTCAGTACATTTAACGTTTTTACGTATAAGTATTTATAGTAAACGTTAACACCCGGTTTATACACGACGAATATATCTAATTATTCCCACGATGGTCCCGACATATTTTTATATCCATTTTAACCTCATAAAACTTATAACATTCAGTTACCCAGTATTTTGGAAATTTATTTTATTTATAACGTACGCGTATGAATATAATGACGGTTTTCGTGAAAACTAAACAATAATCACCCGATCACTCAGTAAATGTACCCAACATATTTTTAACATATTTTCAACATTATTATGACTTTATTTCATCCCGGTAAACTTCGTGAACATTTATTTCTAATAAAACCGGTACCCGATCGTAACTAAAAACACAATATAGCACAAATTCTTGCAAGATTTCCTAAATAACTACCAAGTACCCTAACCCCCCCCTTCTACCCTTTGAAAAACCGGCCCAAGACACACCCTTTTAACCTTTAGCATTAACTCCTAAGTTTTATACTAATAAACACTTAAAAACCTAACTTTACCAAATATTACAAATCATAATCCAACTTTTAGATAAGATAGATTTTTTTCTCATCTTCTTCATCCTCTCTTCAATACCCACGACCCAAAACCAAATCCAAGATCCATCCATGGTTTTTGAAAAGTTAAAGCACTAAACTTGTTCATTTTACATGCCTAATCAAGAATCAAGCAACAAAAACACAAGAATATCAAGCATAATCATCCTATAATCATCTCATTTTGTCAAGTAAGTAATCAACTTTATTTTTTCATGGATCATCTTATTTTTACATGTATTTCATAAGTATCATGCTAAAAACCATGTACAACTAGCTATACCACCCTTTATTTTGTCTAAAAAGAAACATACAAACCCTAACTTTTTAGTTATGAATCCCCTTGCTCTAATAACTTGGTTAGGAGTCCATGGCACCCTAAGAAGGTGTATGGTAGGATTAGATTAGCTATGTGGTGGTTACAAGAGGTTTGGTGATGGTAGAAATTAGTTATAAACCTTGAAAACTTGATTTGGAACATATTTTAGACATGCTGTCCCATTTTGTTATTTTCTGGAAAATCAGTAAACACCAAGGAAACTTTGGCAAAATTTTTAGAAAATACTTTCAAAAACGAATCCGTAGGCGAAAGAACGGATTAAAAAGAGTTAATAACGAAGAAGTTATGATTTTTGCAAGATTGTTGACGAAAAGTATTTTCTGGAAATTAGTTGCTGTTGGACGTTTTTCGTCGGTCAAAAAGAGGCTTTAGACTTAACCCGGAGGAGCCGAGCTTTCCAAAATATATTACTACATACTAAGACGTAACCGTGGATATAAAGAACAAGTAAAACAGACAAGTAACGACAAAGATATTCACGTTTGAATATCGGCTAAAACCATTTTATATTTGACAGCTTTTATATAAATTTGGCGCAAAAAAACTACGAAGTACATTTATAAGCTAGACATAATATTAAGAACCAAGCTTTATAACTAATGTAGTATTAGTTATTACGAGTATGTTTTCATCATTTCAAGGATTACAAACCGAGTATTTCAACGCTAACATGGAAACATACGATATATATATAAGTATATATATATTACAACTAGCTTATTATATTTTCTAATAGCAATATTTTTTCCAAATTCTTGGATTATATATTTTTGATAACACAAGTGTTTTGCCAAAGACTAGAGTGGTATAGAAACATGAGCATGGACATTCATAACATCATTTGGTGATCTAAATGAGAACATTCATCATTCATTTTAGGTTGCGGCAGTTAACCGATCATTGTTGTTCACTTCATTTCATTTCAAGTGTAATTACTTCGAGGTGAGTCATAGCCCCTACTCTTTTAATTGTTTTATCAACTCTTTGGGGGAGATACATGCTACTACTTGCCTACTTGTACAGATTCACATAACATTTATACTTGGGAAACATTTATACTTGGAAACATTATACTTGATTACATTATACTTGATTACATTATACTTGATATCATACATACGTGATTGTGTTATACTTAACTGTGTTATACTAAACTATGATGGATACATACATACATACTTCCAATGGCCCCAGATTTAGTTCTGGGCACAACCATGGAGACATATATACTTCCAATGGCCCCAGATTAAGTTTCTGGGCACAACCATGGAAGTATACATACTTAGGTGAGGTCTTCGGAGATGAAGTGTAGACTCACTACTAATTGCTTAACTGTTGTTATGAACTTATACATATCTTACTCATACTATATATTGTAGCAGTGGGTTGTGAACACACAGGTTACAAGTCTCTTATGACGGGACTTGCAACTGAGTGGATTTACGATGCCTTTGCTGTGTGAACATTCTTTATAAGCTTTTCAACTGTATTAAGACAAACTCTATGAACTCACCAACCTTTGTGTTGACACTTTAAGCATGTTTATCTCAGGTTAGAAAGGCGATAGCAGGTGTATGGAGCTGAGAGTCTTAGGGCATGCTTTTGGAGACTTTCACTTTTATCGTTTACCATTCGATACACTTTAAAAACTTATGTATTATTCTAATTTGGGATCTTTGTTTTGTAAACTATGACTTTTATCAATTCGAATGGTAACTTTTCAAAAACGTCTCATTTAGAGTTCGTTTTCTATATCTAGTACTTTGTGCCCTGAAGTAGCATCCCAATGACACAGTCTTCCGCTGCGGTATTTTGGGGGTGTTACACCCTAAGCGAGGTCACCTTTGGAAATTAAGCTCCTTGATCTTCAAGCATTCTTAAGACATTGTAGCTCGTAGGTTCTGATTCTTCACTTTGGGCTCACTTTGTACATCAAGCAATGAACTTGTGATTTAAGTTCCTTTGAGTTGTGTGATCTTTGAGCTTCTTTGAGATCATCAGCCACAGTAAATCTCCAAGCTCATCCTTACTCGTATTGCCTTCATGTGATGTAGTGACATTAGGACCATCATGCTCACACCCTTATATATTTGGAGACTTTTCATTAGAGTTGCGGAATCGTTGTTGGTAGTCTCTCAACATTCAGTGTAGGGAGTCTCACATCCTTCATGATCATCATTGATAGTGAGGAGGATATGTGAGCATGAGGTATGGATTGACCCGATTCAGCTGGAATTAGGAACCATCAACACCATCTTTATATGTGTCCCTGAAATAAAATAGTTAGCAATATAGATAGAGAACGAATATGGCTTTGTCATTCGTTCTGCGAGGATGGACTACCCTCCGGTTTTGTAAAAACTGACCTGTGATCAGGTAGAGTCTCTTTTAAAGAAGACTCTCCTTGACAGGAATTTCCAGCTTGTAGTAATGAATTTTCCAAAGAATCCACTTCAGAATCTTCATACTAAGCATGTTCTCATACCAGAACGTCTCAAAGCAGACAACACGATAGAGTGAATCGGTGAAGTGATATTCACGGATTGATGAGAAATAGATTTATAGAAATCACTCGCGTGTCACTTGATAAACATTTTTTAGACACGACGAGAGTTTTATACATTGAATCACATTTCCATCAAAAATACTTTTGTTTGAGAGATTGTACACAATCAATTTGCTCAAAAATGAGTTGGTGAGCACACTGAAAGGTTTTTGCAAAAGTATCCGTTAATCCATATCCTGGAACAAGTTTGATTCAATTTTGAATCGCACCATCGTTGCTTTCCAGTTGTCACTTGATCATTGATCCAAGATGGATCTCACATGTCACCTACCAAGAGCATGAATGATGTTCTCTCTAGAAGGATTTCCATCTTCATCGTGAATATTTTCTTATCACACGGATGTTCTAGCAATACCACAAGGATAATGTGTAGGACTCTAAATATTTTATCTTATTTTCCACATTGTGTGAAACAATAAGCATATTTGGAAGTGTGTCCTATTGAGATTTATGGATGATCTCATGGCTCTAGACTCAATAGTGCATTTTGATCCGCTCCTGGAGACTGGGGAGGCGTCTCCTGTTTAGGTATCAACATTGCTCGCAATGAGCGATCGATACATTGCACAGGGTTCCCCGTGAGAATGAAACAAGCTCTTTTAAGAGAACTTGAGTGGTAGGGAAGTTTGGTGCAGTGCGTCACTGGGTCCATGATGTCTTGTCTTCAATACCAGTGTTACCTTAGTAACCACTAGTAGCATATGAAGTTGAACCCGGTTTCTGCCATAAGGTTGAATATTTGGAGGGCTATTTCTTTTCACCCTTTTCACATTTCATTTCTTTTTCATTCTTCAACCCCTTCAGTGCTTACCGAGACTTCATCACTAGAACCTTGTTGGGTTTGTTCCAGTCCTAGCTTTATCTCAGTCGGCACTCTTCCCTTTCTCACTTTTCTCCTTTTTATCAATCATTCCTAAGGACTTCTAATCTATCTATGGAATGTCCCTGGGAAGATCCTTCCGGTTCTGGTGGATCATGGGAACTCGTACCTAACCTTAACCATCCTTATAACTCCGTGCATAAAGATAAATGGTCGGTCTTTGGTATTACTTCCACAAACGCCTTTTGCTCCCCCTCAATATGTGCATCGATATTCGAAAGAGTTTAGCACATATGTGGGAGCCTATTACTGAGTCCAAAAGATCACATTTGATTATCAAATTTCATATTTAAATCACATTCTCTCCCCCGATCAAAAGTTTCAAACCATTCGAGATTTTTGATCTCAATTGATTTAAATAATTTAGAGAACGTTTGGGAGAGAAATGCGTTCAGTTTTAATATTTTCTGATAATGGAACCTTTTTCTTGCTCCCCCTCAATCTGTGAGGGAGGTTGTTATGTGTCAGATTTGATGAGTTTACAAAATATTTGAAGTTTTAACGAAAACTCTTGGAAAATTTCTCATTCTCACACATAACCATCACAAAGTGTATTATTGCAAGGTTTTTGTACAACGTGTGGAGAGTTTTGATCATACATAAAATTTTGAGAAATCACTCTCCCCCTCAATCAATGACGGATGTTAAAACTGAAATAATTGATGTCATTGATTGAGTGAAAAAATTTATCAAAATTTGGATTCAATTTGATTTTCAATCAAAATCTCATGGTACCACTAAGTTTTGCACAAATACTTTCTGGAAAAATCATAGAAGGGAAAGTTTTGGCGATAAAAAGAAGATTTCTCTTATTTATCAAGCAATAATGCACTGAAGCGTACATTAGTGATGAGGCAAAAAGTGTACCGCTTTTAAGGGGTCATTTAAGCCCGAATTCGTGATTATTTGATCAGTTATTGCCCTAAATCATTCCTGTTAACACAAATATCGCCTAAAAACGTTATTTATATTTTACGATCTTTGCTAAGTTTTGTTAATGACAAAGTATGAAGTTTAGCTATAAGTAAATCATCACTTTAAGTTTTTAAGTCTTGTTTAACTAAGGTTTGAATTTCCTTTTAAACAAAACATTATTTTTATTTCTTAAACTAGAAAGTGTCTTGTCACATCACATTTATTTCTTAATATAGTAAGGTCACATCACATTTAGGGCAAGCTTTGTCAATATACATATATGGTAAGAAGTGTGTTTGACTTACTAAGTGGTTGCTTGCAAGTTTAGTGTTTGACTTGATATTATGAGATGTGACATTGTTTGGTTTGCAAGAGTAATGAGATGTGACCTTGTTTGGTTTGGGAGATTTATTGCAAAAACCAACTGCAGCCCTGGCGGTACCCTGGGGATACACGGGCGGAACCCTCCTGAGGGGTCCGCCGTATCCGCCAGACCTGCAGAATGGTTTGCTATAAATACCAAACCATTTGTTAGTTTTGGGTCAACCTTTAGGACATATTTTCACATACTCTCTAAACTAACTCAGTAACATTTGTCTTGTGTAATTCTCTTATGTAGCAAGGAACTTCACAAGATCATTCAAGAAGTTACAAGCTTCAACTCTAAAGTTGCAAGTCTTGGTAGCTTGTTCATGTATAAGCTTTGGAAGTTTATACTTCATGTGTGTCATGTATATAGAAGTAAGTGGTTAGTATTTTAGGCCTCAAAATACGTAGTGTGTCGGGAGTTGTTGTACACTTGTAAAAGAACTAACGGGAGTGGTTGTACCCTTGGTAAAGAACTCGACATCTAGCTTAGTGTCGGTAAAAGTGTAAGCGACGATGGGAGTGGTTGTACCCGTGTAAAAGAACTCGACATCTAACTTAGTGTCGGTAAAAGTGTAAGCGACGTTGTAAAGGTTTTCTCCGCCGGTGAAAGGAGCTTGTTGATTAGTGCTTATAACTCTTGAGTTGGAAACTCGGGGCGTGGATGTAGGGCAAGGAAAAAGAGTCCTTGTAGCCAAACCACGATAAACAATCGTGTTGTGGTTTGATCGTTCCTTTCTTTATCTTTGCTTATTACATGTTGTTCTTGAGTTAGAATTGCTAGTTACATATAAAGCTTTTCAAAGAACTAAACAAGTAAAGATGTGTTTGTATCTTCAAACAAAAGTAAAGCTTTTCAAATAACTAAACAAGCAAAGTTAGGATCATCACAAGAAAAGCTTTTCAATGTATGAAACTAGTAAAGTTAGAATTGTTATTTACATAAAAATCTTTTCAAAGAATCAAACATATAACGTTGTATTTATATCTTTAAGCAAATGTAAAAGATATTCAAGTTAAATATGATAGTAAAAAGCGGTAAACTATTCAACCCCCCTTCTAGTTTTCCACAATTGGCATCAGGAGCTACGTTACTCAAGATCTTTAAAATAGAATGTATTTTAAAACTTGGATCGATCCATGGATTTTGAAAATCTCAAAGAAGGGCAACCTATCCAAAACCCACCGCTATTTAAAAAAGAAAACTTACTTGAATGGAAAAGTAATTTTGAAAACTATGTGAAATCAATTGATCAAGATCTTTGGCATATTATTTCTTTTGCTGATTTCAAACCAAAGAAAAACAAGTTTTTGAAAACCAAGATAACTATCTTAAACTTGATAAAAATACTAAAGCTAAAGCAATGATTTATAAAGCTTTAGTACCAAATATGAAAGAATGTAGTTTTGTCAAACGGCTAATGATATTTGGAAAAATATAATAAACTTTCATCAAGGAATATGTCAAGTCAAAGATGATCAATTTGATCTTACATATGAATTAGAAGTTTTAGAAAAACTAATTGATAGACACTTAGTAGAATTTAATACATGTGCTACTAGTTTAAATGTTTTAAATGAAGGTACAAGTGAAGATGAGTACGTGTGTTTTGATGAACCTGCTTGCGTATCTTGGAATGAAATGGATGTTGACGAAGACAATGATCCGGTAGTTAATTGTCAATTTTTTTGATACAACAAGCAAGGTGTAAGTAAAGGTGATTACTTGTGTCAAGCTCGTAGTAGTCTTGCTTGCGATTCATGGAATTACACGGATGAAGATGAAGTCAATCATCCGGTTTGTGATTCTTAACTTGATAAAACATCAAGCAAGGTACACTTTGTAACCAAACACTTTTGCTTTGATTAATTTATCCTAGAGTATTCTAAACTAGAAAATGAGTCTAAACGTTTATGCAACATGGACCTAAAAACTATCTTCAAGAATGAGTCTTCAAAATCTTTTAAGAATATCTTTGAAAAGGAAATCTTATTAGAAAATTAAATGTCTAGAATTGAGAGTAATGTTGAAATTGATCTAGAATGTAAATTATGTCTAGATTACAAACATGAGATTAAAATGCAAAATGAGAAAGGAAAAATTATTAGTTAAATTTGATGAAAGCTCAAAATCTCTTGAAAGATTGTTGAGGAGTCAAAGGTTATTTAAAGATAAAACCGGACTAGGACTTAACTCAAAAGCACCATCAACTAATAAAACAAAGCAAGTAAAATTTGTCAAACCTAGAAAAGAGATTTTGAAATAATTCAATATCTAATAGAAACTCATGATAAAAGGATTAGGATTATTATTCTGTATGCTTTTATATGATTATCTAACCTTCTCGGATACATGAGCTATTGAGTTTCAAAGCGTGTCGTCAAACCAAGATTTTACGCGTAATACTTATCCGCTTGATAGCATCTCTATGCAATTTAAAAGGTACGCATTACTTCAACTTGAATTTGATTGTCTCTTGTTTCTAGCATTTTGTGTTCGAATATGTGTTATTTGTAATACTCTAGAGTGTCTACCTGCTATTTGTAAATAACTAAGATTAGATTCTATGCAACAAGGAATTTAGTCTTTAGTACTAGTAGGAGATATAAGGTGTTTTGTTTCTTTAACCATCAAGAGATAAACACGAAAAACTCTTGTGTAAGTCTCACTCAACTCTTGCTTACAAGTGATCTAACTAAGAATTTCCTAAGTGTTAAAATGTCTAACACTTTTGTGATGCTTGCAAAACAAACCTTTGTTAAACAATTTTCTCAAACACCATACTTTGAGTCTTTAATTGTGTTTTTCTTCAATCACTCCTTTATGATAATCTCACATAAAATACACAAGGTGAAATAAATCACATTAGCATATATTAGGATGTGCGAATGAAAATGAGTTTTCAACTTCTAGGATTTACACATTAAATGTGACACATAGTCTCATGATGTTGTACCTCTTGGACTTTTTCTAAACAAATAGAGTTCATAGTGTCTTAAGTAAGAAAACCCAATGAGTCGAGGAGTCATTGAATATAACATTTAACGAGTGATCTCCTCCTTCTAAGATATTATCTTTGGTAGATGATAACTTAGTCGAAAGTCCAATGATGGCAAGACAAGTATAAGGATAAAGGTACAAAATAACATCTTCTCACCTTGAGTCAAACATTAAATCAAGTAAAATTGACATATGTTATAAAACTTGATTTATAGATCATAGCCGTGTCTAAACAAATTCAACAAAAACAGTTTTTGGAATTTAGAGTAAAACAACTAGTGAAACAAAATAGATTTTTCAAAAGTAATCAAGTGATTATAGTGTCAATATTTGAAAGACTTTTTGATATATAAAAGCAAGCCCCAAAAGCAAGGGATTTTAACTTAAAGACATTCCTAGTTACTCTCTCATTTTCAATAGTTAAGTTATTGATGACTTTCCAAGAATGAGATTAGCAAATCCGCAGGTAAAACTAAACGTAGAGAAATGTTCAGAAAACTACTTGTTATTATAACAATTAGATCCAACATTATGTTTAGCTTTTGTCTATGTGCTCGTATTAAAGGAGATCCTCGAACAACTCTTTAGTTGAGCCTTGTTTGGATACATCATAAGGTACTACACAACTAGGATTATGGTATCCCAAAAGAACGGGAATAGAAACCATAGTACATGCAATATGGAATTATGACGGTAATAAGTTGATAAGAAAAGCATAAGTGGTACTTGCACTTTTATACTTACTTACCCAATGAGTCTCCAAAACACGTAAGGTTCTCAAATTAGTTTTGGATGGAGAAGCACATCAACAAGCTCCACTTGAGTAAGCTAACTCATATCGACAACGGAATTCATCTCATAAACATTGTTATCTCTTCAACAAAGGAAGCATTGACTTAGGCAACAATTCATTCCATTATGTTCTTAATAGACACATTGTGATCTCTCATCATCGCCTTGATAAGATTGTTCATTGAGGAACATCTTAACTAAGTAAGTGTTCCACGTTAAATATTCCATCAACGCGTTCACAAAATCTCTTAAATGAGAAGCATTCATAATTCCTAGGCTTTGTCAAAGACTCATAAGACTTAAAACCTTAGTTTTGAACATTAGGATAAAACCACAAAAATCAAGACAATTCCTTTTGAGTTTTTCCCTGCAGATCCCACGGCACCCTCAGACCATACGGGCGGAACCCATTTTTTGGTTCCGCCTGGTCCGCCAAAATCTCAGATTGTTTTATTTTTAATTTCAAAGCCAAACATCCTCTTAACTTAATCATCCACTTTCAAACAGCCATCACCCTCTCAAAAACACATATCCTCACGAATTTTAGGGCTTGTTATCCAATCTCTTCAAATCCAACTAACTTTGTAAGTATTCTAATCACAATTGCATTTTTGATTCAATTATAACATTCTTGCTTACAATCATTAACTAGAATCTTAGGGTTTTTGCATAAAACTTCTTGATTCATGAAAAACTTGGTGGCTAGTCAATTATGTATTTCATTAGTTAAGAATTGTATCTTTTTGATTTGCTAAACACACCAAATGCATTGTCTTTCAAAAATCACATCCAAGACTAGTACATGATTCATCACCACATTGTTAAAACAAATGAAAAACATCATTTAAACATCACTTGCATACTATCTCTTGAATGCTAAAGGGGATACATAACTAATATGTATTTTCGGGTACATTCAATCGAAGACACATTCAATTAGGAGAGTGTTGGTTATCTTTTGTTTTTAAGACAAACTTTGCTTAACAAAACAATTTGGGAATCAAAATGAGTCAAGATAACCAAGTCTTCACATTGTTTTGCATATAGGAACACATTAGAACATCCACATTGTTAAAAGTCATTAACATATAACTTTATGTTTTCTAGGAATCAACATGCCTCCCGCAAACAAATCCAATCACAAGGAAACCCTTAAGTACATGCCCAAACACCATATGACCAAAGGTCTCAACCCGGTTCAAGTAGAAACCTTTAAGGCATTAGAAAAACGCTATGTTCACGAAGGTAGAACCATTGATCCATCCTTTCTAGAAGGAACATCTATTCGCCAAAACTTTTCCGCAATTGACTTTGATTGTCTCCTTGATATAGACGAGCCAATTTGTCCTTGGTTCATCTTGGAATTTTATGCAACCGTAAACCTTTCCACAAGTGTTGGTGGTAAGATATCATTAAACTTCACAACCAATCAAATACCACATGACATAGATTTAAAAGACTTAGCTATCATTCTTGGTGTACCAAATGAGGGAACTTGCCTCTACACGGATAAGTGGCCCATTTCAAGTCTTGATTCTATTGATCGTTTTCATCCATACGATACACCTCTTGCTAGTAAGGAAACTATTAAGGAACACCTCTTTGTTAGAACCTCTACCACTAGGGTGAATCGTTCAGGGAATATTGTAGATAAGGATCCTTTTGGTATGGAGCTCAATGAGCTTAAACCACAATTTAAGAAGTGGGAAGAAATTCTTAGGGCTAACGTCATAAGTACCATAGGAAATAGAGATCACATCAACACATGCCTATGCTACATGCTATATAGCATTTCCACCGGTCAACCCTTCAACTTAGCCTACTACCTAGCCAAAAGAATGGCCAACATACCCTTAGTTGGAACAACCGCTCTTCCCTATGGAATGCTTCTTACCCGCCTCTTTAGAGCAATCTCGCCCATTTCTCCTAACGAAAATGGAATACGCCTTGACTACTCTCTCTTTCCTCACATCTTCGTTCCTTTAAGTGATAAACGAGTTTTCAAAAATAAGGGCAAAAACGTACTCGATCACCTACACCATCATCATCATCATCATCCGGCATGAGCGAGGATGATAAACTTTCTAACTCTAAGTTACCCCCTTTAGAATTCCTTCATGCTCTCCCCATCATTGACAATGCTTCCGAAGAGTTCAAGCAAACCAAAGGAATGTTCAAGTGCTTTGGAAGGTACCTAAACAAGCTCAACAAGAAGATAGACCGGTTGTGAGAAGATTAAGGAGTGTGTGGAAAACAAGAAGGGGGGGGGGGGGTTTGAATAGTTTTACGTCTTTTTAATTAGTTGTAAAAATAGTTTTAGTGTTTACTTAATTTTTAAAACTTAGATTCGATAATATGTGATCTCAAGTATTGCACAATACAAACAAATATCAATACGAAATCTATAACAATGATAAGTAATGAAATAAGTAAGAGATGGAAAGATCGAACCGCGAGACAAGAGATTTATAGTGGTTCGGCTACAAGGACACCTTCCTTGCCCTACTCCACTCCCCGAGCACCTAACTCGAGAGTTTTCTTCACTATATCAACAAGCTCCCTTATGGCGGAGAAAACCTTACACACCAATTTACACACCAATATACACACCAATTTACACACCAATAATCACACCACAACACCTTCACACCTAAGTCACAACTTCTACACACCTTCTTCAAATCAATCTACTTCACAACTAACTACTTCGACTCTATCTTCTTCACACCAATAGATTTCCTAGCTTTTCTTCTTCACACCAAGCTATCAACTAATCACACAATCTATATCTAACACAACTATCTACAAGCAAATATTCACAACAATCTTCACAAAGAATATGTAAATAATCTTGATGATACACCAACAACTTGGATGTGGAGATCACAACAAGTTGTAATACTTCTTGTCTAGGAAGATAGAAGTATTCTTCTCTTGCACTTGAGAGGATGGAAATTGGATCACTTTGAAACAAAGAATATATACACTTATGATCAAAGGATGAGAGAATAGAGAAATAGATCTAGATCAGAAAGTTTAGAAGTGCAAAAGGTGAGAAAAATCTGAGGGATGAATCAATATTTAAAGGGGGGGGGAAATACTGTTCTGGAGCGTGCCGGTCCCTTTAATTGTAGGCCGGTCCCCTTAATGATTAAGGGGGCCGCCTAGTAAAATTAAGGGGGCCGCCCTCCTGAACATTTCAAAAGTTTTTCTGGATAAAATTTGCCCTTTTTGGTTGGAAATTTGAAATCATATTTTTGTGGTTTAATAAAGCTATACCAAAAATGATTTACAAATATATATAAAATGTTAAAATCATTTTATATAATGTTATGTATTAATATAAAATTTCCTTTGATCATGAAATGTAATAAACTCTTTGTTTATTCATACCTTAAGTGATATGGAAGCAAAGACAAGTATTAAGCACCAAAAACTTGTTTATGTCATAAGTTTTAGATTAATGAGTTTATGCTTTGTAATCATCAAAACATAGAGACATTGTTAATATGCTAATAATGTTTTAAGACATTATTTATGTCAACAATCTCCCCCTTTTTGATGATTACAAAACCTTAAACTCATGAGGTCTAAAACATAATTTTTAGACAAGAATTTAGAGTTTAACATTCTCTTCTCCCCCTTTTTGTAAAATCAAAAAGGTAAATGCTCCCCCTTGATGTAAACTCCCCCTCATTTGAGAGCATCAAAGGAATGAGCTATGGAAGTCTTGGCTACACAAAATATTAGAAAAGAACAAGGCACATATATATGCAAAGCAATAGTTATAAAAATAGATTCATTCAAGCATCATAGAAAACATTACAATATTTAATATGCTTAAGGCATATTAATCATAATAAAACAAAAGGAAGGACATAGTCCTATATAGCCTAAAGAAGCACTTGGACTTGCTTGCAACTCATAGTTAATTGTGTTATTTGCTTGAATGGAAACATAAGCATAAAGCTTAGATGTTTGATTGAGAGGGATATGGGGTGGAGTATGGAGCGGAAGAGGTGGATCTCACGATGTTGTATCGTGTTAAGGGTGGTATTGGATGATTACGAGTGAGAAGATATTCAATCCAAGAAATATCTTCACTCAAGTAGAGGATTTGTTTTTGAAGGAATATGCAACAAGGGAAAAAGTGAGTGTGGTTGGTAACTTGATCCAAATTGAGAGAGTGGGGAAGGGAATTTGCATAGGGTGATGATGGAGGTTGCCCTTTGTTGCGTTGTGCAAGATGCATAGCAAGGAGATCACTAAGATCATGGATTTGGTTTATTTCATCACCGAACTTTTGCTTTTCCGTGGCAATGTGAAGAGGATCATAGGTTTGGTATGGATGTGTTGGATTTGTATAGTTGGAATTGTAGTTTGATAGTTGATCAAACTTGTATGGATCATTATAAGTGGTTGGAGGTTGAGATGTGTAGTTTGGCTTGAAGGAAGATGGTTGGCCAATGTTGTATGGTTTGTAAAGAGGATCAAAAGAATGACCTTGTGGGTTTGAGGTAAAGTTTGGGAAGTAAGAAGTTGGAGGTGTTGAATGACTTCCAATCTCATTGGTTATGATGGATTTGTTTCGAGGGCTTTTTCTTCGCCAAACGGGTCTTTCCGTCATCCTTGCTAGCCTTGAGGCTTTTGATTTTGGTTTGTTTGGAGAGTTCATGATGGGATGAATGGATAGTTTTGAGGATTGGGGATATTTATAGTGTAAGATTTGTGTGTTTAAGGATGGATAAGGTTTGTTTGGAAGATTGGGACAAAGTGTGTTGGTTAAAATTGGGAAATGTAGGTTGAAATGGGCTAAAAAGCAGAAAAGATTTTGTAAACCCGACCATCAGATGGCCGGTCCCCTTAATTAGTGGGCGGTCCCCTTAATAATTAAGGGGGCCGCCTTACATAATTAAGGGGGCCGCCCATCTGGTGATTTCCAGGTTGCCAAAATTGGGTTTTTGGCAGAAAATTTTCAGAAAGGTTATGTGTTTGGATTAGAGTTCAAGCAAGTTCAATTCTCTTAGGCAATATAGAATCTAATCTAATTAAGATATGGCATGCATGCAAGAGGACACATAATCAACACATAATAAGCAATAGGAGGTAAGTAAAGGCAAGCACACTTAAGTTTCCTAAGGCACCTATCTTAGATAAAAGGCAAAGGCAATTAGTGAGTGAAAAGCTAGTGATGGATCAAGATGACATCATTATTAAGGAATTTGTCCTAGTGAGTGTCTATATGCAACAAATGTGGAGTTGTGATTGTTTCGACTCCTAGATGCACAACGAAATAACGATCCTAAGAAACAATCCAAATGATCTCCTTGATTCAATTTTTGCTCGATCATGAATGTCAAAGACATATATTAGATTATATACCTTGACAATTTATGTGTGAGTTTATGCATGATTTTGAAAGACAATATTTTTTACACTTTGTCAATAATGCAAGGAAAATGATCTTCATGTGATTCCTAGATTGTGAGAATAATTTTTAGAAAGAATTGATTGAGTTTTACAAAAAGGTTTATGCAAAGAAAATGAATCTTCTCAATCTTTAATTTTGTGCGAAATAGATTCCTAGACTCAGAAAAGGTGAAATGAAAATAAATAAATTTCATGCAAGTATAAATTTGAATTAATTCAATATAATTTAGTCAACTTGTTCCATCATTCCTAATCCTAAACGCAAGTGGTTGAATAATTCACGCTCAAGGGGTTTTGTGAATATATCCGCAATGTTGTCTTCCGATGCAACCTTTTCTATAGATATATTTCCTTTTTGTACATTATCCCTAAGAAAATGGTGACGTATTTCTATGTGTTTAGTCCTAGAGTGTTGCACCGGATTTTTACTTAAATCTATTGCACCTTTGTTATCGCACATAATGGGGACATTTTCTAACCTAATGCCATAGTCTACGAGAGCTTGTTTCATCCATAGTTCTTGTTGACATGCCTTTCCGGCGCTTACATATTCGGCTTCAGTTGTAGAAATAGCAAGAGTGGTTTGCTTCTTCGAAAACCAAGACGTTAGACAACATCCCATAAACGTGCAAATACCGCTAGTGCTCTTTCTATCTACGTAGTCTCCCGCATGATCCGAATCCGCATAGACAATGGTTTCTATGCCGGATTCCTTAGGATACCATAATCCTAAGTGTATAGTGCCTTTAACGTATCGGAAGATATGCTTAACCGCTTCTAGGTGAGAGGTTTTGGGATCCTCTTGAAAACGGGCACAAAGACAGACACTAAACATGATATCGGGTCTACTTGCCGTCAAGTATAGTAAACTACCTATCATTCCTCTATACTTGGTGTTATCTACGGACTCACCTTCATCGTCCTTTGTGAGCTTTACCTCCGTAGACATGGGTGTTTTCATGGGTTTTGAGTCTTCTAGGCCAAATTTCTTAAGCATTTCCTTAATGTACTTAGATTGGTTAAAGAATATTCCATCTTCTAATTGTTTTATTTGTAATCCTAGGAAGAAGTTAAGTTCACCCATCATACTCATCTCAAACTCATCATGCATGATTTTGGCAAATTCATCACACAAGTCTTGACAAGTCGATCCAAATATAATGTCATCAACATATATTTGAACAATGATGAGATTAGGGTCTTTCCTTTTAGTGAAAAGAGTGTTATCTACCATTCCCATGGAATAATCATGTTTAATAAGAAAAGCTTTTAATCGATCATACCAAGCTTTGGGAGCTTGTTTGAGTCCATACAAAGCTTTCTTTAACTTATAAACATAATCAGGTTTTGCGAAGTCAATGAATCCTGGAGGTTGTGCCACATATACCTCCTCATTGATAAAACCGTTAAGGAATGCACTTTTCACATCCATTTGGAATAACTTAAAATCTAGGGCGCAAGCATAGGCAAGTAATATCCTAATTGATTCTAGCCTAGCTACGGGGGCATAAGTTTCATCATAATCAATTCCTTCTTGTTGATTATAACCTTGGGCAACTAACCTAGCTTTATTCCTAGTAACTATTCCATTCTCGTCTAACTTGTTCCTATATACCCATTTGGTTCCTATGATAGTCATATCCTTTGGATTTGGGACTAGTTCCCAAACATCATTTGCCTTAAATTGATTTAATTCTTCTTGCATAGCTATAATCCAACTTTCATCCTTTAAAGCCTCGCTAATATTCTTAGGTTCTATTGCTGAGAGGAAACAAAAGAAGTTGTTTTTATCTTGGGCTTGTGACCTAAGGGTTCTTTGGTTAAGATGTCCTATTATATTATCTAATGGATGTGATCTAGATTCTTTAATATTAACGGTTTCGTTATTTTCTAAGTGAATGTCTTCATTATCATTTCCTATGGGTTTTGTTTTATTAACCTCAATGGCTTCATCTTCGACTAAATCATCATCTTCTAAAGGTAGCGTTTTAGGAGGTGGTGGTGTTTCATCAAATGTTACATTTAGTGATTCCTCTACTTTCATGGAGTGTTTGTTAAGTATTATATATGCTTTACTATTTTGTGAGTATCCTAAAAATATTCCTTCATATGATTTTGGATCAACCTTAGTGAGGTAGTCCTTAGTGTTTAAGATATAGCATTTACTTCCAAATACCCTAAAGTAGCTTAAGTTTGGTTTTCTATTTCTTAATAACTCATAAGGAGTTTTTCCTAGAATTCTTCTAATTGATACCCTATTTAAAATATAAGTCGATGTATCTACGGCGTGACACCAAAATTTTTGTGGAATGGATTGTTCATTTAACATAGTTCTACTCATTTCTTGTAGTGACCTATTTTTTCTTTCTACTACCCCATTTGATTGAGGAGTACGAGGAGCGGAGAAATTGTGAGATATTCCATTTAACTTACAATATTTTCCGAATTGTACTTCGTTATCAAATTCCCTACCATGGTCCGTCCTAATGGTAACTATTGAGCATCCTAATTTATTTTGAATCATTTTACTAAATATTTCGAATTTTTCAAAGGCTTGGGTTTTGTCACTTAAAAACCTAGTCCACGTGTATCGTGAGTAGTCATCTACTATTACTAAGGTATATTTGTTTCCTCCATAGCTCCGCACAACGGATGGACCAAAAAGATCCATATGTAATAATTCTAGGCATCTAGTAGTGGATACTATATTCTTAGCTTTGTGACTAGCATGAGCTTGTTTTCCAATTTTACATGCATCACAAAAATGTTTGTCATATTTTAGATTAGGCAAGTTTCTAACTAATTCCTTAGAGGCCAAAGATTGTATTTGTTGCATGTTAGCATGTCCTAATCTCCTATGCCACAATGTGGAGTTTTCGTCTAGGGTCGTTAGGCATATCCTATCTTCAGGTTTGTTTCCTAGTTTCATAACATATACACCTCCTTTCCTAATACCTCTACCTATAATTTTTCCATTCTTAACTATTTCGCTATCTTCTTCGGAAAAGATAACTCTACATTTATTATCGCATATTTGGCCTACACTAAGTAAGTTATATGTTAAATTATTTACATGTTCAACATTTTCAATAGTAAGTGAGTCTTGAGAAATCGTACCTTTGCCAATAATTTTTCCACGCAAGTCACTACCAAAAATAACATTACCTCCGTTGTATGCCTTATATGTAGAGAATAGCTTTCGGTTCCCTGTCATGTGCCTCGAGCATCCACTATCCTTGATCCATTCGTCAGGCTCCAAGTCAATTCCAAGGCATATTTCGTCGGTTGCTTTTGCCATGAAACACTTTTCTTCTCTTGGTTTTTCCACTTCTTCTTTGTCACTATCACTCCATGTTCTACTAACAAATGCACCTTGATTATCATAACTCGGCGACTTTAGACATTCACCAACGAGATGATTTGGACTTCCACATCTAAAGCATTTTCTTTTCACGTAATTGTCACTTCTATTTCTTTGGAACGATTTTCTATCGTCATGTGATGATCTAGTGAATCTTCCTCGTCTCTTGAAGAATTTCTTGAATTCTCTTACGGCCATTGCATATTCTTCATCTTCACTCTCGTCACTTGAGTCACTATCATCACAAAGTTCCTTTTTGGCTTTTAGAGCAACGGATTTGACTTGTTCTTTCTTGACTTTAACCGTTTCCAAATCTTTTCTTATAATTTCTTCATGGACCTTCAAGTTGCCAATAAGCTCATCTAGTGACAATGTCATCAAATTCTTTGATTCTTCAATAGCCGTGACTTTAGCTCGCCATTTCGGATGCAATGCCCTAAGAAATTTCCTAACACAATTTTTACTAGAAAATGTCTCATCAAGTGCTTTTAAACTTGTGATAATGGTGTTAAATTTAGCAAAAGCATTATCAATTGATTCCTCTTCCGGAATCGTAAATTGTTCATATTGTTGTACAAGAAGATCTATTTTGTTATCTTTAACTTGACTATTACCTTGGTGAGTGATTAGTAAAGAATCCCAAATTTCTTTTGCGGTTTTACACATAAAAATTCTTTCATATTCTTTGCGTGGTAACGCATTATAAATAACCATTTTAGCCTCATTATTTTTTGCTAGTTTCTTTTTCAAATCATCATTTTGTTTTTCAAAAGCTACAATTTCATCCATTTTAGTTTCAACATTATATTGAATAAGGGGAAAATCACCAAAGGTAATAATATGCCAAAGATCAAGATCTTTTGATTTCACATAGGTTTCGAATCTATTTTTCCAATATAAAAATCCATCACTTTCAAATAGTGGTGGTCTTTGCATAGATTGCCCTTCTAAATATTTTTCAGATTCCATAGATCGTTACAAGTTTTAAAATACAATATATTTTAAAATTCTTGCTAGACGTGGCTCCTGATACCAATTGTGGAAAACTAGAAGGGGGGGGGGGGGGGTTGAATAGTTTTACGTCTTTTTAATTAGTTGTAAAAATAGTTTTAGTGTTTACTTAATTTTTAAAACTTAGATTCGATAATATGTGATCTCAAGTATTGCACAATACAAACAAATATCAATACGAAATATATAACAATGATAAGTAATGAAATAAGTAAGAGATGGAAAGATCGAACCGCGAGACAAGAGATTTATAGTGGTTCGGCTACAAGGACACCTTCCTTGCCCTACTCCACTCCCCGAGCACCTAACTCGAGAGTTTTCTTCACTATATCAACAAGCTCCCTTATGGCGGAGAAAACCTTACACACCAATTTACACACCAATATACACACCAATTTACACACCAATAATCACACCACAACACCTTCACACCAAAGTCACAACTTCTACACACCTTCTTCAAATCAATCTACTTTACAACTAACTACTTCAACTCTATCTTCTTCACACCAATAGATTTCCTAGCTTTTCTTCTTCACACCAAGCTATCAACTAATCACACAATCTATATCTAACACAACTATCTACAAGCAAATATTCACAACAATCTTCACAAAGAATATGTAAATAATCTTGATGATACACCAACAACTTGGATGTGGAGATCACAACAAGTTGTAATACTTCTTGTCTAGGAAGATAGAAGTATTCTTCTCTTGCACTTGAAAGGATGGAAATTGGATTACTTTGAAACAAAGAATATATACACTTATGATCAAAGGATGAGAGAATAAAGAAATAGATCTAGATCAGAAAGTTTAGAAGTGCAAAAGGTGAGAAAAATCTGAGGGATGAATCAGTATTTAAAGGGGGGGAAAGTACTGTTCTGGAGCGTGCCGGTCCCCTTAATTGTAGGCCGGTCCCCTTAATGATTAAGGGGGCCGCCTAGTAAAATTAAGGGGGCCGCCCTCCTGAACGTTTCAAAAGTTTTTCTGGATAAAATTTGCCCTTTTTGGTTGGAAATTTGAAATCATATTTTTGTGGTTTAATAAAGCTATACCAAAAATGATTTACAAATATATATAAAATGTTAAAATCATTTTATATAATGTTATGTATTAATATAAAATTTCCTTTGATCATGAAATGTAATAAACTCTTTGTTTATTCATACCTTAAGTGATATGGAAGCAAAGACAAGTATTAAGCACCAAAAACTTGTTTATGTCATAAGTTTTAGATTAATGAGTTTATGCTTTGTAATCATCAAAACATAGAGACATTGTTAATATGCTAACAATGTTTTAAGACACCTAAACCTCACTACCTCAACACAATCCCCAACACATTGTAATACCAATGTAATTACCTTTCAAGAATTGCTTAATCTTGATACTCCAACACCCTCTCCAACACATTGCTACACAAACATGCCCACCATTCCTCCAACAACTAGACCTTCAAGTGATTCATCATCACCTTCTCAACAAGCTCAACCATCACCAACTCCATTACCTCAATAACCAACACCTACACCAATGGAACTTTTCCATACACCTCCAACATCACCGCTACCCTATTTGGAAACATTAGAAGACCTATCACCCAAATCATCAAGTCAACCACCCTTGTCACTCTTTGACACCATTGCTCAAATGGAAACCCAACAACAACCTAGTGAGCAACTAGATGATGAACCCCATCAACCATCATTAGTAGAACGGTTGGCTTACCGTTATTCTAGACCATCCATTTTTCCAAATGATCAAGGTCATACCCACTCACAATCATTTGTGTTTCACCCAATTTACAAAGACCTTCATGGCAATCCTTCCGGCGAACCAAGCTTCCGCCATTTTGTTCAAAACCAACAACCACCACCACAACAACAACCATCACCACAAGAACCTTCCCAACATTTTGAATCTCTACTTTCTTCTTATAAGAAAATAGAAGCATACATATGGGAAAAACCTCCAAACCTTCATAATGAGATTGACACTCATTTAAACCACCTTCATGCCTTCAAACGTATGGTTGACTCTCAAATCAACCATATCATGGTTTTACAAACAACACTTCAATCAACAAATGAAGGAATCAAAAACACTACTCAACCATCCACCTTTGCTCCTTCAAGTTCAAACCATCCACCACCAACATATCAAACCACTCTTCTACCAAACTTTCCCCACCATGATTGCAATCATTGAGAAAGAACCGCTCACATTAGTGAAGGGTGCCGAAGGGAAATTCATGAGCTATCCGAAGAAATGAGGTTTATAATAAACCACATTTTGGATCTTCTACAATCCTCATCTCACACACCTCAACCTTAGAGTCTCCAAAATGAAACAAAACCGTTTCTTTTGGAAAATGTCTCCCATTTAAACCAACAAACCAAAACCGTGTCATCCTTTTAACCTTCAAAATAAAGCCCGCTACAACCACAACCCACTTTTTCATCCTCAAACAACCTTAGCCTTGTTTTTGGAAAATGTTTTCTCACTAAGGAAAATGATGATTTCCTTGTAGCTTTTTATGGTCTTAGTTTATTTGTAGTTTTTCTTTATTTTTAGAAGAAGGATGGTGTAATCCAAATTTCTTGTCTTTGACTTTTTAAGAGTCAAAATTTTACATGAAATGAATTTCATTACACCACAAGGTTTTCATTGTTTGTTGACCATTTAGGTATAATTAGTGAAATATACATTGCTATGGTACCATACATATATCTTGTGTTGTTGAAACTAACCTTTCTTTTTGTAGGATCATTTTCCATGTTTTCCTTCCTTGATACTCCATTTAGGGGAGTAATATTCAAGGGGGAGCATGTGTGTTGTACTATTTCACTTCACAACACTTAGTTGTGTTTTAAACATGAAATAATTTCATGACTTGTCTTGTGCGACAACTAACCTTTTTCTTATAGGTTCAAAATCCATGTCTCCTCTCTTGGCACTCCATTTAGGGGGACTATCGTCCAAGGGGGAGCAAGTGCTTACTTCCGCTTCACTACTCTTCTTTTTGTTTCGACAAAAAAGGGGAGAATTTTAGATATAAAATAGTTTCAAAAATTTTTAACAAGTTTTTATACCTAACTTTATACGACTCAACACTAAAACTAGTGACTTACTTATAAATAAAGTTTATGTTTTGTCATCAACAAAAAGGGGGAGATTGTTAATACAAATATCGCCTAAAAACGTTATTTATATTTTACGATCTTTGCTAAGTTTTGTTAATGACAAAGTATGAAGTTTAGCTATAAGTAAATCATCACTTTAAGTGTTTAAGTCTTGTTTAACTAAGGTTTGAATTTCCTTTTAAACAAAACATTGTTTTTATTTCTTAAACTAGAAAGTGTCTTGTCACATCACATTTATTTCTTAGTATAGTAAGGTCACATCACATTTAGGGCAAGCTTTGTCAATATACATTTATGGTAAGAAGTGTGTTTGACTTACTAAGTGGTTGCTTGCAAGTTTAGTGTTTGACTTAATATTATGAGATGTGACATTGTTTGGTTTGCAAGAGTAATGAGATGCGACCTTGTTTGGTTTGGGAGATTTATTGTAAAAACCAACTGCAGCCCTGGCGGTACCCTGGGGATACACGGGCGGAACCCTCCTGAGGGGTCCGCCGTATCCGCCAGACCTGCAGAATGGTTTGCTATAAATACCAAACCATTTGTTAGTTTTGGGTCAACCTTTAGGACATATTTTCACATACTCTCTAAACTAACTCAGTAACATTTGTCTTGTGTAATTCTCTTATGTAGCAAGGAGCTTCACAAGATCATTCAAGAAGTTACAAGCTTCAACTCTAAAGTTGCAAGTCTTGGTAGCTTGGTCATGTATAAGCTTTGGAAGTTTATACTTCATGTGTGTCATGTATATAGAAGTAAGTGGTTAGTATTTTAGGCCTCAAAATACGTAGTGTGTCGGGAGTTGTTGTACCCTTGTAAAAGAACTAACGGGAGTGGTTGTACCCTTGGTAAAGAACTCGACATCTAGCTTAGTGTCGGTAAAAGTGTAAGCGACGATGGGAGTGGTTGTACCCGTGTAAAAGAACTCGACATCTAGCTTAGTGTCGGTAAAAGTGTAAGCGACGTTGTAAAGGTTTTCTCCGCTGGTGAAAGGAGCTTGTTGATTAGTGCTTATAACTCTCGAGTTGGAAACTCGGGGCGTGGATGTAGGGCAAGGAAAAAGAGTCCTTGTAGCCGAACCACGATAAACAATCGTGTTGTGGTTTGATCGTTTCTTTCTTTATCTTTGCTTATTACATGTTGTTCTTGAGTTAGAATTGCTAGTTACATATAAAGCTTTTCAAAGAACTAAACAAGTAAAGATGTGTTTGTATCTTCAAACAAAAGTAAAGCTTTTCAAATAACTAAACAAGCAAAGTTAGGATCATCAAAAGCAAAGTTTTTCAATGTATGAAACTAGTAAAGTTAGAATTGTTATTTACATAAAAAGCTTTTCAAAGAATCAAACATATAACGTTGTGTTTATATATTTAAGCAAATGTAAAAGATATTCAAGTTAAATATGATAGTAAAAAGCGGTAAACTATTCAACCCCCCTTCTAGTTTTCCACAGTTCCTTTTGTCATTTTAGGTACTTTTGAGGAGAAATCTGGAAAAGGAAGCGTTTTGGACTTTTTTTGAGCATAAAAGTGAAGAAAACGGCAAAGTCTCAAATTCCTTGCTGGGAACAGTACCTGACGACGTCAAGCCATATCACATGACGACGCCAATAGTGAAAAAAGAGGTGGATGTGGAATTTATAACGTGACGGCCCAGAGTGTTTTCAGAGTTAATAGCCTGACGGCGTCACCAAGGCCATCAGGGTCCAAATACAAGTGACGGCCCAGAGAAGATTTACACCTGAAGGCGTCAAGACTGGATCTAGGAAATACAAATTTCAACTTGGCGGCAAGTTGACGGTGTCAGAGGCTAATACATGACGCCGTCAGGATGCTATGTCTATATATATTTTTCCAATTTTTCATTGTAAAGTGTGGAACAAGATGTGGAATACCTAAACACAAACCCTAGTTTGAATTTCCTGCATATTGAAGGGGTTTCAAACCCTTATTTCTTCCATGTTTTAATAAAGATAAGTTCTCCAATAATCATTCAATATGTATATGTATTGTTTGATTCTATCTTATACTTTTTTTTCTTTTAACATGCTAGGCTAGGTTTTTATTGTGTTTGCTTAGATGTAGTGAAACCTAGATGTTGATTATTGATTGATTGTTTGTTTAAAATTGTTACGGATGATTGTATTCGATGTTAGGCTTAAGAAAAATGGTAGACTTCCATTGGTAACTTGCTTGAACGTCTTAAGAAACATGATCGGAGGTGTACTACGATTTTTGGTTGTATTTAATGCATAAGTGAATTCTAATGATCCCATGTTAGGAGCTTTTAGTCGGCTCGACATAGGAGTGAAGTAGGATCTTATAGAGTTAGGGAATATTGTACACGGCCCTACGACTAGTATTAAGGAATATAACCCGTCATCCATGCAATTGTAACAAGCTAATCAACCGGTAAAAGATATCTAGGGAGTAATGAAATCTAAGTAAACACAACTTTTCTCATTATTGTTTCCACCACATTAGTACATTAGTTTAATTTTCATTTTGATTGCATCTTTAGTTAATTGGGTTAGTTGGCTAGCAACTAATTCCGCCCACTCCTTCAAAACCCGAGATTTTACTTACTTTCATAAAATATAAAAAAATACAAAAAGAATCATCCTTCACCTCTAGACCTAATTTAGTAGGCTTTCTAATCCTAACGACACTATTCCTTAGTTGAATGATCAATCCCCCGGTACTTGTCACTATACTATACTACAACGATCAGGTACACTGCCTGGTGGGGGTTGCAAGCTTCTCAAGATCCCTTGAGAGGTAAAACCTGTTGCGAGGGCGCAATCCCACGTATCAAGTTTTTGGTGCCGCTGCCGGGGGAATAGTTATTGTCTAGGTTAGAACTTCTTTTTATTAGGTCTACTTGCTAGATTCCTTTCTAGTGAGATTTTTATTTTTATTTTAGGTTTTCTTTAGTCTATCTTATTTCTTTGTTCCTTTGTTCGTAACTTTTACCATCCGACATCATAGAAGGTGGTAATATCTTTGATCCCATCAACCCACCACAACAAAACCACCCACAAAACCCACCATTAGTAAACCAACCTCCTAGACCCCAAAATTTAGGAGAGTATTCCCGCCCTAGCCACCAAGGCTATCGAAACACCATTGAGCTCACTCAAGGAGCAAATGTGTCCCCCTTGCGATCCGACACCATCCGGTTGGTGCAAAGCGGATGTGCATTCCATGGACTTCGTTCCGAATACCCTAATCAACATCTTAAGGATTTCCTAAAAATTGTAGATTCCATAGACCTTGATGTTGCAACTAGAGAGTCGACCCGATTACATCTATTCCAATTTTCTCTACGTGACCAAGCTAGTCAATGGCTTGAACGTTTACCCGCGGGATCCATCACCTCTTGGGATGATCTCACTTCTCGTTTCCTTGCTCAATTTTTCCCACCGGGGAGAACTACCAAGCTTAGAAATGATATCTTGATGTTCCAACAATGTCAAGGTGAAACTCTATATGAAGCATGGACTTATTTCAAGGACTTACTCCAAAAAGTCCCTCATCATGGCATAGATCTTTGGCTCCAAGTCCAAATCTTCTATGACCATATCGATCTCTCCACAAGGCGAACCATTGACCAATCGGCCAGTGGCAAGCTACGTGATCTAAGTGTGGAAGAATCATGGGAACTCATAGAAGATCTTGCTCTCTATGACAACGAAAGTTGGAATGATCCCCGTGATTTGAACAAAACGGTCAAGGCAATATCTTTGCCTTCGAACAATTCTAGCACTCCCGACCATAGGATCATGGAACTTGAGGACCAAGTCAAGTTTCTCATGAAATTCTACGAAGTTCCTAAGCCTTCAAGCCAAGTGGACAAAATCACTTCTTCATGCGAATTATGTAGTGGTCCCCATGACACTCGTGATTGCGTGGAACTCCCCGGACAAGCTTTTGCGGATTACGCATCCTCGCGTACCGACGAAGCGGGTGACAAGTGGTACACTTTCAAACTCGAGCCAAACCCTTACGGTGATTCTTACAACCCTTCTTGGAAAAATCACCCGAACCTTAGGTGGAACCAAAACCAAAACATGCCCCAAAACAATTCTTCCAATCCACCTAATCGTTACCAACCAAACGGTCCACCCTCTAACCAACAACTATCCTTCCAATAACTATGGTAGTACCAATAATCTTGAAGGATTGATGTCCAAATTTATGGCATCTCAAGAAGCTCGCATAGCTAAGTTTGAAACCGAATTCAATCAACAACAAACGGAGATGACTAATAAAGTTGACAACTTGTTGAAAGCCCTCAACAACTAAGTGATAACTACACCAAGGAAGGACACTAGGGACACTAGTAGCGGATTCCAAATTAAGGACCCCTCATCATCCAAACACGTCCACTTTGTCAATGATGTCACCATTAAGCCAATAGATAAGAATATAGAAGTAAGTGACAAGGATGAAGTTGGAATAGAAACTGGACCTAAGGATGAGATTAAGGAAGTTGAGGATATTAAGGAAGAAAAGTTAAAGGAAGTAGAAAACGTAGAGGAATACTTTGATTACCCACCAAGGAAGAACGAGAATATCATAAGGATCTATTCGATGACCCTGAGACACCATACGTCCTTGGTTCACCACTCATCAAAATGGGTGATCCCTCTAACATCAACATACCATGCAATATTGGGCATATGCATGTGTGGAAAGCCTACATAGATCTTAGGTCCCCCATAAACATTATGACTAGGACCTATTATAATTGGGTAATGAAGAAGCAACTTGAATATAGGATGATGCCTAACACGAATTGGATGAGCAACTTTGTAGGAAGAGTGAAAGGCTTACATGTCTTTGTAGGAAACTTCACTTATGTTACCGACTTAGTGATTGTAGAGGATATTCGTCCGGTAATAGATGGTTGCCTAAGTCAAGTAGTGTTCGGAAAACCGTTTGCTGAAGCCTCTAAGATGAATTATGACCCGTCCCTAGGGATAGTTAGATTCAAGGATGAGAACGATGAAATTGCTTACCAAATGCCCTATAAGATTGAACAATTCCGTCTTCTATCAAACCTTGAAAAGGAACACAAGCAAGCGGTTTACTATAGGAATGATGAGGATAGACGTAGAGGAGTAGATTATGTCATGAGTAGAATACTCGGTTTCTACAAGGAATGTTTGCAACTAGGTCCGGAATACAAAACTAAGATTGAGGATGACCTAGAGAATGTGACCAATGACGAGGTCACGTAATAGCCCATGACCTTGAGTCTAGCTACAAGACTCGTAAATAAAGAAAAGCGCTTCTTGGGAGGCAACCCATGTTTTGTGTGTTTTTATTTGTTTGATTTTTATTTGTTTGATGTTATTTGTTTCCGTATGCGTGTTTTTATTTTTATTGTTGGTAAATCATGTTTCAAACTAAATTGTGAAAATGCTTTATTTTGTTTTTAACTTCGTCTTAATTACATATAAAGGTATTTTGCAAAAGCTAAGTGTAAGGAAGATCCAAACTTATTTATAAGAACGAAAATAATCATGATTCGCCACAATATTAAATGAGCATGTATATTAGTATTTGTTTGAGTCAAATGCTTGTATCGAGTCATAATGATGTTTTGCAGGATTTTCCAGAAAATAAGGCATGAGTTTTTCCAGAAATTTTCCGGAAACTTAACATAAGATTTTTCTAGGAAAATTCTGACGGCGTCAGGTACCAAAATTCTGAAAAATTTTGCGAGTTTTGTTTATACCGGAGTCTTAAAGTTTTTGTTAATTCTTTAGTTTTGTAAACTCCAGGAAATCTGCAAACATTCATTCCACAAGCATTATATCTTAAATTGCTTTCTAGGATTCGTTAGTATATATAGATTGCCGCCGATTTTACGCGAGGTTTGCCTTGATTGTTTTCTCAGGTTTAACATGTTATATATGACAATAAGATGATTTATATTTCTGGAGGGAAGCTTTCAACGTTCATTTTCTTGGAGGAAGATCTAACCTTGTTGACACACTATCCACACCGAACGAATCAGGGGAGTATTTGTTTTCATTCTTTTACCTATTTTACTTTTACATCCTTTAATTGAACATTGGGGACAATGTTCATCCTAAGTGTAAGGGGAGGGTAAATGATGATACCTTATAGGATACAATTGCACTTGAGTTTGTTTGTTTGATAGTAGGTGTGTAATAAAACTAAGAGAAATACTTGTTAGTGTAATTTTAGCGCCAAATTTAAATTTTTTTACAACATTTAGGAGTGAAACTTTAGCTTTAACAAGCATCTCATGATAGGAGTTGTATGACTAGCACAAAACCGTACCATTCAGAAAAATTTTCCACCCAAATATGTGAGGTTCGCCTTTAGATTTGATAGGAAAAGCATTTATTATTAGTGCTTATGATTGTACCGGTAGTATTTAGATTCTAGAACTTGCGTTAGTGATGCATCCCGAGACCGCTAGTGAGACTACATTCGTGTGGTTAGGATTTACTACATGATAAGAGGCATTAGGATCACCCTTGTGTTTAAACCCGTATCATAATTACTTGACCAATTAAGTCATATTGCTTGACTAACAAAGTCAATTAATTTTTCCCACACCTTAGCGTTGTACTCATTTTTAGTACACGATACCCCTAGTACACCCCTCCGAGCCTATCTTTTCGTTTCTAACATTAAGCATCTTACTTAAAGGAAGAATTTGTTACAACCCACCCAAATTTGCAACCAAATCCCCTTAGCCTTCCGTGTATGCACTCATCTTTAGTGCATTATTGTTACATGCTTAAACCCATAGTTAATTATCTAATTGGTTACATGGTTGCTAAGTCGAGTCATATCTTGTACATATTATTTTGGGACGATTGGGACTCATGGGCAAAGTACTTGTGTTATGAAGTAATGGGGAAGAACATCAAATTATTACCCCCATATGTGCATTAATCTTAAAAAGTACTCCAAGTGTTTTGATTATCTTGATTCGAGTCATTAGAGTAGTTTATTGTAAAGCAATGTTGCAAAAATCGTGAATCGGTCCTGAGGCGGTCGAGGGCCGAGTTGCGTTTTTTAGCCGATTAATCGGCACAAAACCTTGTAATCGCCGATTAATCAGCCAACTTCCTTGTAAATGTCTCCAAGTTCCAGGGCCTTGTAGCTTGGAATCGGCGATTACAAGGCCTTGTAGGCCTTTTTTTGCAACATTGTTGTAAAGTATGTAAAAATTCAAGTGTAAGGGGGATGTAAATCCCCTATGATGTATTATTTTGGATGGTAGGGTAAAAGTGTATGCAAAATAAATAAATAAATAAAGCAAAAAAAGAAAGAAAAAGAGAAAAAAATAGAAAAAGAAAAAGAGAAAAAAAAACATACGGACTACCATCCCGTTTCATTCTATGTTTGTTTTATGTTTTTGTTTTTTTTATTAGCTTAAGTCGAGTCTAGTCTTGGCTTAGCAACGCCATATTGTACATGTAATTAACCAAGATGATTAACTCGCCACCAGTAAATATTGCCTTTATCCAACAAAACTGTGTTTTCCATATCCCTACACCTAACGTTATAACCCTTCAAAAGACCTCTTTGATAGTTTATCCTGGTGCTTACGCCAAGTGGTGGAGGTTTGATCCTTTCCCAAGCCTATGGTAATCTATTTGCTATGACAGGTAGTGAGAGATGTTTTCCATTTCCATATTGTGATATATACTTTATTACACCCGAGAGATGTGAGTATCTAAACACTATTTGTGAGGTGCTAGTGTACGACCTCCGTGCTTGTTTTTGGTTTTTAGTGGAACGATTGTTTGTTGTAATTACTTTTATATTAGTGTTAAATGACCCCTAACTTGTATTTTGATTAGAATAAAGTGCATTTGCTTGAGGACAAGCAAATCTTAAGTGTAAGGGTATTTGATGAGGCGAAAAGTGTACCGCTTTTTTTTGAAAGGGAGTGTACCGCTTTTAAGGGGTCATTTAATCCCGAATTCATGATTATTTGATCAGTTATTTCCCTAAATCGTTCCTTTTGTCATTTTAGGTACTTTTGAGGAGAAATCTGGAAAAGGAAGCGTTTTGGACGTTTTTAGAGCGTAAAAGTGAAGAAAACGGCAAAGTCTCAAATTCCTTGCTGGGAAGAGTACCTGACGACGTCAAGCCATAACACATGACGGCGTCAAGAGTGAAAAAAGAGGTGGATGTGGAATTTATAATGTGACGGCCCAGAGTGTTTTCATAGTTAATAGCCTGACGGCATCATCAAGGCCGTCATGGTTCAAATACAAGTGACGGCCCAGAGAAGATTTACACCTGAAGGCGTCAAGACTGGATCTAGGAAATACGAATTTCAACTTGGCGGCAAGTTGACGGCGTCAGAGGCTAATACATGACGCCGTCAAGATGCTATGTCTATATATATTTTTCCAATTTTTCATTGTAAAGTTTGGAACAAGTTGTGGAATACCTAAACACAAACCCTAGGTTGAATTTCCTGCATATTGAAGGGGTTTCAAACCCTTATTTCTTCCATGTTTTAATAAAGATAAGTTCTTCAATAATCATTCAATATGTCTATGTATTGTTTGATTCTATCTTATGCTTTTCTTTCTTTTAACATGTTAGGCTAGGTTTTTATTGTGTTTGCTTAGATGTAGTGAAACCTAGATGTTGATTATTGGTTGATTGTTTGTTTATAATTGTTACGGATGATTGTATTCGATGTTAGGCTTAAGAAAACTGGCATACTTCCATTGGTAACTTGCTTGAACGTCTTAAGAAACATGATCGGAGGTGTACTACGATTTTTGGTTGTATTTAATGCGTAAGTGAATTCAAATGATTCCATGTTAGGAGCTTTTAGTCGGCTCGACATAGGAGTGAAGTAGGATCTTATAGAGTTAGAGAATATTGTACACGGCCCTACGAATAGTATTAAGGAATATAACTCGTCATCCATGCAATTGTAACAAGCTAATCAACCGGTAAAAGATATCTAGGGAGTAATGAAATTTAAGTAAACACAACTTTTCTCATTATTGTTTCCACCACATTAGTACATTAGTTTAATTTTTATTTATTTTATTTTATTTTGATTGCATCTTTAGTTAATTGGGTTAGTTGGCTAGCAACTAATTCCGCCCACTCCTTCAAAACCCGAGATTTTACTTGCTTTCATAAAATATAAAAAAATACAAAAAGAATCATCCCTCACCTCTAGACCTAGTTTAGTAGGCTTTCTAATCCTAGCGACACTATTCCTGAGTTGAACGATCAATCCTCCGGTACTTGTCACTATACTATACTACAACGATCTGGTACACTGCCTGGTGGGGGTTGCAAGCTTCTCAAGATCCCTTGAGAGGTAAAACCTGTTGCGAGGGCGCAATCCCACGTATCAATTAGATCGAGGAAACATGGATATAAAGTAATCCATGCCCAGGTGAACTTCACCCGGTAAAAGGAACAACCATCTTTTTGGCGACGTGTTTTCCCCATTTTGAAAAACGGGTTGCTATCTGAAGTAACAATAAGCCAAAATTTTAAGTCCGGGTTACAGCCTGAAATGACTGCAAGCCATAATTTTTTTTAAGAATGTTTTGAGAAATGACATGTTTTAGAAAAACATTATTTGAAAAGGAAAAACTCTTGCTCAAGCATATGTATGATTTCGTGTCATTATTGAATGACATTTCTAGAAACGTACATAATATTGATTACACAAGAGACATGTCGTGAGAAGAATATTTTTAGATTTTCTGTAATTTTTCATATTTTTATGGTTTTTTGTAGGTTTTATATTTTTCTATTTTCCTTTTGTTTTAAACTATGTACAAAGGATATGTGAAGTAAATCCATTACTCCTCATTTTCTTCTTGAAGACATTTGAGTGATAATGTCGAAGGACTCTTCATTCCAAATCACGGGAGAATGAATTAAAACCGTTCTCTCAGAAGTGCTTTTGTGAAGAAATCCGCCAGCTGAAATTCTGTCCTCACGAAGTAAAAGTTCCACTACCCCTTTCTCAACTTAATCCACCACACCTTTGAAGAATCCATTTACCAGGAGAAACATTGATAGTGTATCATACCATGCCCTAGGCACCTGCTTTAGGCCATAGAGAGCCCTTTTCAGACGATAGACATGGGTAGGATGATCCAGACCCACAAATCCTTCAGGTTGACTGATATAAACAACCTCATTCAGCTCGCCATTTAGAAATGCAATTTTTTACATCCATTTGATAGACCGTCAAGTTCTGACTTGCCGCATTGGCGAAAAATATTCTGATAGCTTCAATAAGAACAACTGGAGCGAAAGATTCTTCAAAATCAATGCCTTCCTTTAGACGATATCCCTTAGCAACAAGCCTTGCCTTGTTTTCAGAACGACATCATGCTCATCAAGTTTCACTTTGAAGATCCACTTAAAAACAATAATCATTGCACAGTCTGGAGGTAGTACCAATTCCCATACTTCAAGTCAATCAGACTTGTGAACTTCTACATGCATCGCATTAACCCAACAATCTCAAGAAATAGCAGTCTTGATATCTTTGGGTTCGACTTTGGACAGTACGAAATTATTAAAACACCACAAGGAAAAGGTGGTAAGTTGCCTTCGTGTGAACACCGGTAGAGAAGGATTCCCAATAATGTTGTCAATCGGATGATCATCGGTCCGTTTTCTGAGATTTTGATGTGGTTGAGGGTAGGAACCTGAAAAGGCCATGTTTGTATCCCTTGAAGAAGATGTCTCAGACGAAGATTCAGTAGCAAATAGGTTTATGAATGGAGCATCTTCAAGACGATCAAATAGATTCACTTTAAAAGAATTGTCTACTGCAGTGCTTTGATGTACGGAAGAGGATTGAAGTTTCGATGATGAGGGTGAATGTCTTGCAGATGGTGCATCTTTGATTAATTGAGACAGAGATACATTGACCATTTGAATTGTTCAGAACAGGAGCTACAGCAACTGGTGGTACAATAGTGTGAACAGTTGGTTGCTCGAAGTATTCATCATGTATCGGATCAAACTGAACTCTTCAAATCCTTACTTCTAGGAGGTACATAAAGTAATGCAGGCGTGGAATACTGTACAAGACCTGAACTGATTGGTTCAGGAGACAAAAGTTTAGACGCGGGTCCTGCACTGATGTGTACAGGAGCCATATGCTCAGTCAGATCAACGAATGTAACGTGAAAGGTTTCCAAGATTTATCGGGTTTGTTTGTTGTAGATTCGGTATCCCTTACGATCTGGAGCATAACCAATGAAGAATCCAATATCAGCTTTAGCTTTTAATCATCCCAGCTCTTAACTGTCATCTGTAGGGTAGCTTAAAGCACCAAACACACATATAAAGGAGAGATCCGGTTTCATGCCATGCATCAGCTCATATGAAGATTTGTTGTGAAGAGTATGTATCAAGTATCGGTTTTGTTGAGTCATACTTGCAGCTGTTTAATGAGTTTGATGATAACCTCTGGAGTCACGTCCTTGGTTCTCAAAAACTTCACCCATGTAAACCGAGAATAGTCGACAACTATCACAAGAACATACTTATTCCCATTAATACTTTGCATTTTCATTGGTTCGCATAGATCCATGTGAAGGGTGTGAAGAACTTCCATGATGGTGTTGACAGTTTTGGGTTTGAAGGTATACTTCTTGCTTTTGCCCAGTTGACAAGCCGAACAACGAAGATCTTTTGCTCAGTTGACAAGCCGAACAAGACGAACATCATTGATGGTACCAAAGTTTAAGTGATTTAAACGTTGGTATCATAGCTACGATTTGTTCTTTGAGACCTTGGACTGCAAGCAAAAAGGAGAAGGCCGCATTATGTATTCAAATTGAGATGGTGTACAAGTTAGTGCCACGACTGATTTTAAGAAGATCAACACCATCCAATTCTCTAAAGAAGCATGTATGTTTACTGAAAGCAACTTCTAGATCCGAATCACAGAATTCACCAATCAGAAAGCAAATTATGACCAAGTCCTTTGACGTAGAATACCCTAGAGATTATACTGCCACCAAAATACAGATTCTCATTAACCTATAATTGTCCACAAATGGTCGTTCCCGAATTATAACTGTCCCGATAAACAAATTCACGAAATTCTTGAGCTGTGAGCGATCCCTATTCATATGTTATGAGTAGCCTGAGTCCAAATGTCAAAGGATGATCTGTACGACCTGCATTTGAAACCAGACGAAAGAAGAGAGTTTGGAGAGCCAGATCCCCAATTTAAGTTGGGTTCCAGTTGGTTAGAGCAAACAAATTCTGGAGCAACTGAGACCTTAGGTTCATTTGTTTCAATGGTGGAAGTTTCACTAGTCGATGCAATGGACCTAGTTAAAGGACATTGAGTCACCAAAGGGAAAGTTCTGCCAGTTGGCTTCCATTCCTTAATAGGCACTACTTTAGAGTAAGATATCCTAGTTAAAGGGCACAGTTCTCCTAAAGTGAATTTCCTTCCAGTGGGCTTCCATTGATAACCAACATTTGCAAACAGTTTTCCTGTTGCTTTCCAAATTTGCTTAATTTGTTTAGCTCTCCAAATTTTCTTAACTGGGGTTTTGTTAAACGACTTCAGAAATTTCTCAACACATTTATCATGATTTCTCAAAATTAAACATTCATTACATGTTTTGCAAAGTGAATTACGATTTGAACTATGGTTCCTTTTGTTCAACTCAGAGTTCCTCATGTGGTCTTCTACTTTCGTCTTAGGGACACTTTTAGCTAGAAAAGTCCTATAATTCATCATATTACACCTAGGTTTTGACTTGCTAGCTTTAGTTACACTATTAACTCCTGTAGAAGGAGTAATGGGAACCTTAGTCTTTTTCACTTCCAGTTGCTGAACATGTTTTGATGTGTTGGGATCTGAAGTTTCCAAAGGTTCAGCAAAAGTAACATGCTTGTTTGTTGACATAGAGGATGATGCAGATGACATATCTTGCTTGCTATCAATCTTAGGACATGTACCAATAGCATATTCTAAGAGTTCCTGAGATCTAGTAGTGAGAAAGCAGACACCTACAATAGCATCATCAAGTGGTTTTGCTATCCTATCCTCTTCAATGGTTTCACGAAGTAAGTCAAGGCACTCCTTAAGATGTTTAAGATAGTCACGATGAACTAACTTATTATTCCTAAGGGGAATAGGAATATACACAACATCACAAGCATATTTCTTACAAGCACAAACCTTTTGGACAACATTATCACAAGTGATGATTGGCATTTTCCCTTTCACCAGAGTCTTTAGATTCTCAATCTCTTTAAGCAAAGAAGTTATCTTTTCATTGTTTTTATCACGTGTGATCTTAATTGAATCATATAACTCTTTGTAATGCTGTTTAACTTTCGAATTTTCAGCACGAAACCAATCATTTTCATGTTGCAATTTATAGATGGAATCTTGAAATTTAAAATTCTGAGAATCTATAGACTGTGGTTTTTGGGTGCCAGTCACATCACTGTTGTTTGACTTCAATTGGGCAATTTGAACCCTCAGTTTCCGAATCATGTTAGTGTGAGCTTGAATCTTTTCAACACGTTTGGCTAATTCAAAATATGCATCAAATTCAGGAGCATCCGAAGATGTCTTGGAATTTGAGATTTTAAATCTTTCTTCTAAATGTTGACACTTTAATTGCAAATTAAGATTATCAACCTCTAGTTTTGACAAATGCTTGACCATGTTATCATGGTCATCGTTTTGAATTTTCTCACGCAATTTTAAATTCTCCCCCTCAAGCTCAACAACACGATTCTGGAAAACATTCAATGCAATAGACATCTCATGAAATTGGCAGGCAGATAATGTAGAATCAGTAGCAGTATAAAATACATCCTGTGCAATACATTTAGCAATCGAATTCTCATTCATGATGAGAATATTTTTCCTCTCAATTTCACTGCATTTAAGATCAATTGCAATTTTTTTTCCTTCGTTTTCCACATTTTAAAACACTTCTTTCATCTCTTTCACTTCAATTTCAAGGGATTTTTGCAAGCGCTCAAAGTGTTCTTTGATAAGTTTAAAAAATGGAATAACTTCAGTTAAGTAACACTCTTTTGTAAGCTCAAATCCCCTTTCACCCTCAGTAATTCCCGTTGGCGTGATTCTCTTTTTGCATGTCTTATCAAAATCAGTGAACATTTAACAAAGGACATATATGCCAATAAGAGTTTTACATTGCGTGTGAAGTGACAACTGAACTAAGTACATTGGTGTATTGGGGGGGGGGGGGGGTACACCGTTAGGGAAGCAAGCTTTTGAGGAATCTTGGCCTTAAGTTCATTAGCTTTTATTTTCTCAACATCTAATGGCCAAAATACTTGTTCTGGTGTTAACTTAGTTTGAGGTGCAAAAACAGTCACTCGGTTTTGTTCATAATAATCATGGGGCTTAACAATGACACGGTGTTTAATGCACTTGGGATCCTTCATTTTATTATCAAATCTCTCTCTATTGGCAGACTCAAGATCATCCACTATTTGGAGGGTCATGATTGGGTGTAAGCATAACCTTAGCATCATAGAGGGCAGGTGTCACACCCCCAGAATCGGGTCCAGCGGAAGCATACATGTAGCTGGGGTGTAACTCAATTGGTATTACAACGCAAGTTCAAAACTGGTTTTCACTTCAATCAATTAGAATAAAATCATTTAACCAAAAGTATTGAATTTACATCGTTAAAATATTATGCGGAAGTAGGCTCGTAAAATAGTTTAAAATGGTCCCCAAGTGAATATCAGAGTCTTCTATGACCATGCCATGCCCTGCCAAAACCTCCAGTAGCATGCCATTGCTTAAAACCTGAAAATACATGCTAAAGAGTGTCAACACGAGGTTGGTGAGTTCATAAGTTTGTATTAAAACAATAGTGTTGTGGGTACAATAGAGAGTTTTGTGACCATTGTGTAACTCACAATGTCATAAAAATAAAGTTTACCTTACAGTAAAATCAGGATTGTGGACCATGAGTAGAGTGTGTGATCATTACAACAAATATAATATCACATAGAAAAATAGTCTATTACGCTAGCGCTAAGTTCATGCAACCGAAGCTACGACAGTGTGCATGCTCAAGAAGCATGTTAAATATAAAGGCCCGGCAAGTGTTTATCCCATTACACTTGTAATTCGACATGTTATACGCTCGCGTTTGCCTATCCGGTCAAACCGAACGGGGGAGTCACCACCAATAGATCTATTTATAACATTCGCGCTTCCCAGCAGGAATTGACGGTTCATGAGTTTGGGCATAGTGGGATTCAAGGGCTTAGGCTAATCCGCGTAATAGTGTAAATAAAGCATAAGTTTCAGTGTGGTCCATAAAAGTGTTTGCATAAAAGCAATAGTTCACAAAGTGTATTGCATAAGAGCAAAAGTTCATAAGGTGTGTTGCATAAAAGCAAAAGTTCATAAAGTGTGTTGCATAAAAGCAAGAGTTCATAAAGTGTGTTGCATAAAAGCAAAAGTTCATAAAGTGTGTTGCATAAAAGCAAGAGTTCATAAAGTGTGTTGCATAAAAGCAAGAGTTCATAAAGTGTGTTGCATGTTCATAAAACGCTTGTGTATGCGAGAAAATAATCAAGTATGCAACCGATATACACATAGGTGCATTTGAATAATCAATCAAGTCTTCAAAGAAACGGTAGTGTTTAAGTAAACAATTGCGCATTCAAGCACTGAGTTTAGTCAAAACGAGCATGTATTCTCCCCCAAAACAGTTATAAAAACAGGTAAAAGTAGGGGGGTATGAACTCACCTGGTGCGATAGCTATGATGACAAAAGTGGATACACTGAAATGAGGCACAATCTCTAATCGCAACCTAATATGAATGACAGTTTCTAATGTAAGAAACGAAATGATGCTACACATGCAAGTACGTATGTTATCGATACCACTCGTTAGTTTTGAAAATAGTGTTTATCGTCAAAAATACATTTTTGACGTCTCGTTAAGTTAATAACCACTTTTCATGTAGTTGTGTTGAAAAGGTACTCCACGATCCTCGTTTGGTGTTTTATCGGTAAATATAAGGTTTTCGCCGCAAAAATAACATTTTCATCACTTGAAAATATGACCAAAATGGCCTCGCAAAACTAGTCGCGAAATATTGTACGTTAAGTGTTAATGGTCAAGCTCGGCGTTTTTGAAAACCTTGCAACAATATCTTGAAGTCGTGTCATTTAACTTTTGGCTATACGGGTCTTGATCGATGAGAAAATCGACTCTCATTGTTGTTACTTGAAAGTATTATGTTCAATACTTAGAAAATTTCATTATAGCAAAAGCTGTCAAAATATATATAGTTTATCGGGTATATAGATGAGGTCGTAGTTTATTCGTTATGAGTCCAATGATCAAACGGCCAATTGGTTTGAAAAGCTTGCTGGGAGATCTTGATTTCATAAAACTATGGCTCGGACTCAAACTGATCCGATCATAAAGAAAAATAGCCGTGAAAGTGGTGTCTCGCAAAGACAGTTTACGTCAAAACTCTATTAGTGTACAAAAGCTGATGGAAAAATATATATATCGTCGGATTTCAAACACTTGTATCTTTTTCGTTATAAGCCCGTTTTCTATGTTCTTTATATCCCCGCGAAGGTATTCAAGTATACTTTAGGTTTTTCAAGGTCTCGGCTAGTCAAGATATCATTTAATCTCAGTTTTCCTAGCTAGAAAAATCGGGACAGATTCAATATTTCAGAAAAAATAGTTTTCGTCGTAAATCTTGAAAATAGCATATCTTTTTCGTCGTAACTCGGATTTTATCCCCGTTTTCGGCCATAGTTTCGTCTCGGAATGTATTTTCTAAATATTTGGTCCAAAGTTACACCCTAGACCCTGAGTTTCCCACGTTTTACAGAAATGGACAGCAGCTTTTAAAGTTTGTCAAAATCAATTTTTCTAGTTCAAGGGTTGTTCAAAGCTTAACCAAACTATCTCAAATCAACTCCACAAGTACCCAATCCTACCATACACCTTCTTAGGGTGTCATGGGTTCCTAGTCTTCACCAAAAATGGTGGATCTCATGAGATTGTTAATAAAAATTATAGATCTAGTGTTTATAAAAATAAAATGAGTAATAAGTGGTATGGATCTTACATACTTGCATGTTTTACCAATATATCTTGAAAATACATAAAAATATAAAGTAAATGAAAGTATGAAAAGATCAAAAGTATTCTTGAAGCTTACTTGAATATTTGAGGTGATTTTTGAGCAAGAAAACTTAAGAATCTTGAGGTTTTTATTTCAAAACCTTAACAAGATCAATACTATGACTTGATTAAACACTTGATCTTGAAAAGTTATGGACTCTCCTTGTTCTTGATGCCTAGGTCGATTATGCCCCAAAGAGAAAAAGGAAGATGAGTTTGCTAGGTGTTGTTGGTGTAAATGAATGAATGGTGAAAATGATGTAATAGAATGGTATATATATATGAACTTGGTCAATATGCAATTAATGTAGTCCAAGTATTATGGTCTTAGGGGGGGCATAGGGCGGCAAAAGGAGGGAAAAAGGGGGACTTGTTGGTGGCTTAATAAATATTTGTGTCCATAAGCATGTGCTTGTTTAGTTTTTGTTGTGTATTGGGTATTATCGGGTACCGAGTTAACTATAAATAAATGTTACCAAGGTGAAATAAAATATGACGAAGTTGTAAAAGTTGTAAAATATTATTCCTGATGAGAATCGGGTGTTAGAATAATTATCGTTTTGAAATAACGCAAACCGACGGAGTAATAAGCTCCGACCGTAAAATGTAGCCATTGGTTTCAAAACACCGGGTAAATTAATAATATAATTTTTATATTATTATTATGAGTATGTAAATATGTTAGGATCATAGTCGGGAGTATTGGGTATACGTTAGTAGTAAAACTGAGTGGTATCGTTAATTACCAATTAAGCATACGTAAATGGAAATAATGCATATCCGTGTAGGTTCTCAAGTGATGATGATGTGTAGACTATTCCAGTCTATATCAAGTGTCATTACTGAATGATGCATGAATTCGCAGCTAAACCTAACTGGTTACGCGAATTTGAAGACTCGTAAACTCAGTTTACGAAATGACGAACGTCAATCGTGAATAGTGATTTCCTTCCGGAAATGAATAGTGTCACATGAATAGTAAAATTTCTGAACGCCTCTCGGAATCACAAACTGACTCCGAAAATGATGAATAGTAAAATGATGAATAGTGACCGGTGAATAGTAAATGATGAATAGTAACTGATGAATAGTGAATAGGAGAAATGTCCCGAAAATGCGGGTTGTTACAGTCTCACCCCCTTAAAAGGAACTTCGTCCCGAAGTTCAGTTTGTGTTGGTCTCTGGAGTTGTATTGGTGAAAAGATGATGATTCTTATCGTGTGAGCTATTGAGCTCCAACAAGGTTCAAGTCTGACGGCCACCAGGCCTACTCTGTCAGAAATGTTGAATGGTCCAGTGTATATCGGGTTCATGAATGCTTACTGGACTAGAGAGTTAGGCTTTTCAAAATTTCAATCCGTCAATGGATGTTGGCACTTCGGCCATAGAGTGCTTCAAATGGTGTAGTCTCTACACTCGTGTGGTAACTAAGGTTGCAACTGAATTTGATTTATGGCAAATGGTTAGTCCAACCATTTCTAATGTCAATCATACCCGATTTGGGCATATCTCCCTATGTTTGAATCATTCTCAAATTCTGACCATTGGTCTACAGATGATAGGTGGTGTGGTTCCAAAGAGATCTTAATGAAATCATTAGGAGTTGAGGTGAATCAAATTCCTTTATTAGAAATAATTGAAATGGATATCATGAATCTTGTTTTGAAAGACTTACAAGGTTAAGTCCGTCAAAGGGTGTTGTTGAAAATAATAGACTAGGATAAGGTTGCGATCCTCCGCAGGATTTCAGGAATTGAGTCTCTTTCCACCTGCGATGCTTAGTTTCCATTACTAAGATTTTCCCCAAGTTCTATGTCGTAAATTCACAAAATCCTAAATGTATAAGTGATGTAATATAGTGATTGATTTTCAAAGTTTGTGTTGAGATTGTGTGTTTTGTTCGTAAACCTTCCCTGAATAAATGAATTTACAACTTTAAGCAACCGGCTTTCCAAGTAACATTTTTCTCGATGTTTCAAAATTTAGTAGTTATGCAAGATAGGACAATTTTCAACATAAGGTGGATAATATGGTTGACCAAAGATTGATGTTTAAAATTTTCTAATCATTCAATAGTGTTGTGAAAGATTATCCAAAAGGAATTTGCTTGTCAAAATAAGTGCCTCAGAAAAGTGTTTTGTGTAACGGTAGTTTGGAGAAAAATCCATTTAAAGTGAACGTATCAAGAGGATAAAAATAGCCAGGTATGTATGTCTGCACAAATGCATAGGTGTCTAACATGTTTGAATAATGTCTATTGGTGAGGACATGTTCAATTGAAGGTTCTATAGTCTTGGTTAGGAGGTTGGATGTATCTCTATAGTGTTGCTTAGTGAGCATTCGCATCGAAACTAATCTGGTAATTCAGTCAAGCCAATACTTTCCAGATGAGGGAATTGTGGCAATCAGGCCAGTGATAGTGGTTCGATTGGTTTTGTGGTATCCTGAGATTTCTGTTGAGTTTTGAATGGTTTCAATGTACCGAGGGATCCTCCTTATAGATGGTATGGAAAGTCTTTCCTAAGGAGGTCATTGATAATATCCACTTATCAATATAGGGAGTAGTGAGGAATGAGTGACATCGGAGTCTATAGAGTGTTAGCTAATTCCTTATATATGGGGATGGGGAAAGGAAATGATAATGAGGGTGAGAAGGGGAAAGATTGTGACAACTGCGACAAACTGAGATTGTGATAAAAGGAAATACTGTGATACAAGTGTATCGTGCATAGACGTAAATGTCCATGAGATGAAATGACCAGTTGGCGTGCTTCCAATCGGTGGTTAACGAGATGGTGAAAAGTATGAATGTTCTGCCAACGAGTGTTTACACACACGTAAATGAAACATTAGGGAATTGAGTAGAGAATTCAATCCAGACAGAATTTTATTATAACCATTCTCAGTATTGCAAAATTCATTTCTGAGTCAGACATAGGTGGTCAGCCTATATCTCACTATCCCGAGTTGAATATAGATGACCAGTCTATATTCCACCGAGGTTCCATGAATTTTGAAATACTCAGCTCAGTTATACTAAGATTATGTCCTTCCCAAATACCAAGACGTTCTGAGAGACAAAAGCAAGTGACCAAACTCGAGGTCAAATTATGAAGCTATGCAAGGAAAAGCATAACGTGGTGACATATACGATACATGAGCATGCTTATATGAAAGACAATTATAATAATCAACTATAATAAGTGAATATAGCATATCAGATAATGAGACACAAATCTCATCACCTATGTCAGCAACTAACCACAAATGAGGTTTCAGCTTGGCAGGCAGGCACGTGACGGTCATAGGGTTATGTTTTCGTGAAAGTAGCTATAGTCTAGGTTTTAAAACACTTAGTTCGCTATAGCCAAAGCTCTGATACCAATCTGTCACACCCTCAGAATCGGGTCCAGCGGAAGCATACATGTAGCTGGGGTGTAACTCAATTGGTATTACAACGCAAGTTCAAAACTGGTTTTCACTTCAATCAATTAGAATAAAATCATTTAACCAAAAGTATGGAATTTACATCGTTAAAATATTATGCGGAAGTAGGCCCGTAAAATAGTTTAAAATGGTCCCCAAGTGAATATCAGAGTCTTCTATGACCATGCCATGCCCTGCCAAAACCTCCAGTAGCGTGCCATTGCTTAAAACCTGAAAATACATGCTAAAGAGTGTCAACACGAGGTTGGTGAGTTCATAAGTTTGTATTAAAACAATAGTGTTGTGGGTACAATAGAGAGTTTTGTGACCATTGTGTAACTCACAATGTCATAAAAATAAAGTTTACCTTACAGTAAAATCAGGATTGTGGACCATGAGTAGAGTGTGTGATCATTACAACAAATATAATATCACATAGAAAAATAGTCTATTACGCTAGCGCTAAGTTCATGCAACCGAAGCTACGACAGTGTGCATGCTCAAGAAGCATTTTAAATATAAAGGCCCGGCAAGTGTTTATCCCGTTACACTTGTAATTCGACATGTTATACGCTCGCGTTTGCCTATCCGGTCAAACCGAACGGGGGAGTCACCACCAATAGATCTATTTATAACATTCGCGCTTCCCAGCAGGAATTGACGGTTCATGAGTTTGGGCATAGTGGGATTCAAGGGCTTAGGCTAATCCGCGTAATAGTGTAAATAAAGCATAAGTTTCAGTGTGGTCCATAAAAGTGTTTGCATAAAAGCAATAGTTCACAAAGTGTGTTGCATAAGAGCAAAAGTTCATAAGGTGTGTTGCATAAAAGCAAAAGTTCATAAAGTGTGTTGCATAAAAGCAAGAGTTCATAAAGTGTGTTGCATAAAAGCAAAAGTTCATAAAGTGTGTTGCATAAAAGCAAGAGTTCATAAAGTGTGTTGCATAAAAGCAAGAGTTCATAAAGTGTGTTGCATGTTCATAAAACGCTTGTGTATGCGAGAAAATAATCAAGTATGCAACCGATATACACATAGGTGCATTTGAATAATCAATCAAGTCTTCAAAGAAACGGTAGTGTTTAAGTAAACAATTGCGCATTCAAGCACTGAGTTTAGTCAAAACGAGCATGTATTCTCCCCCAAAACAGTTATAAAAACAGGTAAAAGTAGGGGGGGTATGAACTCACCTGGTGCGATAGCTATGATGACAAAAGTGGATACACTGAAATGAGGCACAATCTCTAATCGCAACCTAATATGAATGACAGTTTCTAATGTAAGAAACGAAATGATGCTACACATGCAAGTACGTATGTTATCGATACCACTCGTTAGTTTTGAAAATAGTGTTTATCGTCAAAAATACATTTTTGACGTCTTGTTAAGTTAATAACCACTTTTCATGTAGTTGTGTTGAAAAGGTACTCCACGATCCTCGTTTGGTGTTTTATCGGTAAATATAAGGTTTTCGCCGCAAAAATAACATTTTCATCACTTGAAAATATGACCAAAATGGCCTCGCAAAACTAGTCGCGAAATATTGTACGTTAAGTGTTAATGGTCAAGCTCGGCGTTTTTGAAAACCTTGCAACAATATCTTGAAGTCGTGTCATTTAACTTTTGGCTATACGGGTCTTGATCGATGAGAAAATCGACTCTCATTGTTGTTACTTGAAAGTATTATGTTCAATACTTAGAAAATTTCATTATAGCAAAAGCTGTCAAAATATATATAGTTTATCGGGTATATAGATGAGGTCGTAGTTTATTCGTTATGAGTCCAATGATCAAACGGCCAATTGGTTTGAAAAGCTTGCTGGGAGATCTTGATTTCATAAAACTACGGCTCGGACTCAAACTGATCCGATCATAAAGAAAAATAGCCGTGAAAGTGGTGTCTCGCAAAGACAGTTTACGTCAAAACTCTATTAGTGTACAAAAGCTGATGGAAAAATATATATATCGTCGGATTTCAAACACTTGTATCTTTTTCGTTATAAGCCCGTTTTCTATGTTCTTTATATCCCCGCGAAGGTATTCAAGTATACTTTAGGTTTTTCAAGGTCTCGGCTAGTCAAGATATCATTTAATCTCAGTTTTCCTAGCTAGAAAAATCGGGACAGATTCAATATTTCAGAAAATATAGTTTTCGTTGTAAATCTTGAAAATAGCATATCTTTTTCGTCGTAACTCGGATTTTATCCCCGTTTTCGGCCATAGTTTCGTCTCGGAATGTATTTTCTAAATATTTGGTCCAAAGTTACACCCTAGACCCTGAGTTTCCCATGTTTTACAGAAATGGACAGCAGCTTTTAAAGTTTGTCAAAATCAATTTTTCTAGTTCAAGGGTTGTTCAAAGCTTAACCAAACTATCTCAAATCAACTCCACAAGTACCCAATCCTACCATACACCTTCTTAGGGTGTCATGGGTTCCTAGTCTTCACCAAAAATGGTGGATCTCATGAGATTGTTAATAAAAATTATAGATCTAGTGTTTATAAAAATAAAATGAGTAATAAGTGGTATGGATCTTACATACTTGCATGTTTTACCAATATATCTTGAAAATACATAAAAATATAAAGTAAATGAAAGTATGAAAAGATCAAAAGTATTCTTGAAGCTTACTTGAATATTTGAGGTGATTTTTGAGCAAGAAAACTTAAGAATCTTGAGGTTTTTATTTCAAAACCTTAACAAGATCAATACTATGACTTGATTAAACACTTGATCTTGAAAAGTTATGGACTCTCCTTGTTCTTGATGCCTAGGTCGATTATGCCCCAAAGAGAAAAAGGAAGATGAGTTTGCTAGGTGTTGTTGGTGTAAATGAATGAATGGTGAAAATGGTGTAATAGAATGGTATATATATATGGACTTGGTCAATATGCAATTAATGTAGTCCAAGTATTATGGTCTTAGGGGGGGGCATAGGGCGGCAAAAGGAGGGAAAAAGGGGGACTTGTTGGTGGCTTAATAAATATTTGTGTCCATAAGCATGTGCTTGTTTAGTTTTTGTTGTGTATTGGGTATTATCGGGTACCGAGTTAACTATAAATAAATGTTACCAAGGTGAAATAAAATACGACGAAGTTGTAAAAGTTGTAAAATATTATTCCTGATGAGAATCGGGTGTTAGAATAATTATCGTTTTGAAATAACGCAAACCGACGGAGTAATAAGCTCCGACCGTAAAATGTAGCCATTGGTTTCAAAACACCGGGTAAATTAATAATATAATTTTTATATTATTATTATGAGTATGTAAATATGTTAGGATCATAGTCGGGAGTATTGGGTATACGTTAGTAGTAAAACTGAGTGGTATCGTTAATTACCAATTAAGCATACGTAAATGGAAATAATGCATATCCGTGTAGGTTCTCAAGTGATGATGATGTGTAGACTATTCCAGTCTATATCAAGTGTCATTACTGAATGATGCATGAATTCGCAGCTAAACCTAACTGGTTACGCGAATTTGAAGACTCGTAAACTCAGTTTACGAAATGACGAACGACAATCGTGAATAGTGATTTCCTTCCGGAATGAATAGTGTCACATGAATAGTAAAATTTCTGAACGCCTCTCGGAATCACAAACTGACTCCGAAAACGATGAATAGTAAAATGATGAATAGTGACCGGTGAATAGTAAATGATGAATAGTAACTGATGAATAGTGAATAGGAGAAATGTCCCGAAAATGCGGGTTGTTACAGCAGGTTGAGAGGCTCTAACGCTCTTAAGGAAGTTTGTTTTAGGTATCCCTAAATCCTTATCACTATGCTTATCCTGCAGTTTAATGTGCTTTTCAATCATTTGAGCTGTTTGACTGGTTTGGCATTGGATGTACAACTTGTTTTCAAGTTTGTTTTTCAACTGCTTAAGGTTGGAAAATTCATTTAACAGTTTAGTTTCCTTTTCCTGAAATTCACTTTTTAGAACATTTAAACTATCCTGAATTTCCTGTTTTTCCTTAACTGCACGATCAAGTTGATTTTATACAGATTTTATCTCTTGTTTAAAGGCCTTTACCTTTAAGTTTTGTTCAGTTATGTATGCTTGCATTTGCCAATCCATTTTTTGTTCATGTTCGGTTTGCTCAAATTTTGCACGTTGTTCATAACACCTAACTTGATCCTTAAGAATATTAATCCTAGTGGTCAGAGTGTCATCGGGTGCAATAGCAGTGTATTCATCAAGTTCACACACATTTTCATCAACAGTGGATATATCACTAGAAACAACAGGGTCGACGTTGTGCTTTACATATTGTTTATATGGGACGAAATTGCAATTTCCCATATTAGCAATATCTAATTCTGCAACGTTTGTTTATTGTTCTTCGTTATATATCTTTTGTTCATGAATCACATCATTATCACATAGAAGAGAAGACATTCCACAAGATACGTCAGAATCACTATTGTGATCTGAATGTTGTTCATTTGGAAAAACATTAATGTTTTCCAATTTAGTCACATTTGGTTCATCAACATTATTTTGTCGTATATTGTTGAAGGTATTTTGTTCATTATTAACTACACATTCATCATATAACTTTAGTACCTCAGATATGATGGATGATTTGGAGGGACCAGATTGTTGGGATGGTGAGACAACAGATGACAGATTGGCCATGAAGATTGTCTGAGCAGTGGGTTCGTCATCAACGTCTGAGTCAAAGGCATCAAAATCTTCAGCTTGGAAGATGTTTGGATCATTAAGAGCTAAGTCCTTAACAGGTTGTTCATCCACATCATCATCAAACGTCTTACCATCATCCCCAACAATAAAAGCCAATTCTTCCTCATTTAGAATAACTCCATTCTCTTGAGCTTGCATGAGCAACATTTTGTCTTTGAAGTAGTCTGAGTTCTAAGGACATTTTGGCTGAGTGCAGTTCCTGGCGATGTGACCTAAACCCCCATAGTTGTAACATTTTGGTTGCCTTCCTTGTCCCTGATTCACATTTCCAACCCTGTTCTGCAAGTTACCCCGTGCAGCATTCCTTTGATTCACATTTTGTCTACCCTGAACATTCTGCACCATCACTCTTCCATCTTCCACAGTAGCCTGATTACGTGGATTTGAGGAAGCTCTGAGTTGATTGTTGGTCGGTGGAAGTGCAGCTCTGAAGTGTTGAACAAGTAGAGACACTTGGTTGGAAAGGTTGTCAATCATCTTTTCAGTATGAGAATACCCTGAGTCGAGATGGGTATTCATGGCAGCAAGTGACTGTAGAGATGAGTGATCCACTGATGACACAGGTTGAGTAGTTGGCAACATACTAGTCATGAATGCAAGTGAGTCATTGGTAGCAGTTGAATTGAGATTCTCTCTTAATTGTCGATCAAAAGCTGCATGCTTCTCATGTTGTTGTAAGTATGCAAACAACTGTTCATAGTTTGTATTTCTCAATCATTTGTTGAGCTTTATTGTAGTAACAAAACGATCCCACTCAGGTGACATGTTGTTAACAAACTTAGAATTGAGTTGGATGTTAGGCATTGTCATTCGGATCATTCTCATGTCATTAACCAACTTGTGAAATCTGACATAGTAGTCGGTAATGTTTTCACCAGGATTCATTTTGAAATGCTCAAACTCATCATACAACTGAGACTCACAGTCTTCTTTGGTCAGCTCCGATCCAGACAGAAGCATTTTGACATTGTCCCAAATAGCTTTAGCATCAGTGTTGAAGTTGATTAGCTTGTACACATCTTTGGGTAACCCTTGTATCACAATGTTGGAGGCTCGAATATCTGCATCATAATGCTTCTTTACAGCATCACTGAGGTCATTGTAAGTACGTGGCCTGTCAATTCCATGGGTGACAGATCCATCCTCAGTTATGGAGATAACATCTCTGGTTGTACCCATCTGTATAGGACCTTCATCAATTGATCGCAGAATGTTCTCACCATTTTCTTTACCCAGGCAATAAAGTCTGATTCTTTATGCCCACGATTCATAATCAGTCCTATCTAGCATAGGAGGTCGGGTATCGGACCCTGCAGCTTGAATGTCATCCGAAACAGTTGCCATAACAAAATCTTCAAACGGGTTTTTACAACTCTTGTGACTTAAACCGAGAAATCAATTCTTTCCCGGGATTTTACAAAGTCAACAACAGAAACCGGAAGATATACTTAGCAAGTTAAACTTAGAGAGAGATACTGGATGAGTCACAGTTTGCACTAAGTGTCAAGTTGCGACAAGTCAAGTTACAATATATCCAATTGAAATTAGTCAAGCCATAAAAATTAACTCACAACGTCAGATCACAATCAGATTAATCGAAACGACTTAAGTTACAACAATTCACCAAATGCAAATGATTAACCTATCATAAGAACCTCACCACTTAGTTAATTGCCAACAAAGTAGAGAAACTCGCTAAAAAGAAGCAAACCGCTAAGTTAAGGTAACCGCAATTCAGAGATAAATGCAGTGATGAGTTAAACGCTAGACCAGGCAAGGTAACTGCAAGAAGGAGTAAACCGCAGGATGAAATAATCGCTAGTGAGATAAACGCTATTCTCGGGAAACCGCAAGGTGAGTTAAACACAAAAATAAGTAAACGCAGAGAAACGTAAACCGCAGGAGTAAACCGTAAATAACTAATCGCTAAACCCAAACCGCTAACACTAGTCGCTAGTCACAACAGTCCAAAATAGTCACTATCTTGCGTTTTGTCTTTATACCCAATATAGTACTCGCTACCAAGAAAAACACAAGATTCAGTAGCAAACCGCTACAAAGAAATGAAACAGAATAGCAAACCGCAACCAAGCAAACGTCCCAAAATCAATCCCAACTTCAAATAAACGTTTGAAATAGCATAACCAACTGAAAAACAATGTAGTACTAACACCAATGATCACAAAAGTACACCCATAACATATCAAATAACACTAGAAAGATCAAACCATGATGTTTTAAAAAAAAACTCTTCTAACTTACAAAAACCACACCAAATCCGATTCTATAAGGCCCTAAGATGAAACCTTGGCTCTTGATACCAATTGTAGGTTAAACATAATCATAAACACGTATGGTTTCTTGTGGTTATATGGATCGAATTATAAGAAGGAATAAGAAGGAATTAGAGAGAGACTAGAGAGAAAGTTGGGAGCCTTTAGAGAGAGAAAGAAAAGATGAAATGTTAGATTGCATGAAAGAAAGGTCCAACCCTCTCCCTTGGTGGGAGAGGGGTATTTATACAAAGAAAGAAAAACGCCTACACCCGGGCTGTGGATCGGGCATACAGTGGGTAAAGACCCGTCCTTCTTCCACAATGTTACTTA